>OX104071.1:81057530-81161242 GCA_944474145.2 Dicrocoelium dendriticum | reverse complement strand
TTGACAGTTGGCGCGTAAGAGTTTCGATCAGCCTAAGTTGGGATGCCTCAAATGCGGCTTGTTGCTGCAACAGAATGGCCTTGAGTTCGTCAGCCGAAATGACATCTTGATTAGGGTTCAACTCGTCGCCAGGTGAAGTGTTCGTCCCTCGCCTAAATGGAAGCTTGATTCCCAATCAAACCCGAAGTCGCTGGCCCCCCACAGGACCGAGAGAAGACGAATCGGATGAGCAGAGCAACAGGAATGAATTAGCAAATCACCCCGTTCATTATAAAGGTAAATTTGAAATGACTTTACCAAATAAAATAGATATGTTAAAGCATACCGCCGTACGGACATAACTCTTCGCTAAATTAGAAAACGATTTAAGCTGGTCAGCAAACGATTAACCATAGGTACAAAATGTCCATAAGTTACTCAAAAAATTCTATAAACGCAATAAAGTTAACGAAGGTAACCACGATTAGCGTAAGCAACGTGGCCAGTTAATAGAAGATTATTCAGGTAGCCAGAACAAACCAAATAAAGTGGAATTAAATTTATCCACCTTAAAATGAGCTAATTTAACTGCACCTTGGTTTAGCTCAACTGCGATGAAGGCGCATCATGAATGCAACGTCAGCCTCAGCATGGGGCATTTTCGTTTTACATGTACCTACCAACTAGCACACGTAAAGTTATGCCTCCGGTTTGAACTAGTTCACGAATGCTGCTCCTGTTTCTGACCCTATCAGTGGTGTCTTTAACAAGCTGGATGCAGTGTCTCACTCCAACTACGCCACCGCTTACGTGGAGGAGTTTAGGTTTTGCTGACTCTGTGCACATAGCTTGCCGCGGCGGCAGCCCCCACACATGTTTCCCTACGGTGTCGAAACGGAACTAACGGTGAGGTAGGTTGTCTGAGCGAGGAGTTCATTCTGACTCGTTGAGGCACCGGAACCCAATAAAACAGGATAAAAGAGGTCAAATAGGGTGACGTGCATTTATTGAATAAAGAGGTAGAAGCTCGGACAGAGATGAATTTTCACGATTCTCATAAGACATCTTGTGTCACTGGTTGTCACTTGCTTCTCTTAAAATTTAACAAGAATCAAAGAAGACATTTGTGTCTTTCAAACTGCGGTATATCCAGACTAACTCATGCAACTCAAGATCTCTTGAATTGAGAAGTATTGGTCATGAATTATTTAAGTTTTTTATTTTAATGCCTCGGCCACTCACACTTTTTTTCGCCAGGAATTAATATAACTGTATAGGCAGTTTATTTTCCTACAACACATATATTCCACACATATCGTAACATGTTAACTCAGGACACGTACAAGCAATAAAACTTAGGCTCATACTAGAATGCGCCAGATGTTAATACTGTCTCTCAAATCTTGTAAAAGCAAAAGATAGGTTTTCGCTTCCTACTCCTACAAGATGTTTGACCACGTAATTATTTCACTGTCGTTGATTCACACGAATTTCCACTGTGCGGATAAGATAGACTGTATGATTTTAGGTTACACTCAAATTTCCCTGAAGTTTACGGACTTAAATGGTGAATCGTATTGCAGCTCAATACCGCCAAAATGGTCTTTCCCACTAGTTTTCAACTGCGTTAATCTACATTACCCTTGTACTGGCTTATCACCACCGATTTATCAACAGTGTCTTTCACTCAGAGTTACAATCAAACATCAGAATCACAGTGTCATCTTGCCTACTGGGGTTTAACTACATTTGCTACGAAACAACAAAATGAGTGGATGGGAAAGAAAATAGAGTTGAGCGTTTAAACCAAACCTTTTCTATCAGACATCTATGATGTGTCCATGATAATCATTTTAATGATCAGCTTTTTAGATTAGCGAATGAATGCTGCCTGTAAGTAACACTATTATATTGGAAATATACTACAGGTGAATTTGCAAATAAACGCTGTCCATTCAAATGTTAGTGGATTGTGACATTGTCCCTTGTATCAATGGTATCATATCACTTGTTCGAAATGTAAAGTTTAATCGCAACAACTTGCAGATGTTTAACATAGTATCACAAAATATTTTAATTCCCCAAAGTGACAAAGAATACCTTATGTTCACAGGATAAGATTATTTGTACTCCGAACTGCATTTGACACTTAAGCGTGGGGCCGAATTTAAATCTGACGCTGTTTTGTTTACCAAAATATTGCACTTACATTAGCCGCTGGGGGTTTCGTAAGTACCACTAAATATGTTTCACATTTTCTTTGGTCCGACTAATTACAAGGATACAATACATTTTGCTGCTGAGATTTTGAATTTTGAATGTGAAATACTGTGCGCTTGACGCGAAATTACCGATTGACGCTTTGCAAATGAGGGAATTTTCTCCCGAATCTACAAACGCGGCTTCCACATTGTACTGTTCGTACAATGGTAAACCAGGAAGTTTTATTAGAATGACACTTGCGCTCTCAATGCCCTTATCAACATACACAATTTTTCATCTTTTTAATGCGGTTTTATATCATATACTATAAATAACTTGATGCAAATGCGTCCAGTCGGTATATAATGCTTACATTGACATAACTTCAGACAATGCTCTATAGTATGCAACGGGTATGCAATACACCAAGGTCTCATCCGGAACTTCAGGTTTTTAAACGCGTGTCCTCAATTCAACAGAAGAATAGGACTTGATAATGCCTAAGAAACAAACCCAAATTAAGAACAACACAAAGTACCGCAACGATTGTGGTCTCGTCTCTCATTATCTTATGCGTAATGGCGGATTACGACACCCATGGGGGGGTTGCGAGTAAAAGTCATGACGGCTTTAGCTAAATGGCATAGACACAATCAGTATAGATTAAGCAAATGTACACTAAACGGAAAACAACATTATTTTGAGGCAGTTGCAACAAATTAAAATTTAGTATTCTCTTAAATGCAATTTGCCGACCACGCGAATATTGATTGCCGTCATTTCATGAGTTGGCCATATGAGTGGCAGAGGATATTACCTTGATTTCATGCAATGTCATTGCAGTCATACTCAATCAGATAGTCTCCACACATTCTGGAAAGCGCTAGACGATCGGTTCGTACTAATGCGATTGTCCGTAATGCGTATCCGCTATATTCGGAGCTCTGCTCATTTCTTTGCTTTTCAGCGCCCTATATCACTGAACAAAGTTGATTGCCGCGGACCGCCAACACTTATACCTAACGGCAATTTGTTGCGGCCCATCTTCATCCCAGTATAACAAAATCGCTGTATAACGCTTCTCTGGAGGTGTGATGACTGTCTGGCTGAGTCTGGCTACAACGATTGTTCGCAAAATGTGCTGACTATCATTAGCGATTTCCGCATCGACGGAGATAGTACTAGATAAACTTGCTGGCTTGAATAGATCCTGCGTGTTTTAGCTTGAACAATCAAAGCTTCATTCGTGCTATCTACTTGGTAGTCCGAAAAAAGACCACCATTTTTGTAAAACTGACATTACAAGGAAAGTGCCTGTGGTTATTCGGTTCTACATTTGTGAGAAAAATTCTTTCTCTGATAAAAGACATTTCCGGATTAGAATATATATTTTATGTTACTGACAAGTATACGTACACATTTGCATCTCAACAACGCATAGAAGGAGTGCTGTATTTCGTGTTTTATGTCGGGATGGTGAATCAACAAAAGCGAAGCTATTAACAATTACGGGCTCACCTGTAGCGCGCAAGTTGTTATTTATTCTTCGAAACAGGGAAAGACCCTTTCACGTTTAGGAGTTAGTTTTAATAAAGTCGTTGGAGATTTGTAACACGACACAAATTTCGACGCAGCTTTTATCGCGGCCATTTCCCCTTCCTCTTTTCGAGGTATTGGCATCGTCAGACCTTATTCGGTTATGTTGCATCGGGGCGCCCGCCGCATCACATCAAGTGGATAATTTGCAGCACGATCTTTGCAGTTCATGCGTGTTCACTTAGTTTCTTCGTCCTACCGTAACGAAGCGGCCGCCTAGTGCTCCTTCAGGTCTGTGATGACCGCCTGGTTGAGTCTCGCTACGACCAGCGTTCTCAGAAACATTCGTCTGTTTTAAGCGATTGTTTATATTGCTCCAATTGAAGAGACTACGTTGAAATATGAACAGCGCGTACACAGTGAATCGACGTAACAAACAACTCTGGTAATTGCTATATCCCAACGTTTGTTAATTAAACAAATTGTTAGTTTTATTGTTCACATTTAACCACACAATAAGACAATATGAACGTAGTTCAAGGACCACACTTTATCAGAAAATCACATTCCAGAGAGAAAAGTTCAAGATCTGGATAAAGGCTTCGCTTTCAAGATACCATAGCTTGACTGCTCTGAATGTGGGTGAATAATTTCCCATTGTATTTTGAAAATAGTAATAATAAGCACAAATCTAGGAGCAACATTTTAAGAATACCGTTGCCTTCCACTCTAGGAATCACATCAGCCAGAACGACTGTACACCATAGAGTTACTACGAAATTTTAACGGAGTCAAATAGACTAAAACGCTTACAAACAGTTTGACTTGTAATTTCTTAATAGTTCTTGAGAACGGAACGAATTTTGTGGTCCATACCGTCATCTAATGCAGATAGAAGTTTAGATGTTACCGTTTATTTCGATCATTAAAGCAACAAACTTTGAGGCAAAATTTGGTACATTAAACTCTAAATAATAAGTAAAAGCAAAGATCCATTTAGCTTGGACTGCATATTCCAACCATACCCTAACTGCGATATCAATAGCTTCACAAAACAAATAAACCGGTCCGTTGTACACAATGCAACAATTATGCTTTTCGCCGACGTCGATAAAGTTGAGGTTACTTCCCAAATCATTTTGCTTCAGGCTGCTGTGCTCCGAAGTCGTTAATGCGGACCTTGGAGAATTTGCTTCGGTTTCTTCACTTCTATTATTAAATTGCTCAACTCAGTATCTGGCCATTTTTGTTGGGAACTTAAATTTACATATAGGATCTTTGAAGCTGCGGGAACTTCGCATATCAAGGGTTTGACGGTGGAACTGGTACTGTCACCAGTTATGCTGCCTTTTTTGTTTAAGATGATACTACGTATCACGGAGGACACTGAAGGCGTCGAATGAGCTGGACGTTGGGCAATAGCGTGCACATCGTCCTGAGCAGATAGTGTATAGCTGAGGACGCTGCTCAACTCATCGTGTGACGTGACTTGCGGAATTGTTTCTTCCGGACTACCTTTTATACCTATTAACAGTTCCTTAACTCGCTTTGCGTCCTCTTGGTGTGGAAGCAAAAAAAAACGCCCACATTTTCGTTTTTGGGGTACTCAATCCCAAATGTAATCATATTTGGTTGGCTGACCACCGGAAATGCACCCTTGATTTGGTAGTATATTATAGCTTCGCGCGCCACATTTCGAGTAGCCTTTCTGTTAAAATTGAGCCTGTCCCGAAGAAACAATGCTTAGAGTGTAAACAGTCTAAACCTTAGCGTCTATTCACAGATCTCCACGAAATTTGAATTTAGTGTTCGCTTCTACCCAAAGTTCTATGCGCCAATTGGTGAATCAAACATTTATCGTACACATGTACCTTTAATTCAATAATCATAGATTCGATAGACTGTAAGACAAGATATATGATCACACATGAGACACTATAGATCGGCAGCGTACTTGCGACGACAATTCTATTCTGAATACTACTGAATACTGAATACTGTATTATAGAGCAAGTAGAAATGGATTATGTACAACTCTTTCGAAATATGGCGAAAAACGTTATAAAATTGTCAACCGTGAATATCATTATCGTTCTCATGTAATATTTAAAATACTCGACTTACGATATTTCAGGATTCACAAATGTGATATGTCATCGTAAGTGTGCAGTCGTTCTCTGAAGCGAATAGAGGCAAAATACAAATCTAACAACGTTTTGAACTGCTGCACAGTTGTTGCCTCAATCACATGTTCGGGCAAACTGTTCCAAATGTTTACCACTCTCCTTTCGAAGCACAGTGGGTGGGGAACACATTTCATATCCGGCACGACAAGTTTGTATCTGTGTCCGCGTGTGCTGCATGGTCCTCGTAAGTGCAGTATTGGCCTTAGCATGGGGAACTCACCAATATGTAGAATTCGGTAGGTCATAATGAGGTCGACTCGCACCCGACGGTAGGATAAAGTGTAGAGCCCTAGTTTCTCGCACCGGTCTTCATACCCAAAGCCACGTAAACTCGGGATGAGCCTGGTAGCAACGTGTTGGACCCGTTCGATCTTTTGTGCCTCGCCTCGGGTAATCGGAAAGTAGGCGGGCGAACCGTACTCTAGCATTGGTCTAATGATAGAAGAGAACAGGCGAGTGGCAACCTCTTCAGACCATGTGCAGAAGCTACGTTTGAGCGCCCAAAGCATGCGCAGTCCGTTCCGATATAGCCTGTTCGTGTTGTCTACGGACTTCAAATCGTAGCGTGAGAGTACACCTAGGTCCTTCACGGAGGGTGTGGGATATAGCGTTTGGCCGTCAAGAGTGTAGGTTCGGCCGTTAGCACCCTTCCCCAGGCTCATAAATACGGACTTGGCTGGGTTGACCGGGAGAAGAACTTCTGCAGACCATGTGGATAAGCGGTTGAGATCTTGCTGAAGTAGGCCACAGTCATCGGGAGCGTCGATTTCTCTCCAAATCTTCAGGTCGTCCGCAAACAAGGCACACGGCGACCGGAGAAGCTGCGGTAGATCGTTGATGTGGATCAGGAACAGAGTGGGCCCCAGCACAGTGCCTTGAGGCACGCCACTTGTAGAGGGGTACCAGTCAGTTAGATGGTCGTCGACCTGTACTCTCCACTTTCGTCCAACAAGAAAGTCGCTGATCCACCGGTGCAGAGAGCCACCGACACCACACATGCTGAGTTTGTGAAGGAGAACCTCATGGCTAACCTTGTCGAACGCTTTACTGAAATCGATGAATATCACGTCGACGGACTTCCCCTTGTTTACTGCCTTCAACCACTCATGCCTCGTCACAAGCAGGTTCGTAATGCATGAGCGACCTTGCATAAAACCGTGCTGTGCGGGCGTCAGGACCTCTTTTGACTGTAGCAACTGCAGCAATCTCTTCTTCACGATTTTCTCAGCAACCTTTGCCAAAATAGGTGTCAGACAAATTAGCCTGTAATTGTCTACTTTGCTAAGGTCGCCGCCTTTCGGAATAGGCTTCACCACCGCACATTTACAGTCAACCGGCAACGAACCTTCGGACAGCGACCTGTTGGAAAGGTCAGTCACGACAGGAGAGAGGATGGTTGAAAGTGACTTGAGAACCAGTGGGTGAAGCCCATCAGGTCCGGCAGGTTTGGTGCCGTCAAGGTTGGCGAGTAGTTGAGCTAACTCTTCAACGCCGCATTGCAGACTATCGAGTTCGGTAAAAGCGGTACACGTCGAACTCGGAACAGACACCTGGTTATTCGCAAATACAGAAGCGAAGTGCGCCGCCAACGCGGACGCACGCTCAGTGCTGGAGGTTAGGGGCTGTCCTTCCGTGCCATCCAGCACTGGCACATCACCTGCCGGCTTCAGGCGTCGCTTCACGTATGCAAAGATTCTCTTTGGGGCGGTCTTCGCGGCTAATGCGAGCTTCACTTCAAAGTGTCGGCGTTTGTTCTTATTCGCACTGTTGCAGAGGTTCCGCTGACATTTATACCCTTCGGAATCATTGGCAGAGCCAGAGAGAAGGAATTTGTCCCACAGTCTGCGACGCCTCCGAGCCAGGTTTCCATACTCCTTATCAAACCAATGAGGCTTAATGGGTCCAACCTTACGACATTTCAATGGCACAAATTGGGAACACAATGATGTCAATCTCTCTTTTATAAATATCCAACAATCTTCCACAGATGCAGCATGTGACAGAGACCAATCCAGTTGGCTCGCGGCTCGTGCTAGACCATCGAAGTCCGTTTTCCAGTAGTTGGGAGCTGGTTGCAGCGGATGTGAATACAGCAAAGATAATTCCATATCAGCTATCAGTACTGAGTGGTCGCTCGTAGCCAGGGGCTCCAGGATCCTAACGTCACGCACTCGTTGTTCGTAGCTCGTTAACATCAGGTCGGGACAGGACGAGGTTGAACGTGTTGATATGCGTGTTGGCTGGCATATGTGTTGCGATGTACCAGTTTCAAGTACCAAATCCACGAACTTTGCTTCAACCTCACTATGTCCAGGCATCAAATGCACATCAGGCCATCGTATTCGAGGACAGTTAAAATCGCCCATAAGCAGAAAGTGTGGACGACTCATGTGGGCTTGAAGATGGGGCAGCCAATCCAAACAACGACTCAGGGGACTGCGATAAACTGCGCCTACAAGCAGTTCTCCGCGCCTGAGACGGATGGAGCACCACAGTAGCTCACACAGGCCATCGTCACTTCGGTAGGTGCTCACAAGTCTCCCACGCAGGGAGAACCGGATGTAAAGTAAGACACCACCGTGGGCATTCTTTAGTCTATCGCATCGGAAACACGAGTAACCGTTGAGTTCAAGTTCTTGGGTGTATAACTCTGCATGCAGCCATGTCTCTGCGAGTCCCACTACGTCTGGCCGCTCAGACGCAACGAAACAACAAAGCTCATCGCGCTTATTCATAATACTGCAAACGTTTGTGAAGGCTACTCGCAGGCCGCAGCAGGAGCCGCCGGGCGTGCTTGAAATGTGAGCAGCCTGTTTATCCTGATTCGCGGATTGTTGGAAACCACCCGAAAATTTACGATACGAAGATTTGTTTCTCCCTCACCAGTGCGTCTTTTCAACTCAATGATGGCAGACTTGAGCCGCTCCCTGTCTACTGGGTCCAGGTCGGGACGAACATGGATCTTCAAACCTTTCAGCCTACTTAGACGAGATGTGATCAGTCTTGGACTGGCTTCGTCCACAAAAGTGATTCTCATAGGCCGATTGTGTTGATCACCTTGCTTTCCAAGACGGGTAATCTGTCTCACTTTTACCGAGTCCTCACCAGCGTCGAGGAGTCTATCAATTAAACCCTGTAGAAACTCGACATCGTGATCGTAACGCACTTGAGGTGATGGATCACTGGACTCCGGTGCGTGAAAGATCACGAGATTATAACGCCTCTGGTCGGACGAGGTTTGCCTTGCAGGGCGAAGTATACTACCAGCCTCACGTGGTTTGGCTAACTGTTGACTTACAGAACGTAAACACCCAACGTTCCTTCGTAATTTCGTCCTCTGTTCTTTCCACTGGTCTTCAGCACTCAGGCTTTCACCTGCAGGGACATCAGTGTCCGTTGGACACAACAAAGGTAAACAATTTAGGCCAGGTGCAACTGGGCTTCTCACAACGGTTGGACTTGGTGTCGGTGAGTTTGCACGGGTAGAGGAGGACGACTGAGTCGAAACCAGAGTTTATGGATTGCACAGTTCTACATGCCTCCCTTGAACATTCAAATAACCTCAAGTTGTGACCTATCATCTGGTAAGTTTCTTCGTACGAAGGAGCTCCATTTGTTGCAATCGATGCAATCATCAATTTTAGTGCACTGGAATAGATAAAAATCGATAAAACAAACTTCAATCAAAAACACGGCAGGAGCATTGTCCAATGTGATAAGGTACATGCGCAATGGCACAGCGTAGAATATAAGGTGAGTGTAATCTGTGCACAAGTGTTCACAGTAAACCTATGGCATTCGTGGTATAAAGGTCAAACTTCAAGGAAATTGTCTGCAAAAATGGAGTGGCAGCCGAATCCCGTCTATAACATTTGGATAACAGTTATAAGAGCAGAAAAATAGTGAAATGCAAAGAGAGGCTTAGTGAAACCTACTCATCAACAAATAAAACAATCGACAGTTAGTTTTGTCTATGAAGACGTAACCGCAGCTGAAAGAGAAATGATAAACCACACGAGCGGAAGAGTAGCTATGATGGTCATGAAGAATACGCTCCCGAGTTGTGCGCATGAAGCGCAACTGGGCAGTCGTGTACTTCCGCGTTAGGACATACCTGAGCTTGTGTCGGAGGTCATTTGCCACATGGTCACCCTTGAATGGCAGAAACTGATAAACCGCTATTTTATCAGTCGTTAGCATCGGCAGTTTCTTGTTGGGGAGTCCACTGTGCACTCGGAGGAACTATACAGGATAACCATTTGACAATAAGGTCCTATGCGTAAACTGCTCTTCAGCTTCCCGCGCTTCCGGGCTACAAACAATGCTGGCTCTGTAGAAGAGCATCTTCACTAGGCCGCGATTGTATGCAACAGGAACGAAACTGGAAAAGTGTAGATACTGCCCCCTCCAGGTTGCCTTGCGATAAACGGTGGGCTGCAATGTACTTCCGTCCCGTTTCTTAATGAGGCTATTTAAAACTGCTAGGCAGCAGTTTTGTTCCATCTCGTAGGAGACCGATAATTTGGAGTGAATTAAATTTAGAGTGCTTAACAGGCGGTTAACATGTTCTCTGTTGATGGCCACCAGAATATCATGCACATACAGTTGTGTTAGCTTGCTTCACCAATAGTGGTTGCGACTTACCTTTCGATCAAGCTGAGAAAGATATCAACCAAAATCTGGCCCAGTGGGCTTCCCATGGCGACTCCGTCGATCTGCTTTTGTGACGTCCACTCAAACTCAAAACGTACATTCGCTGTGCACATCAGAATCATATCTGACAAATCTTACACTGAAAGCCCATATGAATGTTTTGGCTCAGGTTGGCATGACAGCAATTATCAACAACTGCCTGAATTGGCAAGGTAGTGAATTGAGACTTAACATCAATAGAATACATTAATTCCGAACTCACTGAGGATTGTTCTAATGGCTCCGTTAGTTCAAATGAATCTTTCAGGCAGTGAGTAGCCAAGAGTTTACGTACGGTAACAGGGTTTCGCCTACCACCGAGCAACATTGTGATATGACAAGTTATCCATGCACATAATCGGACGCAGTGGGACACGTGGCTTGTGTAACAGGCGCGTCCCTCATTCTGGGTGTTCGCGTCCCAGTCGGTTTCAGCTGTCTGTACTATGACTCAGGGATGTATCCGTGCAGCAAACGTCTGACTCTCCATCAGGGGGTTATTCTCCGGTGTGTCGTCTAGTATTAACTTACGTCATCCTTTTTCATTATTACAGTGCCCGATTCATTGTCCGACTACAGGAGGGTTACGTGAGATTTTTCTTTAATTATCTACTCGCGGCATAATGATTAGCCAACAGCCAACATCTCTGGCTTATTGATATAATGAAGAATTGGTTCGTTATTTCCACCAAGTTAGCACGAAATCAGCCCTCATCTTCTATGGACCTTGGCAAGAAGTCATTGGAATGGTCATAAAGATACTCAAACGGGGCCTGCCTGCTGAGCCTGTTTATAGTCTTGGCTGGCAACCGATATTTCATTCCAAGCGAAAGCACTCCCATCTGCCTGGGAGGGAACTAAGCACAGGATATATTATATGCGTGCTTCGAGCAATCAGTGGGGAAAAAAGCATATGTAGTAATTGGAAGCGAACAATGCAGGCTGCAAACTGTTTTCATTTGCGTACGACGGAGAACTTCTGAAGAAAGCGCCACAAAATTCAAGCGGCAAATCAAAAATAGAGAATTGCGCGTGCCAGCTAATCGCGTTTTGTGTTCCGAGGAGCTTTCGTTCACGTTCCACAACCGCGTCGAGGTGCGACATGGCGGTCCTGTTCAAAGTAGAAAGATTTACAGGCACCATCTACAGGACTGTCTTTTAACTAATCTGCCAATTCAGGAAATCATTGATAATTGCTGTCATGCCAACCTGAGCCAAAGCATTCATATGGGCTTTCAGTGTAAGATTTGTCGGATGTGATTCTGATGTGCACAGCGAATGTACGTTTTGAGTTTGAGTGGACGTCACAAAAGCAGATCGACGGAGTAGCCATGTGCAGCCCACTGGGCCAGATTTTGGTTGATATCTTCCTCAGCTTGATCGAAAGGTTAGTCGCAACCACTATTGGTGAAGCAAGCTAACACAAATGTATGTGCATGATATTCTGGTGTTCATCAACAGAGAACATGTTACCCGCCTGTTAAGCACTCTAAATTTAATCCACTCCAAATTATCGGTCTCCTACGAGATGGAACAAAACTGCTGCCTAGCAGTTTTAAATAGCCTCATTAAGAAACGGGACGGAAGTACATTGCAGCCCACCGTTTATCGCAAGGCAACCTGGAGGGGGCAGTATCTACACTTTTCCAGTTTCGTTCCTGTTGCATACAATCGCGGCCTAGTGAAGACGCTCTTCTACTGAGCCAGAATTGTTTGTAGCCCGGAAGCGCGGGAAGCTGAAGAGCAGTTTACGCATGGGACCTTAGTGTCAAACGGTTATACTGACAAGTTGCTCCGAGTGCACAGCGACTCCTCATTACGTAACTTTTGGTGCTAAAGACAGATAAAATAGCGGTTTATCAGTTTCTGCCATTCAAGGGTGACCATGTGGCAAATGACCTCCGACACAAGCTCAGGTTTGTCCTAACGCGGAAGTACACGACTGCCCAGTTCCGCTTCATGCACACTACTCGGAAAAGTATTCTTCATGACCATCAGAGCTACTCTTCCTCTGGTGTGGTTTATCATTTCTCCTGCAGTCGCGCTTACATTTTCACAGAGAGACCTTCTTTTCGGTTGATTCTGTGGCTCTACGAACACCTGTCAAATTTTGTGGTACAAATTTTGACGCAACAAACATGAGCGCCTTGTTAATATGAACAGGATTTTCTCTTCAACTTGCACTATGTCACTTATGACAACTGTTTATAATGTGGACACGAATATTCGTTCGTGCTCCAGCGAAAATTTGATGATTGCGATTTACCTAGAAACAATTTTTCTTTCGTGCATGAGGAAAAACGTTTTAACGTCGGATTTCCTGCTACGTTCAGTAACCTTTGGGTCATGTACACAAAAGATCGCTCAGAATTCCGACACAATGCTTCGCCTTTCCTCGTTATTACGGACAGTTAAAAGACATGGATTTTGTGAAGTTAACATTTCGACTGCAGCACATTTGAGCAATAATGTTTTTACAAGTAGAACTATTTCACATGATTATTTGCAACTGTTAGTCAGCACTGTGCCTCGTTTATAGCATAAACATTATTTAATTTTAATTCCATGGATCAAAGCAAAGTCAGTAAACTCACCATATCCCTCTCCCCGAAAATTAATGCTGATAGCCGAAACGGGAGCTGTGGGAATTTTTGTGTGTGTATCCCATCAACATATTTTCCATAGGATCAGCACGTATCTTCTGAAACTTGTATTATTCTGCATGCTGCCACATGCTAAGGCTAATGTTGCATTCATAAAGTTTCTTAACCGCCTATTCACCAACATACACTTAAACTAGGTATTCCTAAGCTGGATAACTTTTCCTTCCACTTTATTTGGTTTGTCCTGGCTACATGAATAATCTTTTATTAAATGGCCACGTTGCTTAGGCCAACTACCGTTATCTTCGATAAATTTTTGCGTTTGTACCAGTTTTAAGTAACTTGTGGACATTTTGACTTATCGCGGAATCGCTACTAACCAACTTAACATACAGGTTAATTTAACAAAGAGTTATCTCACCGGATCTCTATGCATAATTCGATTTATCGTATTTAATCTGGTTATTTCAAGTGATTGCCTTTTGCTTGATATCCTGATGTGGCTGCGCTTGATGTGCGCGTTGACAAGGTGCCTACCTGTCCATTACCCACCACCTCGTCCATACTGGCTCCAGGAGACAATTGGTCGTTGCTGAAGGGGACGGGGTGCCCGGTCCTTGTGGGTCTGCCAGGCTAGAAGAGCGGTTCAATGTACTCAGTGGGGAGCGGACTACAGTCCAGCCACCTCCTTGTACGTGATTTAGTCCCAACTAGAGCGTGTTTGTTTTTGCCTGTAAAGGAGCATGGGCCGGCTCGGTTGATTTACAGTGCCTCCCATCCACATGCTTCCTGGTCTAGTTGCTTCGGGTTTACACTGCATATGAAATGTGATGTTGGAGCTGTGTGTGCTGCAGCGCAAGCCACCCATGGTCCCTCTGAAGGCGCAGGCGTCCTGTGGCTGGCCACAGTGACAGACAAATCCGGAACCGGATGCCGCCAACCATATATGTACGGGATGTGCATTTTGCTGAGGCTAACGCATTCATGATGTCTCATCACCGCAGTTGGGCTAAACCAACTTACACTTAAACTAAGTCTCTTTTTAAGGCTGGATGAATTTCATTCCACCTTATTTGGTTTGTTTTGCCTACCGGAAAAATCTTTATTAACTGGCCACGTTGCATACGCTCACTGCGGTTATGTTCGATAACTTTGTTGCTTTTGTAGCATATTTAAGTAACTTGTGGACATTCAGTTGCTCATTTGTTCGCCGAGCTGGGAAATTTCCCAGCTGGGCGAACAAATGAGCAACTGAATTATCAACCCGAGCTACCAGTTTGCCAAAACATTTTGTGGACATTTTTTACTTATCGCGGATTCGTTGTTAGCCAACTGACTTCATATGCTAATTTATCGAAGAGCTATAAAACCGGATGCCGCTAACCATTATTCTGCAAGAATGTAGATGTAGTCTACATTAGTGCCACCTAAGTCGTGACAGTGCAAAATCTGAAGCTTAGACGTTAATACGTATGATACTATTGTACAGAGAGCGATGATACATGCCGAAATTCCGCTAGATTGTTTGGGACACTTTCACAAGGAATAGTTTCTTTGACATCAGGTACTGTATTCTAATGAACGAAAGATGAATGTCGGCCGCAGCATGTACACTGTGATTAATAGCGGGGTGGATAATTACTTGACAATTTTCCTACTCAGAAAAGCTTGCGCGAATCCAACATATTTAGAATAGTCATTTGCAAGCCGTAATCATTCTGAACGAATTATCAATTTTAATCGTGACTTCTACTTTCTACAAACTTTACCCTATTCACAAACTTCTAAAATTATCAACTAGTTTCAATCCTGTAAGCGACACACACATTTGGCTTACATGGCACCAAGCTGACACTGCAGTTTTCACGAAGCAGCTTGACATAAACTACATAAGAAATATATATAAATATCTTCTGACAAGGCATTCAGACGGATCACAAGGTAAAATTATTAGAAACAGTATTCTTAATTGCTTCATTAGTTAGCACACGACAGCAAGCCCTAATCAATCTGTTCGCATATTTTAGCATGAATGCTCATTGAGGAAGTAGCACAAAACGCATCACCTAAAAACGATTGTAAATGTATTTATTCTTTACTGAATACTTAGCAACAGAAAAGCCGAAATAAACAGCTTCCAGAAAAAATTATTTAAGAATATAAAAGAATGGATATCAAGTATCTTGTGTTTGATGATGGAAAGAAACGAAGATTCCTATAATGCAAACTAGTTAGTTCCCAAGAAAAATTTAGCGGAACAGTTAGAAAAAGGGCGCCGCAAGATTTAATTCCGGAAAATGTTCTCCGCATATTTTCAAATGCGTACTTCAGACTGTGTATCAATAGCATCATGAAATAAAAGATGCAGAAAATACAAACCGAACAAAACGAGCACACACATATAGAATCACTTGGTCACCTGTACGCGGCCCGCTATCCCGGCAGAGCATGCGTCACAAATGCGTCCTTCCGAAAACAACGTTGGGTCAAGTGGTTTAATGACCACGGCCTCAGCACATCGTAAAATTATGCGATCAATTGAGGTGAAGATAACACGGAAGACTCGCGCAATGTCTACACAATGAGTGTCAGCCAGCAGGTGACAAGTGACGAACGATGCCGGTTGTTTGTAGGGAATCTTAATTCGATACATTGGCTGCGCATTCCAAGTGGCAGACGCAGTCATCTGCGAGAAGTGTTTCCTAACACATGCCATTACGTGCTCCGCAACTCTCACCCTCTATTGTCGTTCTGTCTTGTCCACGTATTCCGCCTTGTAAGTATATGTAAATTGGTGTAGAATGTATGAAATGTTGGTCAGTGACAACGGGGTTTAACCTACGGAGCATGGATACGATTCGCTACGTAGATTAGTACTGGTTCCGCCGCAGTTTATACGCGCGCCACTGCAGATTTCAATCGACGCTGGAATACTTGACATACGTAGTCTCTATTGAATAGTAGTTGCAAGGTTACTTTTAGCTTCGGTACCGTGGACACACATTCTTTCACTTTCACAGCACTAAACTGAACGACAAAGAACGGTGGGTACCCATTATCTACGAGGGTGAGTTATCAACCGCAACTTTTTCTCCAGTGTGTCGGCAGTGCATATAATTCCAGCCACGTTAAACGGAATCGTCACCAAACCTTGTTTGTACCGCTTAGGGACAAAGCTGTATAATTTCAACTATTATTACTGATCTGCGTGTTGTACCGTCACTTCTACGTTCTATCAAGATGTCAAGGAACGACAGAGAGTCGTGTTGTTCGCGTTCACTTGTCACTCTGCTGTTTGGATGTAGATAATTCCACTTGGTTACCAGTGGGTTTAACTGGTCCTTGCTCTCACAGATTAGCAGAATATCATCCACATATCTGCGGAACAACACTTTCTCATTGAGCATTTTCATGACTTCCTTCTCAAGATAGGCTGTGAAGGTATATGCTAGTGCCGTTCCGAATGAACTGGCCAATTAGCGATAGCCTTATACGTCAAAATAGAATTCGCCATTTGACGTGCATGACAGCAGAAGACGTTGTAATTTCCGGACTGGAATTCCCACATCTAATTGGTTCTCTTTCACGTTATCACAAATAATCTGAATGGTCTTAAATACTTCCACATTCGTAAACGATGACACAATATCGATGCCAGTTCTGAAGTTTTGCGGAATTCCATACTCTTCGGAAATTCCACTTACTCGAAAATATCTATCAGGCTGTCCTTAAGCATTGATTACTTTATAGGCTGCAAGAGTATTACTAACCATCTAACAAGCTTGTGCCGTTGGAATTGCTCATGGATAGAAGCGGTCTCACAGGGACGTCCGTCTTGTGTAATTTGGGCATCTGCGTACCCGTGGGTCTTAAGGACTTTGCGGTCGAACGTCTATGAAGATGCCATCTATCAACATTTGTATTGCGTTCATTCGTTTCTATAACTCTATTGTTTTGTTAGAAGTATCTGACTCGAACTTGGTTCGGCCGCTCAGTACCGCAATCATCTCTTCCATTTGCGCCGAATTGTCTAAAACCACAGCACCTGACCATTATCTGAGTGTAGAACAATCATCGTTATTTCTGATGTGGTTTGTGTACAACCTCTACTATTTGCCTATTCGATGTGATCTCTTTGTCCAGAGCTAGAGATTGTTGTAATTTCCACAAAATATTTATAAAACACCTCTATTTGAAAGTGCGTTTCTTCGCTCTTGGTCATTCCAGGTGGAATGTTATTTCAATTTTGTGAAATAGTGTCACCATATGTTTTTCGAAACTAAGAGGATTTGGACTGAACCTTTAGCTAAATCGCTGAATCAAAAACCATCTGAGTATACTTTACCATTTGAACCGTCAAAGCACCTCATAAACCTCTCCTTTGTGTCACTGACTCCGCTACAGGTAGATGCTCTGCCATGCGGGATGAAATTTTGTGCTCCACCTGGAAAGCAACACACCCACAAATAGAGGTGTTTTACAAACAATTTGTCGGAATTACAACAATCTCCAAAAACAACGAGTGGTGGATTTTGGCGTGGATTTGAAGCACAAGCACCGGATCTCTATCTCCGAACAAAGAGATCACCTCCAAGTGAGAAATGCTAGAGACTATAAACAAAGGAGATCAGAAGTAATGATGGTTGTCCTTCATTCAGAAAAGGGTTCGGGTGCTGTGGTTTTAGACAATTCGGCGCATATGGAAGAGGTGATTGCGGTACTGAGCGGCCGAACCAAGTTCGAACCAGATATTCCAAAAAAACAATAGAGTTAGAGAAACGAATAAACGCGGAGCTACAAAGGTTGTTTTAAGAAAACATCATAATTACTCGACCGTAAAATCCTTAAGACCTACGGAATGCAGATACCGCAGCTTTATGGGCTGCCCAAATTACACAAGACGGATGTCTCTGTGAGACCGGTTCTATCCATGAGCAATTCCAACGGCACAAGCTAGTTAGATGGTTAGTAAAACTCTTGGAGCCTATAAAGCAATCAATGTTTAAGGATAGTCTGAGAGATATTTTCGAGTAAGTGGAAATTCCGGAGAGTATGGAATTGGCAAAAGTTCATAGCCAGCATTGATATTGTCTCGTGATTTACTAATGTACCATTTTGACCTTGCAACCACCACGTTCGCCTGACCGACTGTGAAAGCTGGAAAACTGCAAAACGCTAACTAACCCACTGGGTCGGGTAACGCTACCACATAGAAGGGCATAAATGCGATACCGAAAAGGCACCAAGCGAAAGGCATTTGCGGGTTAGAAGAATGTCATCTTTTAGTTTAACTCGGTCTGGCTTGCTCGCACTCTTTGGAATGGTTTCATACGAAATGTGCAAAGTTGTCCCAACAACAGGTACGAGAGAAAAACAGCTCTCATGAAACACTTTGGTTCTGTACTGCATGCTGCACCATCCCGCTCTCTGATTGCTTGCTTATCCTAGTCCACAAGAGCGACCGGTTATTCGCAGCAGCCGAGAAGAGGATAAACGACAAGATTACTTCAAGGGAAGCAAGTACGCAGCACGGAGGTGTAGCGGCTTCAAAACAACGGCTTGCTACTCAATCCGCTTCCCCTGAACCACAGTCATCCACGTCTCTATCTCCGTTGTCTTCTCCAACTTTGGTAGAACGCCCAGCGAAAACAGACCGTATCTACAAGAGTCAAACGGTTCACATAACAACGAAAATCAGGCACCACACAAAACGTCTGGTTAAGCAAGTTCCACTAGACTTGATATCTAGCATTTACAAGGATAAAGCAGCCGAAGACCAACCCTTGGTAACTTTAGCCCAAATGTCACTTGTCAAAGCAAAGCCCCCAGGGACTTCAGTTACATATGCAGAGAATGAAGCAAAGGTCGGCTGAGAGGCCACCGTTGAGGCCTATTCTGATGTAAACACCGTTAACATGAATAGAGGAACAAACATAAACAATCAACCATTGTCAGCAGGTCAGGACAAACGAGTACCATGCCTTCTAGATCCACGAGAAAGGGAGCCAACAATAATGCCGAATCTACCGCCACTGCGGATTTCAATCGACGCTGAAATACTTTACATATGTCGTCTCCACCGAATGGGAGTTGCCAGGTTACTTTTAGCCTCGGTACCGTAGACACTTTCACTTTCACAGCATTAAACTGAATGATGAAGGACGTTGGGTACCCATTATCTACGAGGGTGTGTGAGTTATATCAACCACAACATTTGCTCCAGTGTGTCGGCAGTGCATATAATTCTAGCCACGTTAAACGGAATAGTCACCAAACCTTGTTTGTACCGCTTAGGTTCAAAGCTGTATAATTTCAACTATTATTACTGATCTGTGTGTTGTGCCGTCACTCCTTCGTTCTATCAGGATGTCAAGGAACGACAGAGAATCGTGTTGTTTGCGTTCCCTTGTCACGCTGATGTTTGGATGTAGATAATTTCGCTGGGTTACTGTTAGGAAGGAACGCACAAGCCGAACAAGCCAGGACCCCATCGCCTCGTCCGGCAATCCAAACCCATCCGCCCTGATTGGGGCGAACAGAGAGCCAACCAGGAGAAGCGGGCCAATGAACGCTAGGTTGAAGTTCCTTTATTGGCTGTAAGTTAACCTTTCCAGAGCTTTACACGGTCGCTTTAAATATACTGTTCAAGAACTTTCAAATTTACCTTTATAATGAACGGTGTGATTTGCTAATTCATTCCTGTTGCTCTGCTCATCCGATTCGTCTTCTCTCGGTCCTGTGGGGGGCCAGCGACTTCGGGTTTGATTGGCAATCAAGCTTCCATTTAGGCGATGGACGAACACTGCAGTTACCGGTGGGTTTAACTGGTCCTTGCTCTCACAGATTAGCAGAAGGTCATCCACATATCTGCGGAACAACACTTTCTCATTGCTCTTATTCTTTACTTTCTTTAAAAGATGGGCTGCAAAGATACCTGCTAGTACCGGTCCGAGTGAACTGGCCAATTAGCGATAGCATTATAGGTCAAAATAGAATTCGCCATTTGACGTGCATGAAAATAGAAGATGTTCTAATTTCCAGACTGGAATTCCCACTTCTAATTGGTTCTCTTTCATGTTATCACAAATAATCTGAATGGTCTCCTTTATTGCTACCTTCCTAAACAATGACACAACATCTATGCCGGTTCTGAAGTTTTGCGCAATTCCTTACTCTCCGGAATTACCACTTACTCAAAATAACTCTCAGACTATCCGTAATCATTGATTGATTTATGGGCTCCAAGTGAGTCACTAACCATCTAACTAGCTCGAGCCGTTGGAATTGCTCATGGATAGAACTAGTCTCACAGGAACATCCGTCTTGTGCAATTTGGGCAGCCCATAAAGCTGGGTATCTGCGTGCCCGTGGGTCTTAAGGATTTTGCGGTCGAGCGTGTATGAAGATGCCATCTAACAACATTTGTATCGCGTTTATTCGCTTCTCTAACTCTGATGTCTTTTAGGAGTATCTGGTTCGAACTTGGTTCCGCTGCTCAGTACAGCAATCATCTCTTCCATATGCGTCGAATTGTCTCAAACCACAGCACCCGAACCCTTGTCTTAGTTTAGGACAATCATCATTATTTTTGGTCTGGTTTTTTTGCAGCCTCTATTATTTTTCCTTGGATGTGATCTCTTTGTCCAGAGCTTGAGACTCTATGCTTGTGCTTCAAATCCAAGCTAAAATTCACAGCTCATTATTTTAAGATATTGTTGTAATTCCCACAAAATATTTATAAAACACCTCTATTTGAACGTGGGTTTCTTCGCTCTTGGTCATTCCAGGTGGAATGTTATTTCAATTTTTTGAACTTGTGTCACCATCTCCTTCTCTAAACTAAGGGGATTTGGACTGAACCTTTAGTTAAATCACTGAGTCAAAAACCGTTTGAGTACACTTTACCATTCAAACCGTCAAAGCACATCACCAAACTTTCCTCTGTGTAACTGATCGCTACAAGTAGATGCTCTGTCATGCGGGGTGAAAATTTGTGTTCCACCTGGAAAGAAACACACCATCAAATAGAGGTGTTTTACAAACAATTTGTCGGAATTACAACAATCTCCAATAACAACGAGCGGTGGATTTTGGCGTGGATTTGAAGCACAAGCACCGGATCTCTAGCTCCCGACAAAGAGATCACCTCCAAGCGAGAAATGCTAGAGACTATAAACAAAGCAGATCAGAAGTAAAGATGGTTGTCCTTCACTCAGACAAGGGTTCGGGTGCTGTGGTTTTAGACAATTCGGCGCATATGGAAGAGATGATTGCGGTACTGAGCGGCCGAACCAAGTTCGAACCAGATACTCCAAAAAAACAATAGAGTTAGAGAAACGAATAAAAGCGGAGGTACAAAAGTTGCTTTAATAAATATCATAAATGCTCGACAGTATAATCCTTAAGACCTACGGGCACGCAGATACCGCAGCTTTATGGGCTGCCCAAATTACACAAGACGGATGTCCCTGTGAGACCGGTTCTATCCATGAGCAATTCCAACGGCACAAGCTAGTTAGATGGTTAGCAAAACTCTTGGAGCCTATAAAGCAATCAATGTTTAAGGATAGTCTGAGAGATATTTAGAGTAGAAGGAACTTCCGGAGAGTATGGAATTGCGCAAAAGTTCATAGCCGGCATTGATATCGTCTCATTATTTACCAATGTACCATTTTAACCTTGCAACCACCACGTTCGCCTGACCGATGTGCGCCGCTCTCAAAGCTGGAAAACTACATAACGCTGACTAACCCACTGGGTCAGGTAACGCTACCACATAGAAGGGCAGAAATGCGATACCGAAAATTTTCCTAGCGAAAAGCATTTTCAGGTTAAAAGTATGTCATCGAGTAGTAAAAATCGGTCTGGCTTGCTCGCACTGTTTGGAATGGTATCATACGAAATGTGCAAATTTGTCCCAACAACAGGTACGAGAGCAAAATAGCTCCCATGATACACTTTGGTTCTGTACTGCGTGCTGCACCATCCCACTCTTTGATTGCTTGATTATCCTAGTCCAAAGTGCGACCGGTTTTCGCAACAACCGAGCAGAGGACAAACGAGAAGATTACTTCAATGGATGCGAGTATGCAGCACGGAGGTGTAGCGAATTCCAAACAACGGCTTGCTACTCAGTCCGCTTCCCCTGAACCGCAATCATCCACGTCTCCATCTCTGTTGTCTTCTCCAACTTTGGTAGAACGCCGAGCGAAAACAGTCCATACGTACAAGAGTCGAACATACTCATGACAACGAAAATCAGGCACCACACGAAACGTCTGGTTAAGCAAATTCCACTAGACCTGACATCTAGCATTAACAAGGATGAAGCAGCCGAAGACCAACCCTCGGTAACTGTAGCCCAAATGTCGCTTGTCGAAGCACAGCCCCCAGGGACCTCAGTTACATATGCAGGGAATGAAGCAAAGGTCGGCTGAGAGGCCACCGTTGCGACCTATTCTGATGTAAACACCGTTAACATGAATAGAGGAACAAACATAAACAATCAACCTTTGTCAGCAGGTCAGGACAAACGTGTACCATGCCTCGTAGATCAACGAAAAAGGGATCCAACAATAGTGCCGGACTGGTGTATGCTCAAATGTCCACGAATCTACAGCCATCACATTGCGTGAAAATTTATCGGACGACCATGACCAGTGGAACTCATTGTGCATGCAGATGAGTCTCAAAGCCAAAACCCATAAACCTATTGCGAATTACTTGGCATACGCACTAGCCACACTATGGAGAACGCAGACTTTTTCGATTAACCTTAGAATCCTCCACCAACGTAGAAAACATCTTGCTCTCGCAAACGCGCTAAAACACGGATCCTGTGGGATACGCATCTGACATGTTGTCCCTTGAAGGGCGCGAAATTCAAAATGCAACACCGAAGAAGGGCACAGCAGTCAAGATCTCTTAAACACAATCTTCATACATGGCGTGCCAGAACTTCCTTCTACAGATGTTCAATGGACCAGAAAGCACGATTTAGAACAGTGGCGGTTTATTAGTGTAGCAAATACTTTGGATAATATTGTAGCGCTATTGCTCACCAGGATGCCTCTCTCACCAACTTATGGAGGATGCGGCCTAGAATGCCGAAACTTGTGTATCAGTCAGAGCAACAAACAGAGGATGTTTTGGATCAATGGTGGAGAAATCATAAGCGACTTCCTTCTGAACTTCGGTTACAGGTCGCAGAAGCTTTGCATAACTCAAATTTTAAAGCAACTGAAGCAGCAAGCATGCCGACGAATGCATAGAAGCGTAACTTGACCGCTACTTTAATTGTCTCTGACTGGATCTAAGCAAAGACTGGGGCCCACCTTGGCGGAATCAAGTTGCAAACGAGGTATCATTATCCGATCAAAAAACGAGTATCTACCGAACACCCATCGGTCGGCATTCGCCCACACTTAACTCCTTCACCACCTCTGTGTACTGCTAGCGACCGAGAAACTGGCCTGCTTGTATACGAATGCTCAGGGTCTTTGTAACAAACTGGCCTTACTGCAAGCTCGGCAAGCTCTCCGGTCATATGATGTCATTGGTATCACCGACACATGGTTGCACACGAAAATGACGGACGCTGGTTTTCGCTACCGGTCATGTCGCTGATCCGGAACGACAGGCTGACAAAAGGCGGTGGGGTAATTCGGTATTACCTAACCAACTTAGAGTGCGAAGCATTGGATGATTCAGACTCGTAGTTCCCCGACTCTCTTTCGTGCCGCTTGCAGTTAAAAGACAGGGACGCATGAATAATTATCTTGGTGTACCGCCCCCTAACTTTACATCAAAAAATCACTATCGCCTAGCGGCTGCTTTAAGATGCAGTTTGCAACAAAAGTACACTCACATGCTTATCATGGGTGATTTCGACTTTGTTTAAAAACTCCTGCTACGATCGGGGAACAATTCAAACCCGATCTACAAGATCTCGCAACCACTGTTCCTCTTTGCAATCGCATCACTTTGCCCACTCGGTTCAGAACAGGTAACAGGCCATCTGTGCTAGATGTTGTGCTTACCAACGAGGAGCATATGATTGATGTGTTGATTTTAGACTGCCCGTTGGGTCGCAGTGATTACGCAGTGAGCAGCTTCAACTTCGTCTGGTATGCAGAATATCGGGATGAGAACGATGAGACGGTGCGAACCATCACAAGCTACGATCGATTAGCCCAGCTCGTCAGCGCCACAACTTGGTCGTTCCATGTCGAAGCACTTCCGGAAGTTGCCTGGCTCAACTTAGTCAATAAATTCAGTCAGTGGATTGCAGTAGCTACTGAGATAAGAGTTTGCAATAAGTGTACATCAGTTACTTTCGTTAGGAGCAGAACTCGAAAATGGATGACAGCACGCAAGGCAGCATTTCGAGTGTACAGTAAAGTTCCAGCACCAGCTACTTGGAACAATTCGGAAGACCAGCGTAACCACTACACGCAACTGCTACGAGAAGACAAAGCCGTCTATCAGCACAACATCGCAAAATCTTTATTGCTAAACACAAACTGCGGCACAAACTCGTCAATGTCCTACGAAAGGTGAGGCAAGGATTTCCTCCACTCAGGACGGCCGATGGTCCTAAAAGAACAGCTGTCCAAGCAGCGAACGAGCTGCGGATGCAATATGCCCCTACGATTCAAAGGGTCTTGCCACCAAGGGACAAACCAACATTTGTCGTCCCCTCGTCAGGACTAACCCACATCACTTTTACCGCGGAGGCTGTATTGCTAAAGCTGACGTCTCTACGCAAACACAGCTCGCCGGGTGTCGACACCATTCGTTCAGAGGCACTAGAAACAACAGCAAGCCAACTGGCTGAAACTTTAGCTCAGTTTTCAGCGCTGATTAGACCAGAATCAAGTCCCCGCCATGTGGAAGCTTAGAATCATAACCCCGATTCACAAAGGTGGAAGCAGTACTGATCCCTCCAACTACCGCCAAGAATCCCGTCTTCCTCTCCTCTCCAAATACATGGAATCCATAGTTGCCGAAGCACTGGTGTGCTGTCTGGAAAACTGTAACATCAGCACACATTAGCAACACGGTTTCCGTCGGCAGCGGTCATGTACAACGAAAATAATCATCGCACGCAATATTTGAACCGAGGCAGCTGATGTTGGAAGAGGTGTTGATGTGATCTGCCTTGATTGTACGACGGCTTTCGATCGTCAAGACCATCGGATATTAGTTTACATGCTCCAGCATTATGGGATCGAGGACCCGCTTTTAAGCTGGATTGCCAACATCCTACTTCAACGGCAATTAGTGGTCAGAGTTTGGTGCTCTTTATCGGACCCTATATAAGTCGAGTGTGGTGTGCCGAAAGGCTCAGTTTTAGGCCCACGTTTGTTTTTGGTGTTTATTTATGACTTCGCACAGGAAATCACTTCAAACGCTCTAATGTTTGCCGACGAAATCAAGATCTGGCGCAGGATCCAAGCGAACTGATTACTGATTACAGGTTGGAAGCAGCAAGTAGATTTTTCTCCTTGGAGCTGCATCTAATGTCACTCAGGGACAAAGCCCCGTTATGTTGTGTTGCGCTCAATATGTTTTGCGTCGGCAAAGTGTTTGTCCAAGAAATTCCCAAATTCCGACACCGATTTTGCCTTAACTACGTGCAGCGGAAAGCCGTTCCATACATTCACCCCTCTGCGTTCGAAACAGAGTTGGTGAGCGGCCCGCTTCAAATCCGGTACGACAAGCTTGTACCGCTGTGTTCGTGTGCTGCTTGGTGTGCTCAGATGAAACAGCGGTCTCAACATGGGGGTAATCTCCCAGATGTAATGTCCGGTGCGTCATGGTGACATCAACCCGCTTTCGACGATAAGCTAGGGTATGGAGCTCTGGTTTATTACACCGGGCTTCGTACGGCACACCTCATTCGTTGGGAATCAACCTGGTGGCTACATGCTGTACTCAATCTTTTCTACCTCGCCCCGAGTGATAGGGCAATACCAGTGTGAACCATAATCTAGCATTGGATGTATTATTTAAACGAAGAGATAATTGGTAGTCTCTTCGGACCAATTGCTGAAGCTGCGCCTGAGCGCCCAAAGCATACCAAAGCAGTTTTAGTAAAGCTTATTCGTGTTGTCCATGGACATTTGGTAGTCGCGTGAGAGTACAGCGACGTGGTGCGCGAAAGGCGCGGGATGCAACGGTTGAACAGCCACCGTGTAATTTCAAACACGTTGCTTACAGCTGGTCGAAAGCAGGTCTAAGCATGATGAATTCGCGCGCGCACTTATGCGTGTTGGTTGGTTGATATGCTGTATGGCCCCGGTTTCAAATGTCAATTACGTAAACTTTCTCTCAACTTCGTAATGACCAGGGAGAAGTTCAGTCTTAGGCCACTGTATTCAATGTAAATTTAAGTCGCACATAATTAGGAACGGCTGACGAGTCATGTGGATGCGGACATGCGGCAACCAGTCCAAACTGAGGCTCAGTGAACTGCGATATAAGACGCCTACTAGCATCTCGCAGCGACTTAGGTGAATCGAATAGCATAACTGCTCACATAGAGCATCAGCGCTTCGGTAAATGCTCACTAGTCTCCCACACAAAGAAGATATTATGTAAATCAGAATGCCACCGCGATCATTTGATGGTCTGTCATGTCGGAAGAATGAGTAGCAGCTGATTTCCACTTATTGGGCGGTTCCGTCGGAGTTTAACCGTGGCTCAGCTAAGCCTAATAGGTCTGGTCGCTGAGAGGTTACAAAGTAGTACAGCTCATCGTGCTTGTGCATCAGACTGCAGAAGTTAGTAAAGACTACGCTCAGGTCTCAGTAGAAAACACTGGGCGCGTCTGAAGGATGAGAAACTTGTGGATCATGATTCGCAGAGGAAGCCGGGTAACTACCCGAAATTTTAAAATACGGACATTTGTTTCTCCACCGTCTGTGGGTCGCCTTAGTTCAGTCATCGCAAGCTTGAGTTTCTCTCTGTCTGTTGGTTCTAAGTTAGCGCGCAGGTGGATCTTTAGAACGCCGACCAACATTTGGTCCAGATTGATCTATATACGGCGTACCAATGGTCAATCCAAAACTTACCACAATTCAACGTCAGTAAACGTAATTTGCTTTCCGTCTGACATCAGAGCAGCTACTTATACAGGCTCGAAACGAATGTACTTCAACAATCAACTCTCGAACGTGACATGCATGTCCTGGTTCTAGATGACTTCGATTGCTCCAAGAAATCCGAAAAGACCTCGAAGGCTGGGAACCAAAACTTCGGGCTGTTGCGACGGACGTTTGGACAAATAAACAGCTCCGTATATCGACAAATTCTTAGTGTGTATATTCGCCCCCATGTAAAATACGCAATTCAAGCCTGACATCCATGGCCAAAACACGACCTTAATGCACTGGAGCAACCACAACGTCGGGATTCTAAGAACGTAATTGGAATGCGCAATCTTTTATACCAGGAAAAGCTACAACGATTGGGGTATTCAGTGGAAGCTATCGCATACTTCGAGGCGACCTGATTATGGCATACTTGCTTCTGCGAAACCCACATCATGCGCGCCGCCCTTTACTGAAACTCACCAGCAGCGCAAACTTAAGAGGCCGCTCACTGAATCTCGCTGTACAGTATAGACGTCTGGAGTGCCGTAGAAATTTCTTTTCCATTCGTGTCTGTCACCTGTGGAATGCTTTCCCAGAATCGGTCGTCTCTGCACCGATATTAACAGTATTTTAAAGGCGGTTGGATGATGTATTCAGCCACTCATACTTTGTCACTTAAAACTACTTCTCCATCCCACACCTGGAGTTAACCATGGAATTATTTGATGTTAACCGTGGGTGCCGTGAATCTAAGCGGATCACAGGACTAAAGTGGATCAAACGATAAGTCCATATTTCCATATTTAAAGTACTAACGGTTTTAACGTCATTATTGCTATGAAGATATCACAGCCAATTATCGAACGGGACTCGTAAAGTAACGATTCTTAACCCGTATAAACCCGATGTTCATTGCCTATTGTTCTTAAAATGAGACGATCCGGATTATTTATGATAATGTGAAGGAGAACCAATTAGAAGTGGGAATTCCAGTCTGGAAATTAAGACGTCTTCTGTTGTCATGCACGTCAAATTGCAAATTCTATTTCGACATATAAAGCTATTGCTAATTGGCCAGTTCATTCGGACCGGTACTAGCAGATTTCTTCGCAGCCCGTATTTAGAAGGAAGTCACGAAAACGCTCAAGAGGAAATTGTTGTTCCGCAGATATGTGGATGACATTCTGCTAATCTGTGAGAGCAAGGACCAGTTAAACCCACTGGTAACCAAGTGGAATTATCTACATCCAAACATCAGAGTGACAAGGGAACGCGAACAACACGACTCTCTGTCGTTCCTTGACATCCTGATAGAACGAAGGAGTGACGGCACAACACGCAGATCAGTAATAATAGTTGAAATTATACAGCTTTGAACCTAAGCGGTACAAACAAGGTTTGGTGACGATTCCGTTTAACGTGGCTAGAATTATATGCACTGCCGACACACTGGAGCAAAAGTTGCGGTTGATAACTCACACCCTCGTAGATAATGGGTACCCAACGTCCTTTATCATTCAGTTTAATGCTGTGAAAGTGAAAGTGTCTACGGTACCGAGGCTAAAAGTAACCTGGCAACTCCCATTCAGTGGAGACGACATATGTAAAGTATTTCAGCGTCGATTGAAATCCGCAGTGGCGCGCGTATAACCTGCGGCGGAACCAGTACTAATCTACATAACGAATCGTATCCCTGCTCGGTATGTTAAACCCGGTTGTCACTGACCAGCCCTTCATACATGCTACATCAATTTGCATATACTTACAAGGCGGGGTACGTGGGCATGACAGAAGGACAATAGAGGGTGAGGGTTGCGGAGCACATAATGGCGTGTGTTAGGAAATGCGTCTCGCAGATGACTGCGTCTGCCACTCGGAATGAGCAGCCAATGAAGCGAATTGACGTTCCATACAAACAACTGGCGTCGTCAGTCGCCTGTCACCTGCTGGCTGACTCTCATTGTGTATACATTGCACCTGCCTTCCGTGTTGGCTTTACATCATTGAACCCCCTAAATGTACGATGTGCTGGGGCCGTGGCCATTAAGCCACTTGACCCAACATTGTGTTTGCGGAAGGATGCATTTGTGACGCTTGTTCTGCGGGGTTAGCGGTCCAAGAACACGTGACCAGGTGATTGTGTATGTGTTCGGTTGTTTGGATTTGTAATTTCTGCAGCCTTCATTTCATGATGCTATTGATTCACTGCCTGTAGTACGCATTTGAAAATATGCGGAGAACATTTTCCAGAGTTAATTCGTGCGGCGCCCTTGTTTTATGTTTTCTGCTTATATTTCATACTGCCCTAATTCCGCCGTCTTTCTGCTAACTGTTTGCCTGTTAGCAATCTCCCTAATAATCTGCTGACTCACCGGAATTCAAACTCACTGGTGAACTCTCATCAACTTTCCGCCAAGCCTTAGCATTGCTCGACCGATCGCCTAGCGACTCTACTTGCTGCATCAGGTTCGTGAATTGACCTGTTCCACCGCTAGCATATTGTCAGTTTACAACGTTGTCGGACCAGACATGCTCATGCGCTAAGCGTTGATAACCGAACGTCAAACTGTTGTCGCTCACATTGATCTTATGTCTCAGCATGGTTTCTCTTAATGGCTCCCAACCGTCTGAGACGTTTCACCGGAGGCGAGTACCTTACTAACAATTACAAATTAAGTTAAAGTGTAAAACACTTTAGCTTTTGCTTTCTGCATTTGTGATATATTTTGCTGAAAGTGATAATATGTTTAAATAATTTTGATCTATTTAATAAAGAAAATTCCCATGTTTTAAAAGTTTTGTAGTAAATCAAGCGGCAACATAATTCAAGGAAAGGCCGATAGATTTTGTTATTACAGTTGCCGGCATATCTGGCGCGGTTTCCGATGGTGAACATCCAAATTGCAAGGAAAATGTGGCAGAAACATGTAACCGGTTCAGCTGCTGAAAGCCAGCGGCAGGCCTGACCAAGAGAAACGGGCGAATATCTGGAATTGCAAGCTCAACCTCTAATGAGCAAAGGCGCTTTAACCTCATGAACTTCCACGCGCCGGAGTCCAATGATTCAACGCACCCTGATGCGTTGATACTTCGATTTCATAGAGCCTACTTGACTCCTCAACGTGGGGGAAGGACGAGGTGAAAGTGAGGCAAATTACCCTCATTGGAAAGTGTTCAAAAAATTTGACCAATGTGAAGTCAGTCTTAGGCTGACTATGTCCCAATTAAATTTCGAACGGTCTAATGCTCCGTGTTCGTCCACACTTAGATCCGGCGGATCAAGAACGACTTGTATGCAAGTATTGAGCTAAAGAGAGGAAATCAATGAAGGGGAAACGACTCTGCGTATCTAAATTGTAGGGTTGTTTTTAACATTCCAAACTGCAGGATGAAAAATTGTTCAACATCCAGCACGCTCTGTGATTCCAGTTGCGGCCCTCGTGTAACCTTTACAAACATTTGCAACCTCAGAAACTATGACCATGAACTGTGTAGTTTCCTCGCATCTTTGCGGCCAGTCGCAATGGGACTCCGGGAGACGTGGCTGAATATTGCTTTGATAGCGCAGGAAAGCGTACTCAGAGCCTACTCATTCTTCCGTTACGATAAACCATGGACCGCCCGCGGTGGCGCGTTGCACTAATTCCGGTCCTACCTGCGTAGGATAGTTATGAGCGTTTACAGTAGCTATGCTGATCTGTGTGAATAGTTGTGGTGCTTGATCCACCACCGACGAGGGTACTTGCTCCTGGATGAACTATATTGAGTCTCCTTCAGTCGCTGTTTGGATTGGCTACTATGTTGTAGCCATCTGGGTCGTCTCTATTTCCTACCCATGAGTGATTGTAATTGTTCCCGAGTATGCTAGCTTGAAGTCAAGCTCATATCCGGACAATGTGAAGTGGAAGCAGCGTTCGTTTACTTAGTACTTGAAAGTGGGGCAGCGCAACGCATATACCAGCCAAAATGTATAAAGATCCTTCCCAATCCGTCGTACCTAGACTTTTCGTTAACAACTGTGCACAACATGTGTATGAATTTCCGGTCCTACAGCGCCTAAAAGCAATAGACCATTCAATGCTCATAGTCAGTAAAAACTTATTTTACCGCATTCCGATCATCTGTAGATAGCTTACAACCACTGGAAAACTAACTTCGGCCATCCAACTCAAGCTGTTAGGCAATTAAATTAGTCTCTGCCACAAGATGAGTCTGTGTAATGCTGTTGGATTGTTTTTATGGAGAAACTGACATTACTCTGTTCTCAAATTGTAACATTTAATTGTCAGAACATTGGGCCAGTCAGGTGCATTATTTTGCCAATACATATGGCAAAATAGCTCGGCAGCGAAGCGAATGGAGGGAAACTTCCTGTTCTCCAATTCTTCCAGTGATTACCAGGAATATAAAAGACAGCGATATTTTTACATGAGTCTAATAATGAGCTATGTGAACAGCAGCCCGCAACCAGCTCCAAAACAATCCGAAAAAATACTCGATTACATGAAGCGACACAGCAAACCAGAAGTGATTTGCCAGCGCTAGAGGACCTGGATGGACAACACCTAAGTTTCAGCAATGATCATGCGTCAGCCGTAGCGATGTGATTCGCCTTCGTTATTGTAAACGACTACTTATTGGTATTGATATGGACGTGTGCCGAAATCGACAATGTGGTTTGCGGTGCTGCAGATGTGCAACAACTACTCTCCTAACTTGATGGCACCAAACCTGCTGGCTCTGACGGACTGCATCCATTGATTCTCAAGTCCCCATCAGACATCTTCCCACCTGCTTTGATTGAGGTATTCAACAGACAACTATCCACAGTTTCATTGGGAAGCGACTGGAAAAGCTCAGTGGTTGAGCCGCTTCCAAAAGGCGGATACCCCACAAAAGTGGACAATTATAGGCTGATTTATTTGACAACTATTTTCACCGAGGTTGCCGATACGATCGCGAGGGGTTTACTACAGCTGCTCCAGTCGAAAGATCTACTGAAGCTAGGCAATGCACGATCTTATGCTAGGCAGCTGATGCATGGCCAACCTGCTGATGACGAGGCACGAATGGCTGCAGACGATAAATCTGGGGAAGTCTGTCGACCTAATCTACACCGACTTCAGTAAGACCTTTGCCTTTGTAAACAATGAGGTCCTCCACAAGTTTAGAGTCTGCGATCTTGGTTGATCGCTGCATCAGTAGAACCGGGACTATCTCATTGACCGAAAAAGAGGGCAAAGGACGACGGTAACCTAAACAATTGGTAAACCATTACTAGTGCACTAAACCAAGCCACGGTGCTGTGGCCCACTCTGTCCCTAATCAACATTATCCATCTACCTCAGCTTCATTGGCCGCCGGGTGCTCTGTTTGAGGACGACTTAAAGGTTGGGAGAGTGTGTAATACCCCAGACGTCTGCCGGCTATTTTAGCTAGACCTCAACTTCCTCTCCATGTGGTCTGCGGAAGTACGCCTCCCAGTCAACCAATCCAAGACCGTTTTTTGAGCCTGGGCAAGTTAGAGACGGCTGAATTGACACCATTAACGGCCAACCAATAAATTCCAAACATTCGGTGAAGAACCTAGTTGCCTTCTTGCATTGCGCTTTGAAGTCCGGTGAAAACACAAGAGAATACTTGATAACGGGCTGCGCATGATTTGGGCGATTAAACGCAGCTTCTGTATTTGATCTGAAGGGTGTACCACTTGACTTGTCTTTTCCATCATAAGAAAAATACTGGAGTACGGCCCACCTGCTTACTGCCTAATCACCCAAGGCGAAGCACAGCAGATCTAAATGGCCAAGCGTTTTGCAACTAGGATCATTCTAAGTTTACGAGAACTATCTTATGAAGATCAGTGCAAAAACAGGGACTCTACACTTTGTCCAACCTTCGGGTGCGAGTCGATCTCATCATGACGCACCGTATATTATATCTCAGTGACTTCCCCTTGTTGAGGCCGCTGCTTCACTTGCAAATGACATGCAACACACCAATTCAATCTTGTGGTGCCGGATATAAAACGATTACCTTATCCCTGTGCTTCGAACGGTGAGTGATGATTGTGTAGGACAGTCTGCCAGAACAAGTCGTAAAAGCAACATTTGTAAAGCAGTTCAAAACGTTGTTGGGATAACATTTCACCGACTTTCGATTCGAAGAACTGACGTACACTATCAATGACTAATTGCATGTGTGCACGCAGCGGAACTGCAAATCAAACATTTTAAAATGTTACATAATAACTCGAAGGATGATTAGATTATCACGCATTGCGGCACATTTTACATTTTTGACTATTTGACGATGGAGCTGTACCGTTTTAACTTTCCGCTTGCTCTCACATACATTATTCAGTATACATTATTCCGAATTCAGTAAGCCGTGCTCCAGGTTTATTCGCTTCCTTGCTATTTTTATTGTTTATCAAAACTCCCGTTTCATAACTTTAAGTTTCGCGGTCCTTGAATCCTCACTTGGCTTTTATGCCAAAACCTATTTATGGATTATCTACTGCAGATAGATCAATTTTGTAAGAATAAGCGGTCATATATTCTGTTCAAGCAAATGGCTAGGTCACTGCGACTACTCTGCTTTATCCACTTTTAGAATAAAAGCTATGATCTCGCGCACGGTTTTCGATTCACAACTTTGCATTCAATGTTACGTCAAACAATACGAGTTAGGAGTAGACGTTTTACTGAAACTGCTGTTTTTATTGGATACAGATCTCGAGCAATCAGCTCGGCATAATGTGATCATTGATGTCTAAAACTTACAGTTTATACGATTGATGACAGCGCATGCTATACATTGTGTCAACCAGCCTTCGAATACTTACATTTTTGATAAAGCCAAATTAGTAAATTTACAGAGTATAATGTAAAATGCCGAAAATGCAATTAATTGGATACATAAAACTTATATTGCTTTGACTAAAGTGGTTCTGATGAGTGGGATCGGTATACTCAAGTCTTTATCCGAGAACACTGGGTATTCAATACCAATATTCGCCCAAAAGTTTGCTAATTTCTTTCGGGTTTTGGAGCACCTGCCGTGTGTCTTGGATTGCGACTCGCAATCTAAATGGTGGCCACGGTTGAATTTCTCCTCAGCCTCCGTAAATACGGTCACTGGGACCGTCACCGAAACTCTCCACTTTGGTGACGGTCCCAGTGACATCATTGGCAGAGGCTGACTTCATAGTCAACCGAGGCCACCAGTGAGATTGCATGTCGCAATCCAAAACAAATAGCGGGTGCTACAAAACACGCAATCTCTACTTCTAACCGCTCTGTCAAACACTGCTCGAGGAGCTAAAAGGCCTAGTGATCATGGCAATAACCGCCAAACACTATACGCCGAGTTCCACTTCCAGCTCTGCTATCCCTACCTGATGAGTCTAAACAAAGACGAAACCGTCGGTCGTATAGTGCAGGGATAGGAGAGAGCCACACTGAAACACCCCACTTCTGCTGCTTGCATTTTAAAATCTATTTTCAGTGTGTTGCCTTTACAAATCCTAAAGAATGATGCTTTGGCTTCAATATCAGTATCTTGATATATTCCTCCATCCAATGAAATGGGTGTTAGCTCCCAAGAATTTAGTTTGCGCTTCTCCTAACCAAGCAAAGTTTGATGCTAGAATGTACTAACCATGACAAGTGGAGATTTACTTGATTCGAAAATGCGTATGAATTTTTCTCTTTTACAACGAGCACCATTGTTAGTTTTGCGAACATCGGAACGTTCTCAAAAAGAGCTCTGCGTTGGCAACACTGCATTTTGTAAAACAAATTGGCAACCTTCTGTAGTTACCTTAGCCCACAAATGTTCTTGCAAGCTGGGTTAAGCATGTTTATTTCCTAGGTGAAATTAGCAGGATATACCAGCTTGGAAATAGATTCCTTGTTAATCTGTTGTGCAACGTCTTCTCCTTATCATCTTACATTTGTTTCTTATCCATATACACAGCAATTTATTTTCCAAGTTTGACCACTCGGTGCAATACCTTGCCCCGTGACAACAAATTCATTTCTGTGTGGAAGAACAGCCTTTCAGGTTTGCCATTAAAACCATTGCAAAACTCTGTGAAACCTCCTGTATTTTTCGCAATAACGCGGATGGAATTTACAATTTTCAATATCTGGGTAAATGTGTCCAGCAAGGCAGGTGGATGATTATCACTACTAATGCCTGTCGATCTACATTGCAGAGTGCAACAAGTTATTTGACTAATTTTCAGAACCCGGAATCAACGTTCAACATAGATGGTGTTCCAACCGCACAGACACCCCCACAATGTGAAACGCTGCAATAACATTTCCTCAGTAAAATTTTTCGTGGTTCGAATGGCACCTTCGCCTAATGTAGTGGTGTAAGTTATTCTAAGATCAAGTAATCTTCGTTGAACCTGCAACCATGTACAGTGCATACGCACGTAGCTCGAAACGAGATGCAACGTCATTCGACTCCTCAAGTTGTCGTGCAAAGAAAGGACTTGACATATTTTTAAATTAATCACCGTGTTCAAAATATCCTTGCGCATTTCCCCGTTGCGTCCTTTGACAGGACTGTTAGAAAGAGATCTTACTTGTATTTTTCCACATGTTCCTCTCCAAGGAAGAGCTAAAACCGTATCCGATTACAAGATGTATGATTTGCTTTCCTGTTCTATGAGGTTTCTTGCTTTGAGAGAGTTGAAAACCAATGTGGTACCAAGATAGGAATTATGCTCGATTGATAAATAGTAGCCTCTGATGTAGCCATGTCTTTGAAGAAAAAACATTCCTTCGAACGGAGGATGACTTCGTACAGAGTGATCTTTTCTTTTGTCGGGTTACATACGCCGAATTGAGCATTTCAGTGCAATAAACATATTCCGGAGTCTCAGTATTTTAGTAACCAAATTATTAATGGCACCATGTAGGGAAGACCGTATGGGCCTCCAATCTACTCTAACTGTATTGGTGGACTGGTTCTGCACCCAGTATTTTTTACACTTGCAAACGCTTGCTCTTATCCAATATTCACAGTATTTTATGACAATTTTTCTGTGGTCCCTGATTAAACATGAACAGATTTAAGTGACTTCTCATTTGATTCCATTAACCATTCTGTTCTTCCTGGATGATAGTTAAGCATCACCACTCTATCGATACCTCCTGAGCACTAAGCGACTTTTTGTCCCATATTCCTTGAAAAATTCTCTCGCTCCTTTACCAGTTCCGATGACCTACATCACCATTTTTATTTTCAGCAAACTTTAGTTTGACCCCAGAACAACTGCCTGACTCAAAAGGTAAACAATCGTTAAAGGAGCCGATAAATGTGACATCTGGGTGCCTGATTTACAGGCTTGTATTCGTTGTATAGGGAGCTAACATTATTACCGAAATATTGTTAATTCGATGATGATCACTAACGATTGCTAAGCAATATTGTTTGCGTAGTTGGTTTCGTGTCTCTCTACAAATGAATTTTAATAATTATTTCGGTAGAAATTTCATGCGGGCATTTTCCTACACGAATTTCAATAAAGCAAGAAGAAACAACATTTTAACAGCACTTACTGAATTAAGCAATTTCGCGTATTCTCCTCAGCTGTTTACATAAAATTAGTGGAAAACACAGTGCGATGTTGACAGTAAAAAATTGTTGTCACGAAGAAAAATGTCTTCATTACACTGCCCGTTCAAAATAGATCAAGTTGACCGAAGATGCCAGCATCGCCTCCGACAATCAATTAAGAAGTGTTACCATGCGGCTGAGCTAGTGGTATTGCATCAAGTCATAAGGTTGCTCTGTAAATCCAACCTGGACAGACCGGACTCTCAAGTTACCGCCTCATGCACTTACCTATTTATTTCTACTTGCGGTAGCAAGTACATAGGCCTAACTGAGAGAAGGCTGTCAGCGAAGATTGCAGAGCATGTTCTGTGAAACATGATCGCTAAGGGTCCGAAGCTACCGACCAGCTCTATTGCCCGCCACATAATTGGCTGCCCTGAATGCCAAAACCCACGTGGCAATTTCAGAGTAGTCAGTAAACAAGCTAATACCCGCTTACCATATTTTGCGGAGGCGGCAGCAATTCCGCGGCTGAAGCCAAATCTGTGCAAGCAAACGGATTTCGTGACCACGCTAGCCTTCCCTGGTGAGGCTAGTGATTGCGTTTTCCCCGGAACGGGTCACATAAGCCTAAGGAAATACGACCGCTTTGACATTTTGCTGTTAACGTCGTACTGTGGTTTCCACCAACCTTATGTGAACAGCTAAGAGAATATTCGAACTTTCATGTTTCATTAAATTCCGTTAAAATATTGTTTCTTCTTGCGTTATTGAAATTATTTCGGTGACTGGTTAAGGATGTAATCCTCGTAAAACCATTGTACCCCTTTTCGGCATAATTTCCACTAGGTTGAGAACCACTGACCGGTCTGTACAGCCCTTGCGGCCGTAGATAATGTGTCAGGTGAAATATTATCCCAACAACGTTTTGAACTGCTTTACAGATGTTGCTTTTACGACTTGTTCTGGCAGACTGTCCTACACAATCACCACTCACCGTTCGAAGCAAAAGGATAAGGTAATCGTTTTATATCCGGCACCACAAGATTGAACCGGTGAGTTGCACGTCATTTGAAAGCGAAACAGCGGCCTCGACAAGGGGAAGTCACTGAGAAATAATATACGGTGCGTCATGTTGAGATCGACGCGCACCCGAAGGTTGGACAAAGTGTAGAGTCCTTGTTTTTGCACTGATCTTCATAAGATAGTTCTCGTAATCTTAGAATGATCCTAGAAGCAAAGGCTGGGTCATTTTGATCTGCTGTGCTTCGCCTTGGGTGATTAGGCAGTAAGCAGGTAGGCCGTATTCCAGTATTTTTCTTATGATGGAAAAGACAAGTCAAGTGATACACCCTTCAGATCAAATACAGAAGCTGCGTTTAATCGCCCAAATCATGCGCAGCCCGTTATCAAGTATTCTCTTGTGTTTTCACCGGACTTCAAAGCGCAATGCAAGAAGGCAACTAGGTTCTTCACCGAATGTTTGGAATTTATTGGTTGGCCGTTAATGGTGTCAATTCAGCCGTCTCTAACTTGCCCAGGCTCAAAAAACGGTCTTGGATTGGTTGACTGGGAGGCGTACTTCCGCAGACCACATGGAGAGGAAGTTGAGGTCTTGCTAAAATAGGCGTCAGACGTCTGGGGTATTACACACTCTCCCAAGCTTTAAGTCGTCCTCAAACAGAGCACCCGGCGGCCAATGAAGCTGAGGTAGATGGATAATGTTGATTAGGGACAGAGTGGGCCACAGCACCGTGGCTTGGTTTAGTGCACTAGTAATGGTTTACCAATTGTTTAGGTTACCGTCGTCCTTTGCCCTCTTTTTCGGTCAATGAGATAGTCCCGGTTCTACTGATGCAGCGATCAACCAAGATCGCAGACTCTAAACTTGTGGAGGACCTCATTGTTTACAAAGGCAAAGGTCTTACTGAAGTCGGTGTAGATTAGGTCGACAGACTTCCCCAGATTTATCGTCTGCAGCCATTCGTGCCTCGTCATCAGCAGGTTGGCCATGCATCAGCTGCCTAGCATAAGATCGTGCATTGCCTAGCTTCAGTAGATCTTTCGACTCTAGCAGCTGTAGTAAACTCCTCGCGATCGTATCGGCAACCTCGGTGGAAATAGTTGTCAAATAAATCAGCCTATAATTGTCCACTTTTGTGGGGTATCCGCCTTTTGGAAGCGGCTCAACCACTGAGCTTTTCCAGACGCTTCCCAATAAAACTGTGGATAGTTGTCTGTTGAATACCTCAATCAAAGCAGGTGGGAAGATGTCTGATGGGGACTTGAGAATCAATGGATGCAGTCCGTCAGAGCCAGCAGGTTTGGTGCCAGCAAGTTAGGAGAGTAGTTGTTGCACATCTGCAGCACCGCAAACCATATTGTCGATTTCGGCACACGTCCATCTCAATACCAATAAGTAGTCGTTTACAAAAACGAAGGCGAATCACATCGCTACGGCTGACGCATGATCATTGCTGAAACTTAGGTGTTGTCCATCCAGGTCCTCTAGCGCTGGCAAATCACTTCTGGTTTGCGGTGTCGCTTCATGTAATCGAATATTTTTTCGGATTGTTTTTGAGCTGGTTGCGGGCTGCTGTTCACAGAGCTCATTATTAGACTCATGTAAAAATATCGCTGTCTTTTATATTCCTGGTAATCACTGGAAGAATTGGAGAACAGGAAGTTTCCCTCCATTCGCTTCGCTGCCGAGCTATTTTGCCATATGTATTGGCAAAATAATGCACCTGACTGGCCCAATGTTCTGACAATTAAATGTTACAATTTGAGAACAGAGTAATGTCAGTTTCTCCATAAAAACAATCCAACAGCATGACACAGACTCATCTTGTGGCAGAGACTAATTTAATTGCCTAACAGCTTGAGTTGGATGGCCGAAGTTAGTTTTCCAGTGGTTGTAAGCTATCTACAGATGATCGGAATGCGGTAAAATAAGTTTTTACTGACTATGAGCATTAAATGGTCTATTGCTTTTAGGCGCTGTAGGACCGGAAATTCCTACACATGTTGTGCACAGTTGTTAACGAAAAGTCTAGGTACGACGGATTGGGAAGGATCTTTATACATTTTGGCTGGTATATGCGTTGCGCTGCCCCACTTTCAAGTACTAAGTAAACGAACGCTGCTTCCACTTCACATTTTCCGGATATGAGCTTGATTTCAAGCTAGCATACTCGGGAACAATTACAATCACTCATGGGTACGAAATAGAGACGACCCAGATGGCTACAACATAGTAGCCAATCCAAACAGCGACTGAAGGAGACTCAATATAGTGCATCCAGGAGCAAGTACCCTCGTCGGTGGTGGATCAAGCACCACAACTATTCACACAGATCAGCATAGCTACTGTAAACGCTCATAACTATCCTACGCAGGCAGGACCGGAATTAGTGCAACGCGCCACCGCGGGCGGTCGATGGTTTATCGTAACGGAAGAATGAGTAGGCTCTGAGTACGCTTTCCTGCGCTATCAATGCAATATTCAGCCACGTCTCCCGGAGTCCCATTGCGACTGGCCGCAAAGATGCGAGGAAACTACACAGTTCATGGTCATAGTTTCTGAGGTTGCAAATGTTTGTAAAGGTTACACGAGGGCCGCAACTGGAATCACAGAGCGTGCTGGATGTTGAACAATTTTTCATCCTGCAGTTTGGAATTTTAAAAACAACCCTACAATTTAGATACGCAGAGTCGTTTCCCCTTCATTGATTTCCTCTCTTTAGCTCAATACTTGCATACAAGTCGTTCTTGATCCGCCGGATCTAAGTGTGGACGAACACGGAGCATTAGACCGTTCGCAATTTAATTGGGACATAGTCAGCCTAAGACTGACTTCACATTGGTCAAATTTTTTGAACACTTTCCAATGAGGGTAATTTGCCTCACTTTCACCTCGTCCTTCCCCCACGTTGAGGAGTCAAGTAGGCTCTATGAAATCGAAGTATCAACGCATCAGGGTGCGTTGAATCATTGGACTCCGGCGCGTGGAAGTTCATGAGGTTAAAGCGCCTTTGCTCATTAGAGGTTGAGCTTGCAATTCCAGATATTCGCCCGTTTCTCTTGGTCAGGCCTGCCGCTGGCTTTCAGCAGCTGAACCGGTTACATGTTTCTGCCACATTTTCCTTGCAATTTGGATGTTCACCATCGGAAACCGCGCCAGATATGCCGGCAACTGTAATAACAAAATCTATCGGCCTTTCCTTGAAGTATTTTGCCGCTTGATTTACTACAAAACTTTTAAAACATGGGAATTTTCTTTATTTAATAGATCAAAATTATTTAAACATATTATCACTTTCAGCAAAATATATCACAAATGCAGAAAGCATGTCGTGTAATAATGCAATACGTGTACAGGTTTCAGTACAACTCCGATTAGGTTACTAATAATGTCCCCCTGGTTGAGATCATCCAACTGCCTGCCTCTTATCGATGTCGACTATGATTCGGGGATATTGGAGCACAATACGCTCAGTACAGGTAATTGTTTCTTTACATCTTTCCACATCTCGCGATTAGTGATTGAAGTACTCGGAGATGTACCCCAGGAAACCGGTGATGCTTGTACTAAAATAACTTCGCTATGCTCCTCAGTTTTAGATCCAGATGGGGTGATGTTAATTTAAATGACGGCTCTTCTTGAATGCAACCGTAACCCAACTTTCGCTCTTACCGGCTTGCTCCTATTTTTACACACTTCGTCGAGAGTTTGGAAGCAGCCTTACGTGTAGCTACTCCGATCGAACTGGGAACCGCTTTTGTCAAATGTGAGCTACGTGTGGTATGGGGACAGCTGTTGAGGTTCTGGACTCTAGGTGTCGTGTTGCTTACGGTGCTATTAACAGTTCTTCGCGGGTTAGAAGCAGCAAACATGGGGGAGGATTGGGTTACACAGTCCGCTATGCTTACCGCAACCGTAGTGAATTTGTGGTCACCATTTCCTCAAACTTGGCTAGTAGCTGCTCATATTTCTGAAATAATAGGATCACGCATTTTATCAGTGGGATCGATGTGCATTCCACTCAGAATCATAGCTAGTCTGGTTTGTTTAATGAGTTGGCCTTACTAGGTTTAACTCAGAGGCATCTCACATGGAAGAACTTGCAACAGTTACGGCATAGAATGCGCCCCATAACAAGTTTGGAACATGATCCGCATAGGTCTTTAGTCTGTGGCACACTGGACATCACGCTTGTTGAGCAAATGTTACGAACCATTTGAATGACTCACCCTCGATGGTAAAATGCCGTTCTGATATTGGGTTGTCGGTAGGGCCACAGTATTCACGTTGCAGTTGTGTGTTTGTCGACTGACCGCTCCGGCGTGCCAGTCGAATGTGTCAGCTTGAAAGTAGGGCAGAATACACGAACTTGTGATTGAGAATTCTCGTGGTTAGGCCTATGGTCGCGCCGGGTGAATATGCTTTGAGACCTGTAGTTGCACCAAGCAATGTTGGATTTGGACGAGTGACAGTTCTTTCGAAAGCCGTTGTAATGGTCTATCGAGTGAGACCAAACAATGTCTCCGATGGTTGGAGTTAGGCAAATTTTGGCATTTGGATATCTGAGAAACACTGCCCGGAATTTAGAAATCAGGGTAAATATGGGATGCACTGGAGTATACTCGGGAAACTGGTATCACGAAATAGAGCTTGTAAAAACACGACGAATAATATGGATCTAAAGGTTTGCGATAAAATGTCGCTACACAGTAAAAACCCACGAATGCACATGTGAGCGATATGCAAGCAACTTCTCTTAAGGTCACACCACAACAAAGGCAGAAGCAATTATTTTTCAGGCTGGCAAGTGTACATTTAGGCCACGGAAACAGAAAGAAAAATGTTTTTCTGTTGTGCGTGATGTGGAATTGGTTTCCGTTCGTTAACCAACTCTAGCGTTTTGTTTTCACTGTAACCTGAGCCTAATTATTTAATCGGAAATTTGGAACCGAATAGTGAACATAACGCATAACGAGGTTGTAAGCAGGCAACAGTCAATTTCTGATTCCCGCTTTATCTGCTTTCATGGGGACAACGGTGGAAAATTAGCCGTATAAAAGAAACCTATAGGAAATGCTATTGAAAATGAGTAGTCTTACTAAGTGTTACCTTCCCATTTCAGACCTTTTGGTATGGAATATGTAACCTTGAGAAAGAAATAGTCAGATCAATCCATATTTGGAATACTTCGCAGCCTAGAATTCTTAACGTGCCTGTGAGTTATATTTTCTCGCGGTAAACAAGGAACTAGTGTTGGGTGAAAATGAGTATGGGGATATCATCATCGTTTCATTTTCTTTCAATGCATATCTTCGGAAAGGCCTAGTCAACAGAATATGCTGCACGTACCACATTTCATACCTATTTGCAATCAGAAAATTTCAGCTTTTTCTCGATCCTTCAATAACACTTGTCACCGCACTTTAATTGCTACATTGTTTTATACATTGTATCGTCAGGCAACTTGAAACTGCCTTGTAAACGCAGGTTGAAATGCGTATGCTCTTATTTCAATAAAGAGGCTGTTCCAGCTTTCAGTGCATCTGTTTGGGTAGATGTAGCTTCTAACAAAATTTTTCCATTTTGTACGCCAGGAATGTTCGCCTGGCATTACTAATTGCGTGTCTATTTTCTTGTTCAAAATGAATTGTGATAATGGTTTCGAGTACTCGCTTATGGACCGAGACAAAAAGGAGGGATAATCCTAGATTCATATGTCCTAAACACAGTGGCTTAGTAGAAGAAAATTACATTGCTCAAACTAGTTACGTGGGGACGACTTGTTAAATAGACCATTTGTGAATGAGCGATGCACGATTTTTAGGCACATACGATCGCGTTTACAGCCGCTTGTAAAAATAATAGAATCGTGCACCAGCACTGTACGAACGCAGACTTTCAACAATTTCACCATCAGTTCAAGCATCGAGAATTATGTTAAGATGCGTTTATCACTGTCGTAGTCTGGCCGTTATGAATTCAACATACTCACCAAAATTCAGAGTGCAAGTACACCTGATTCCTAGAGCACGAATAGTATAATCATAAGGGAAAGGTTTAAAATTAACTTAGTGCATTTAGCACGCGTTCACACACACATGTCAACACTCTGCAATTGTTCGTCATGGTTCCAAGGCCAGCACGTCAACACGAACACTTTCTAGAATATCACTAAGGCACCGAATATCAAAATTGCATGAAACATTTACTTCTTAGTAGAACCTTAGACATGAGACTAACTAAGCAAAAGATGAATACGGCATTGAACACCGCCAATTACATACCGAAAAAGTGAGTAGTTGCTGGCCACTCACTAGGCGGTTAAACGTTACGCGTTACCTATGAACCATTGCTTAAAGCTGAGAAACTTTAGGTTATGTAATAAATGCAGAAGGGATTCGCAGTAAACTTTCCGAAATTCACCTACTTAGATTGCGCATACTTGAGTCCTTAGTTCTGTTACCGAAAGTTGGTTTCACCAAGTGGTGACTGATGCTGAGGTTGAGATAGCAGGAATGTCACTCATCCGGAACGACCGCCCCAAAAGAGGCGTTGGGTTCCCACCGTACTACCATTGCGACCTGCACTGTGCGATAGTTGTTGATCTGGATACTCACGTGACTGACTGTTTGTTGCCGTCTCCGACTGCAACACTAAGACGCATGTCTCCTTATTGTTTTTTACCGCCCCCCCTCAGCGCCCACTCCGGAACTGAATTCCCGCTTGATACGTACTGTGACAGATTAGCCCGCACTAGCTACAGCCGCATTCTCATCTCCGGGGTCCAGAATCCACGCGATCTGGATCTATCGACATCACCTAGTAAATAGTTCAAAGCAGCGTTGCAAGAAATGATAGCTAAAATTCCCTTGCACAAGCATGACACCATATCATCTAAATTCAGGACAGCAAGCGAACTTTGTGCTCACGAAAGAATTGCTCTTGGTAGATAAGATATTGATGGATAGTCCATTAGGTCTCAGTGACAATGTAGGGATAAGGTTCAAATAATGGTGTTATGCACAGTAGCCATTTGAGCACTCGAAACTAACTTATACAACCAAACGGTACCACGTCTTAAAAGAACTCCTCAAAGAATCTAATTGGGAATTCTCAAACAACAGTCCCCTTGAGAATGTTTGGACATAGTTCGTTGCAATACTGGGCGACATCGTCAACAGAGCATCAGAGAACAAACTCCACCAGCCCGCCAAAATGCCTTTATTTCTAAGTGGGACTCTCACATGCATGGCGTTAAGGGATGTAGCATGGCGTGCCTACAAGGTTAAGCTCGACTCAGAGACTTGGGGTAGTAACCTGACCCATCGAAAACATTGCACTGCACTTGTCCGTGAGGAAAAGTAACTTATAAACGTGTCTAGCCAAGAAATTCCCATTCAACGACAAACTGATAGGCATGTTAATAATCTTTGTAACTTGAAGCGTGGCATCCCTCCACTTTTCATGACAGGTGGTAAAGTACAATGAGCTCGAGGAAGCAGCTAATGCCCCATGTCTACAATAAGCCACAATTGTTGAACTCGCAACGCCTATCTGTCCCATAACGCCATGCGCATTACCGACTCCATTGTTTACTTAGGTACTTTTCAACCCATCATTTGTGCTTAGGAATTTACTCTTACTGCGCTATCATAGCTGTTCGGGAAAAGACAACATTCGATCGAAAGTATTCAAGACTGCGGCCACCAGATTAACTAAGCACTTAGACACTTCGTTTCCCAAAGATTCTTTGACAAACGTCAAGTCCCCACTATGTGGAAGCCTGGCATTATCACCACAAGTTTTAAAGGCTGTAGCCGTTCGGATCCTGCAAACTTTCGCCCAGTGACTCTCCTCCCTGTGCTTGCGAAGTTGTTGGAAGCGGTCGTCGCTGAGGATTTAACGGACTACCTAGAAAAATGCAGCATCTTGGCCACGGAGCACCGTGGCTTCTGTCAACACCGGTTTTGCACTGCCAATCTGCTGATTACACGAGGTATTTGGACAGAAGTAGCTGATGATGGGGTCGGAGTTGACCTCATCTATTTGGAGTTCTACAATGCTATCGACCGCCTGGATCACCGCATCCTACTTCACAGGCTACCGAGGTACGGAATCCGTGATCCTGTTTTGTTTCATCAACGTAAATTCAAGTGAGTGTTAGGGGATCAAGCTCTAACCAGATGGAGGTGGAATATGGTGTCCCACTGTGGGCATTCAACCACAAGTCCAAAATAAGAAGCCCTCCTCTGAAACTGACCACACAGTATAGCCGGCTTGAACACGGTAACAATTTCCATTCCCTCCGCGTGTGCTAACCTTGGAACGTCTTCTATCAATATGTTGTCTCTGCTGACAATCTGGCGATATTTAAAAAAGGTTGAGGATGCCTTTTCTCATTCGCATGTCATTTTATATCTTGTTAACCGGGTGGCTTTAAAACCAACAATACAGTGTGTTTCCAAACTATCCACTAAATCGTTTAGGGTTTAAAAACGTGAACATCTACGCTATTCTACATAAGTCTATAATGAGTCCACCAAAGCATTTTCATTTTATCACGCAAGTATATTTTTGCAACAATTTCCATCCCATGGAATTTGTTTCGTTGTAATATTTTACCCATAATGCACCATTGTTCTATTGTTCAAGAAAAAAATAGCTTCCCAAATTTTATTCTTCCTTTATGTCATTGCTATTCTTTGGGGAGCGTAATGTGCCGGCTACTCTACCTTGAATCTCACCACTGTTGATCTGTATTGATGGAGTCTTCATATACCCTTGGTTTAATTGTGGCCTACGAGCAGAGAGGCAAGGTTTGAACCATACGTGCAAGAGATCAGCCAATCCTAAATTTGTTACTTATCCAAACTAATGTCGTGCGGCAATATAGCAACCACCGATATGGAAGCAAATGTTGGTAGCTCAGGTTGTTCAGTTGGTGGACTGAGTGTTCGCTGAGCTCGGCAGGTTGACTGCAAACGTTTCGTCACCACTCGAGGTGACATCATCAGTGCGCGTGTACTTAGCAGAGTGGCGCGTACGAAGTGTCCGTGAGTCTGAGTGATCGATCTCCTAGCCGCTAGTCTGAGTTTGGATTGTTCGACAAGCACATGACCATCGAAATCGATCTCTGATTCTCACCTCGTAGTGTACGCGCGCGTGACTCTTCGGTTGTCGTCGTTTGATGCACTAGTCTGGCGTTCCGTTCCGTTAGATTTATTCTACTAATTCGGTGATTTTTCATCCGTAGCGCTGTATATATAGCATCTATTTCAACGTGTCGATTTACTGAATTGTCCGAAGAATACCATGCTTCCAAGAATTCTCTAGCTTGTCTCGAATTTCCACGGGCTAAGATCTTAACGTTCTCTAGGTCGAAGTGATGGCCTTCTTGGTCTTCATGCATGGAAACCAGTGAATGTGGATCGTGTCTCCGTATGGCCATTCTGTGTTCGTTGATCCGTGTTGACAGTTTCCTTCCAGTTTGCCCGATGTAGTGTTTGTCACACACTTTGCAGTTAATTTTGTAGATGACATCATTCTGACTGCCTTGTTTAACTTTGTCCTTCGGTCTTGAAAGCAATCTTCGCAAAGTACCAGTTGGTTTGTGGGCTACCAAGATTCTATGTGGTCGTAGCAATCTTGACGTTAGTTCAGATACATTCTTGATGTAAGGAAGCGCTACGCGTGTATCTATGTTTTCCTGCTGTTGTTGCTGCACCCTCTTCTTTAGGCTTCTTCTGATGAAGTTTCTTGGATACCCGTTGTTTTGCAATACCCGGTATAGATGGTTCTCTTCCTTTTTCCTCAATTCTGTCGTGCTGCAGTGTGTTTCGGCCCTATTGAAAAGGCTTTGAATGCAGCTTTTCTTGTGGTTCAGTGGATGGTTGCTGTGGTAGTTTAATATTTGGTCTGTGTGGGTCTTCTTTCGATATACACATGTCTGAAATGTTCCGTCAGTGTTTCTTTGGACCAGTACATCTAAGAATGGTAACTGGTTGTCTTTTTCGAGTTCAATTGTAAACTTGATATCTTGGAACGTGTTGTTGATTAACTCATGGGTATTCTGTATGGAATCTCGTTTGATGATGACAAACGTGTCGTCCACGTACCGGATCCATAATTTTGGTTTGATTAACGGTATTGTGATACTCTCCAGTTTTTGTATCACAGCTTCTGCAATAAGTCCTGAGATGGGCGATCCCATGGGCGTTCCTTTCAGTTGTTGGTATACTTTTCCATCAAAGTAAAAATAAGTAGTCATGCGGAGTTGCAAGAGTTCCCATATGCTCTCCGGCTTGAGATTTCCTATTGTGTTCGGTTGGTTTCGAAGTAATTCCATCATGGTTTCTTTTGCAAGTCCGTGATTGATCGACGTGAAGAGTGCGGTGACATCAAACGACAGCATGTTTTCATCTTCCTCTATTTTAACACACTTCAGTTTGTTGATGAATTTTTCAGCATTGATGATGCTTAGTTCAGAGCCGGCAATTAGTTGTTTTAGATTCTTCCAAATGCATTTTGCAAATTTTTTATGATGGGGTTCCTGGAAAAGAAAGATTGGACGCAATGGGACGCTGTGCTCGGCAGGTTGACTGCAAACGTTTCGTCACCAGAGGTACCAGAGATACATCTAAACACCGAATAAACGAGTTCCGAATTTAGTGAAGTCCGTAACCTACATTTTTGCTTTAAAATGCACTTGAACAAGTGTAGCCAGTGACGTTACAGCAATCCTCAAAAAATGACACGTCATGAGGATTAACACCGAAAGCGTTACATTGTTACTTTTCCACAGATAACTATTTCTTGCATTTTGCTAATTTTATGTCTAAGTTGCTTACACTTGATTACTTAATCTAGATGTCAATGCTGAGTGCGATTTCAGTAAACCAAACCACAACTGGGCAACTTTAGCACAATAAATTCACTATAGTTTTCAACATTTTCTTCAATCCCAGCATTTTATGGGATATATATATGACAATTCATTTGGTTTTAGGGTATTTACGTTTGGAACATTTTTACATGTCCGTCCACAAACAAGCTGAGCTGCATATGACATGAGGCGAAGGCTTCAGAGCGCATCCAGGTCAATTGTACAAAAATATGTTGAGCCGGACAAATATATGGTGGAGACGTGTGACCAAACTTCAGCAGAGCTAAGGCAAAAACGCACTGGCTTCCTTGTGACAGTAAGCTTAGCATTACCAAAAATACGACCATTTTAATTTCAAAACTATTTGGTTTTAATTACCATCATAATGAGCACCTGTTTCTCTTGAAAATGTGGCGTTTGAAAGGATAAAGTTTCTGAATTTTGCTCTCAGACTAGCCGATATAACCAGTGATTAAAGCATAAAACTAGTTTACTGAGGTGGATAATGTTCGTTTCTATTCTTCCATGGTAACCTCACCTAAGATAAAGAGCTCTTGAAAATATAGTTTTTGTGACACGATAGCAGCCAAGAGGCAACCAAATGAACCAAAACAAGACTTCTTGAACTATCTGACAAGTGATTAAATTGAACGTAATTTAGGATAAATAATTAATAAGCTCTCGTTAAATGTTCATGTGTTTGCATGTTGTTGGGTCATGTCCGTATTTTTATTATGGACGCTAACCATTTGTGTATGGTTGTTTGGTGAATCTCTTGAACGGAACATATTGAATCAAACAGAGTAGACCAGAAGAAATTTTATTCCGATATGGACACGGTCTTTATACACCGCGTAAAAGTTCGCAATTTTTCGGTTGCTTGATAAACGTATTGTAGAAGTACAGCAGACGCAACTCTACAGTCACTTAGTACCCGTTCTAACAAACCAAACTCACATTTAGTTCTTAACTCTTCGTTGTTAAAGATACTTGGTCAAAGCAGTTATGCGTTACGATTTTGTTCTAAGCATTTTGCGCTAACTAAGTTTCAATATACACATCTCCATTTCAGTCATAATATAACTTTTGCACAATGAAGCAATAATATTTCGTCAGGATACTCTGAATTTAGCTATTTCGCGTGTTCTCATCAGCCGTTTACATAGGATTAGTGGAATGGCTAGTTTGCATACAGAGATATTCAAAGTGTAACTTCATTAGGTAATAGAAAATCTTCAAAGTGCCTCTGCTGTTGGATGACATTCCGCTTAAAGGAATGTGACCATCAGCCTCACAAAAGAACGGCGAGACTGGCGACGAACTCGATCTGTTTATATAAAGTGGGTTTTAGCCACCAAATTGTCGAAGCCTCAGCGAACTGAAGCATGTGAGCGGCGCTTTAGCAGTTGGTTCTCCTAACACATGGGGCAGTCAAGTATGTGTCGGGCGCATGAATTGGCGGACAGCTTCGGACAAATCGCGACCAGGTTACGGTCTACATTCCTTGTACATCATCTGTTCTGAGTTCGGCCGACGTACTCACTACCGCAAGTACAGTGAAACAGGTGAATGCAAGTTACCGTAACTTGAGAGTCATTACGTGAAGAGATACCCGTCGAAGTTCATAGCACGGCACTCAAACGTGAAGGGGAAAACCAGGGACGTACTGGTGACCGAAGTACCTAGGAAAAGTGTTCATAACGCTACCAATCAAAGGAGACCAAAACGATAGCATGTTCCGGTATAGTTCCCATCAATCCATAAAAAGGTGTTATTACGCTGCTGAGCTTGCTGTTTTACACCAAGTAAGAAAAACATGACTCCAGAGTTACTGCCTCCTGCATTTACCTGTTTCACTGCATTTGCGGTGGTGAGGACTTCGGCCGACCGGAGAGGGGAATGTCCATAAGCAATATATAGCCTGTTTCGCGTAACCTGGGCTCGATTTGTACGAAGCTGTCTGCCCATTCATTTGCCCGACATATGCTTGACTGCTCCATGTGTTAGGACAACCAACTGCTAAAGCGCAGCTCACCTGCTTCATATCGCTGAGGCTTCGGCATTTGGATGGCTGAAACCCACTTTATGTAAACAGATCGAGTTTGTCGCCAGTCTCGCCGTCCTTTGGTGAGGCTGGTGGCCACATTTCTCTAAGCTGAATGCCATCCAGCAACAGAGGCACTCTGAAGCTTTGCTATTATCTGATGAACTTACACCTTGAATGTCTCTGTTGCAACCTAGCCATTCCACTAATCATATGTAAGCGGCTGATGAAAATACGCGAAATAGCTGAATTCAGATTAGCTTGATGAAATATTATTGATTCTTTGTGCAACATTTATAGTATTACTGAAATAAAGATGTGCATAGTGCAACTTAGGCGCCGCAAAATGCTTGGAACAAATCGTAGCGCATAACTTGACTTTGATTAAATAATTTATCCACAAAAGTTGTTTGAAAAGGAGCAATACTAAATGTGTTTCTCAATTTTTTCTCTTATCCATCAAATATATATGTATATATATAAAGCAGGAGAACAAGCAACGTACTCGTGTCCTTTGATTTAATTACAGTGGTGGTTACAATGGTTGACGTATTAATTTGGGCACCAAATGTTGGTATCATACTGATGGAAAAATACAATGTATAGTTATGGTTTAACTTATTACAACTGGAGGCCTTCTTAACACATTGAACAAACAAAGAATTCTCAAAGCTATTTATCGAAGTATTTAGTTGTTCCTACTGGTAAATAGAATAATATATATTTAAATAAAGGAGAAAAAATTAAACCTGTCGATATATTTAAGGCAGTTGCTAGATTTGTGCAGTTCCTTAATTAGTTATTTTTATTTGTATTACTAGCATATTTTCCAAAGTCTAATACTTACCACCTGGATGTAATTGTCTGTGATTAGTATAACATTCAGCCTAATGATATTTGCTGTAAATTCACACAAACGAATAGAAGATTTAAGAAAGACACTGGCATTGACGACGTTAATTTATAATGCAAAGCAAATTAGAGGCGGCCGACATTTCTAATCTTTTGAAGCACGTATGTCATTGACATCATCAGAAAACTATACATTATTTCAGAGGAAAAATTCCGTAAATAAAATAGTATCACTAGCTGAGACATGCGTATTGTATAGGTATAAAAAACATTTGCTGAGTTATGCAAACTAACGCGTTATTATAGAGCCATGCCCTCCTAAGATTTCTTAGTTTTGGCTTGAACCACATGTTTAAACATAGCTATCTAATTTTACCTGACACATTACAGTTTCACCAAGATTTATGCACGTATGCGAACTGTGTGAGTTTTTTCAAATATGTCATTTGGCATCGAACTATAAAGGGACTGTACAGTCTACATATAAGTAGGAATCTGTCACAATAAACTTGCTGATCAGTTTAGCATTATTTTCCGTTGCATTCATTTTGACCAAGAAACTCAATATCGTCTTCGTTTTTGGTTATACTGCATTTTGGGCATGAAATTGTAGTATGGAAAATTTAGTCACTTACGATAACCTGACTGGGGAAGTCACCTCTAGCAAACGCACCTTGCCTTTAACAAGTTGCAACTCTGAAATACTGACATACCACGTAGGTCCGTCCATGCAACATAAATTATGTCGCGTTTAATAATTGGACAATTTATGATTCAAAATGAATGCGCATATTACTCCGTAGCTGTAGATTCTGGTATCCGCATCTCAGAACTGTCACCATAATTTCGAAATCAGGAAAAATAAGGTTTGGTTTATTATGTCCATAAAGATAAAAGCTATGTCCAGTGTTGATGCACAGATTCTGCTGCATGGATTACCGCAAGCTCTCAAATTGAAATCCTATTTTTTATGACGACATAAGCGTCTTTTTGGGCCTTAACTTGTTTGCCAGCGAAAATTTGCAGACTTTTTAACTTACCTGTACTAAAAGATGCAATTAAAAGTTTGGATATAAAATTTATGACCGCCTGCGCTAAATGTAATCGATTGCCTTCACAAAATGCTTGAAATAATTCAACCTACTGACAGACATAATCCATCGAACTTATTACGCAGCAGTGGACATTTGATTTGGACACATATATCGGGCTGCATTGGAGGTTTATGAAATGTGAAAAACGCTAAAGTTACTGCACTAAAAGAAGCCAACTCTCGTCCGTTTATTATGTATATATAGATTTCTTCATTATAGCATTGGATAACAGTAGAGCTGGCTAGCTTATCTCATAAAACCATTTAGCGCACTGATAAACAACATGCTTCTTAAAATGCAATAGCTACTAAAGTTTCGTTTGTCCCATAACACCATCATCTGATAACAATTAAATACTAGGTGAATAAAACGATAGACTTCAGGTCAGCAACGCTCTGTTTCCTTCGAAGCAAGTGAGGAAACAGTTAGTTAAATCTGATTATTTTGTTATAAGTTATTTACATTTATTACAATGCTTATGATATCTGGTATACAACCGCAATGAAAGGTGAAATCTAAATAATTTTTGCTCCTAAAAGTATTAGGTTGATATTGCGCACTCTTTATGAATTTTTATTATTGATATTCAATCTCAGATCTGCATGTTTGTGCAGGCAAGCCATATATTTATTTCTGGCAAACCAATGCATATAAACCCTGAGGAAGTAATACAATATTTTGTAGCGTAAATTAAATTAACTGATAGAAAACAGTAATTCGATTGCGTCATTAGGTGTGCGCACGAAGTATTTGCGATGATGGTTTTTTGTTTATTCAATTAATAAATTTGGGATATTTCGGACCGATTATTTTTTGTTTATATATTTTTCTGGATCAATATGAATAGAACAAATGTCATCGATTTTCTCTCCAAAACGACCTGTCCTATTCTGCGGTGGCCTGACAGGAATATGATAGATATTGGACATTAAGAGTTTTGCCTACCAGCAAGCTTAGATGACTGAGCACCTTCATCATTCTAACTCTACTCAAATCAGTGACCGCTAGTATATTGTTTAAGCCTATATTATATATTGTTGAATACCGTTGCGCATGAAATTGCAAACCTAACATAAAAGCTTTCTCCTAAAATTCCAGCTGTATAAACTTGTCGCTTAAATAAAGATAAACTTACTTTTTTTCCTTTAACAATTGGTCAGCCAAAAGTACTGCCTTAATTTAAAGCCATTTTTGGTGGTACTAATAGAAAGTAAACAGTAAGATTCAAACAATACTCATGTTTCTGGTTGCACCATTATAACGCTTCTCTCTCAAATAATCGCCGTAATGTTTTAGTTCTTTCTGGACAGGTAACAATGATGCTCCCAGTTTATCACCTGAGCAGAAGAAAGAACTTTTCAAGATTTAAAGAAAAGCTGCAAATTTATTATTTTAGTATTGTCGCAATAGAAACGCTACTCGTATGAAATCCGTAATCTGGCTTTTCATGATTTTTCAACAATTGGATTACGTTTCATTCATAACAAAATATTAGAGTTCTCTTTAGATAAGGTTGATGGTAGCTGTAAGCGATGGCACATTTTAGATTGCTTGTTCCTTCTATTCTTTTTATATCCATTGATTGATTTCTCGTGTGAAATTCATAGTTAAATTTTTCAGTATTAACGTCGATAATAAGCAAGTAGATCAGGACGTCCTTGCTATTAATTTAACGTAAGATTCTGCCTCATCGAATTAAGGCCAGAGATAATCTGCGCCCTCGTGGGAGTTCCGACAGATTTTTTAGTCATCTGAAATGGATCGAATTTCCTAGGCTGTCCGACGAGGTGCCATCGAACGAGACGGACCGTAAAAATACATCCATATATTGAATGGTCAAACTGACTGCAAAATCTGCACCAAGTAATTCTATAGGCATGAAGGACTGAATAAATTCAAGTCTATCTATAGATTTCAGACAATGGTGTGGCTGTAACCTGAAGGGGATAAGCATTGAAAGACTATTTTCATTTGTTTTTATCGGCACGCTGAAACGCAACCTGTCGATTTGATTCTCTCAGGCGTACGCTTCAAAGCCGGAAATCCGGATTATTGCTGAGCATTCAGCTGACCCACTTCACCATATTTTAGCCGCTAGTTTCACACAACCGAATCAGTTGGTTAAGCGGGATCAACTGTAAGTGTGAAGTTAAGCGCTGACCAACTGTGGTCCACATATCCGTTGAAGGCGTTGACCCCCAATGAGATGTCACGATAAAGGTCCGGATGTGACAAAGGTGACGGCGGCAATAATTTAGCTAGTGGAATCAAACAAAACGAAAGGAATGTACGCCACTCTCTTCTTTGTTGTATGCATTCAGAAAGTGTTGTTTTAGCGCGATTAGGGTAACATTTTAAATATCCGTTAAATACATAACTACTTATGCTAAAAGCTATGTTATACGCGTCCAGTCTGCAAATTTCATAGCGGACCTCATAAATATCAAAAAGTGTTTCGAACCATACATTAAATTTTGCATCATTTCGCTTTAAACACCACATGTTAATTATCATCAAATTCAGTGCATGGACCGATGTCACCATTATTTGTTCGATTAAAGCGCACCAGCCCTTTGCGATCCGCGTCGCACTGCAAGACAGATAGCGCAAACCATACTTGAAACATTGCTTCAAATTCCTCATTTAGCGCCCATAAAATACAAATCAAATTCAAGGTCAGTAAAGGGAAGGCAATCCGATCGGATAAAAACAGCCATTGAATGTGCTGGTGAGAAAAATTTCGCAAGCTAACTACATGTTGGGCGCTTCACTTATGCTGTCAGAAGACTGGCGCGTTAATGCGATGAATTATTCTTACTTAAGCACCTATAAGTCGTTGCACTTCAAAAAAATAAAATCCAGGTAGAAATTTCCACCACGTTGCGCTTGCAGAACTTCAGTAAATAAACCCTTTCTATGGTAAAATCCTACACTTTGTCGTAATCTTTACTGCGTAATAATTTCTGTCTTTTTCTATGGGGGCAATATAATTGTTTGATGTTTCACCTCAAGTTTGTGCTGAAGATCTCGACTTCTTGAATATATGCTGATGCGATGGGGTAAATAAGGAACGTGCGAAGTCTCTGATGTCCGAAAGTACTAGTACTTAAGCCTACACATAAATTGTTGAAGGCCTTATAAATGAATTTGATGAAGTCTTTTAACTACACTTGGTTATAATTATTGCCGGCGAGCTCTGGAAAGTGACCATCCATACTTTAATGCTATCCTTCTATAACTATAGGAGATGAACACTGTCTAGACACCAAACAGTCACTTCAAAATTCCGGATCAATCTAGACAGGTATAAGTTAATGTTACTTCTGAATGCGATCGGTATGATGCCGCTAATAGCAAAATGTGGACACCTTTAGTCGGTACCGCACTGCGAACTACCGAGTTGTTTGTTCGACTCCCCCGGAATGCCATGATTTGGCTACGTCATCCAAACTTCATCGGGCGCATTACAGATGCTGCAATTGTTGAGCACCGACAGTTCCCCAGGATATAAAATTATTCGACCGATAGTACTGCAGGAGGCAGCTGCGAGGCTAGCATACCAATTATACCGAATCTTTCAAAGATTATTGGAAGAAAGCGGATCTTCCCGTTGTGAAATCAGGGAAACCCTACCAAAAATTTATGGGTGGCAAACCTTTCTGCACCTAATATTTATCATTAAATCCTTATTTTTTCAGATTCCCACAAAGGTGATAATAGCGATCCTTACTGAACTACCAATGGGCTATAAGGAAAGACCAATTAGCTAGGACGCAAAGCACTACGCCCATGTGCACGCTACAAAATTACTACCCCACTATTCGCGCCTTACACTGGAACAGAAACAGCGAATGTTGAGACCCAAGTTAAAGTGGTCTTAACTATTCTAAAGCGTTCTACTGCTTAGATCACCTTAACCTTCTCCAAAGGCTGTACACTTACTGAGTTGTAAATCCTGTCTCTGGTTTGTTCAGAAAGTTTTTCTTTGGCGACAGATAAGGTTCGGGTTTGACTTCATTAATCCGTTTTAATGGAGATGGACGGCCGAGTTCCATAAGCGTGGGATTTGGGGTCACCCATATCTTTTTCGTGATTACTGACCTCACTCGTTTTATACAATCAAGTTTCTTGCTTTTGTTAATGATATCAAAATGTGGCGGTCGATCAGTAACTAGGAAGTTCACGTCCTACTGAAACTTACCCTAACCACGGTTCTCGATCATAAAGGGCCAATCTAGGTCTCTTCAATATTGGCAACTGTAAGATTGTACATGTACATTACCAGTCAGACAAAATTTATAGGGCGATAAACTACATGTCTTGGACAGCCCCAAAGCGGCGTGAACTTAGGGTCGTGATTCAGGATGACATTGACAATTGAATGTCGGCAGCGAAAGTAGCAAACATCGGAAGCTTAAAATATAGGTCTCCGGAGGGTTCGAGCCTTCCGACTAAAGACAATGCTCAACAATTACACTAACACCCATTTAAGGTGCGCAAATCATGCCTGACAAAGCTGACTAAAGCACAGTATCGCTGCATCGCAGACTTCAAAGTAACGAGCGACCAAACCACTAAGAGCATATTACTTTTGCCATGCCAACTACAACGGAAGGTCTCAGTAGTGTACAGCGGAAGTTATTGTCATCCAAGTGGAAGCTTCATTCCAACCTGTGACATTTGGAAAGCCTGAACTAAGTTTGCGACCAAACTTTTGAAACTGAATCGTAACAAAGAACTGAGTGGCCAGCAACTGTGAATGCCTGCATCACGTAACTGGTTGGAATATCACTGAAACTTACCCTCCCTCGGAATTTGCCTAGCTTGGAAAGCTTTTCTCACCTCCGTCATTGCTATGCCTATATTATCCCAATTCAACTATCGACTCGGTGATGTATTGCAGATGCCAATGAATTTGTTTGCTGGATTGAATTATGGATCAGCTTGAATAATTGATAAGTCCACAGATGTGCGAATTTCGATATGAGTACCTTTTTTCTTTGATAGTATATATCTTTCGCAGAAGAGTTTGAAACATTTTAAGCCTTGGATTTTCTATCCATATGCCCTTGTTCCAGTGAATAATCTGGCCGTTTGAGTTTGATAAGTAGGTGTTGTTATAGAATTAAAAGCATTTCTTTTTCGAAAAATCTCAACAACTCGATCCAACATCCTTCGATCTACTGGTATAAATGGGCTATAGATACTGTTTGTGTACGAATTCTTTGCTTACGTGATCTGGCAGAAAAGTGAATATACTCGGCTTTTACATAATTTTTGGTCTTTGGACAAACCTTACTTTGTTAAAAAGACGTTGCACGTCCGGAACATATTGATTACTTTCTGCCGACACACTGGTGGCTAAATTCTAGCACCAAATAGTTATTGGCTTGAATCAAAAGTTTTTAACTCAAAAACGATCCTGGATTAAAAGCATAAAAGCCACCTTTAGAAGTTAGCTTTAATTATCGAGGAAACATTTCTTCAATCAAATCGCAAAATTGAAGCTTTTTCCAAGTAATGCCTACCACGCCGATGGTGACAATCTCCGGAATGAACCTCTTACAACTATAAAATAATTTGAGGATCGTACTTCGAAATTTAAGCACATACGACTTTCCCCCAAAACCTAAATTCTTTATTTTGCATTGTCTAAATAACCCCAGGTTCAGCGATTTAAAGCGCTGAACTAGTACAACATTGCCAGACATTAAGTTTTCTTGGAACGTTTAATGCAGTTATTCACGGTAGTCTGACTATTCAAGTAATACTACAGAATATCAGTTCTTTGTATATCTTAAAAACTGTCCGGAAACTATTTTTAGGTTTGAAAAAGGGACTGGGCTGACAGGTAAAACATCCCGTTTAATTGGGTATCATAGATGATGGTTAAAGTGCATTTCTGTTAAGAATTACGTTAGGTTTGTTGGTTTTAAACCAGTGGACTACACTAACAACTAATCCGGTGACCATGGAGCGCGACGATACAGGTTGTTGACAATGCATGCAAGGCGAAAGTAGCTAGATACAGTTGGGAGTTTCTCACCCCCACCTTCTTCACTTCACATCAATTATATGTATTCTAATCTAAATGCAACTACGTTTAGTTAATAGCAAAGCAATGTATTGTTTAATCACCAGCCAAAAGCTCTAACAGAATTCCATGCAATGATTTGAATTGCTACCGCCACGTTCAAGAAAGGGTATTATTTGTAGGTGCGGCGGTCAGCCAGGAGATTAGAGAAGGTATTGTTCGGAAATCAACAAAGGAGGTTTAAACTCCTTGTCGTTGCTTTTAGATATTACTTTAAATAGAGTAATACCATCGCGGTTAAGCAAATCAAGTGCGCTGGAACAAATACAAGGTTGTTTAAATGCGACTTACGAAAGCAAAGTGTTAAACAGCCAGAAAGGATTCCCAAAACCAAGATGAAACGACGTAGGGATGTGAAGTGAAATCGTTTTTCATGTGTAATTTGATATGGGAATTCGACATGACCTGCGTATGCGCGCGTGCTTGAGAGCTTGGAGAACCCTTGTCGTGTGCAATATTGCTTACACATTCTTGCTACTGCATTGTTACTACAAGTGGATTTCCTTTGGCGATGCTAACGCTGTGCAAAAGCATTTTTATAATAACAATAAACAATAAATAAGAACAATGATTTATGACGGGTACAAAAGCAGTTGCTTGACAACTCCCACAGGATGGTGGGAGTAATGCTGTAATTATCAAACGATAGGTGAGTTGTCTGTTTGAGCGTTTAACTAGCAGATACACTGCTGAATAATACTAGTGTAAATGGGAATTGAATGCAAACGACGTGGCAGCATAAGAACAGTTATATTTGATGTGGTACATTTGAAAGGTGAAAGAATACTCACTTCTCTCACGCATTCTTATGCTTACGCCACTTGCTAATCCGGTCCGGAGGGATACTTAACATATTCCAAATTTGTACAGTTTGGGCAACGAAGTGCTGGGGGCCAAAGGCAAGACCCAATTGTTTTTGAAAATATCCAAGGTGGGGGAAGAAACAACTAGGTTTGTTTGAGAGTTACAAGGACGGCCAACCCGATTAGAAAAGTAATTCCGCCGGCATTCCAGGCGGCTATAATGTGGACACAATTTCCGAGGGTTACCTTTGAAATTGGTGCTATGGCTGAGTTTCAGCAAGTGACAGCATCCATGCTTATGGTCCCTCAATATTTGGTAGACTAATATGAGATCCCGCGCAGCTTTCGGTAGCGGTCACTAAAAACTCCCAGTAACTTCAGCTTTTGATGGTAGGACAGACTTGGTCGCCCGTTGATGTTCTCGGTGGCCATGCGTTGGAGTTTTAACGTACACGATATGGGCACCTTGGCGTCTACCATTGATATTTTGAGGGTCAAACTGCAAGAACTTATAGCAAGCATTCTATGGTGTAACAGCATCTTATCAGTTACCAGGTGCAGAGCTAATAACAATGTATAAGCACATTAAATCTTATCGAAAATGAGGAATTTGCGGTCGACGGAGCAGTGATAGACACCCCACCAGCTGTGAGTCAACAATATCATACGTTAGCGCTAGATGTGATTAGCTGAATGTCCGGAGAATCCCACTGGGTCAACCTGTAGTCTCACAAGCCACAACATTTTACTTAATCTGGTGGCTATGACCAATGAGATGTTTCTATAGAAAGCATCCCCTGGCAGCAAATGATTCAGTAGCTAAGCGGGTTAGTTCTCCCAATTCACAAGCGTTCATTTCAAATTGAGCTCCAAAACGCATGCTACTAACAAATGCATATTTGCATGCTTACAGAGCCCGTATCTGTCCCGAAAGCTGGAGCGACTAATTGATCCTAAGCAACGATTCTAATATACCTGTTCGTGAGGACCAATTTGCTTAGGGTTGTAAAGTTAACATAAACAAGAAACAGCTGCATAAGCCTATGAACATAATAAGAAAAGGGAAGCATTGTGTAAAAACAATTAATATATTAGTCAAAGTAGCATAAAGCTCTAAAGCAACCAACCCTCTTGGGATGATGCATGCTTCGAGTTTTCAACAAGACATCCGCTACTGGTACATAGCCACGTATGTATCCCTAATTTCAGCAATTATTAACATAACTTTTACTGTTACATCTGGGTGGAAGAATCTGCTCTCTCTGTGCACTTGCAGTTTTCCCGAAATCGATGACATTCAACTGAGGGCGTTGAGAGCAGCAACAACAACGCTGGACTAGTCATTATCGCAGTTCTTCCAAACTTATTTGGATACACAAATTTTGCCTGCAATGTGGAAACATGGAGTGATCACACAAACTTTTAAAAGTTGTTGTCGCTCGGAACCCGCAAACTATCACCCAGTGGTCCGATTCCCTGTACTTTCAAAGGATATGAAGACAATCATTGCTGAGTTTTTGACTGACTATCTGGAGATCTAAACATCACAGCATCGTAGCAGCAAGGTTTCCGTCATCTCCGCTCATATAAAACCAATCTACTGATTATCGACATAGGGAGAGAGACCGGTGTCCTTTAAGTCGACTGGACTACAGCGTTCTGCTCCGCATGCTGGAAAACTACCGAGTTAGTTATCCTTGCACTGGGTTGATAAGGAATATTCAGCGATATCGGAAAAAGTAGGTTAGCTTTGGAAGTAGGCTGTCCGATCTGGTTTACTTTGAATGTGCAGTTCTGCAAGGATAAAATCCGAGGTGACATCTGATTCTCGGGTTCATTAACGAGGCTAGACGTCTGATCACGTACAATATCTTGATTTTCGATAATGTTGTGAAGGGACTGATGATAGCCGACAAGATGTGAGGTAGTTTGCATCCATCATCAGCTGTACATCACATACAAGCTTAGAGACCATATTCTGCAAGCGTTGACCCAGCAGCGCGACATTCGTGTATTAATTCGGTGTAATTCGGTTTGCTCAGAAAAATGATAGAAATCGTCAAATAATAAGAACCAGCATTTCAGTATGTTGCGGAGGGCATTTTTGTTGTTTAATACATCTAACTGTCCGCATTTGCTGTAATATATATGCAGTATTGAGTGTAAAATGCAATTTAGACCTGACACGACTGGCACATGCAGGATCTCGCAGCTCTCTAGACTCCACAGCGAAAAGAAGCCAATAGTGTGCTAGGATTTTATTGCCTTAAGCTGAGGACTAAGATATTACGGTTGTTAGTATCGGTGCCTACGTGGCTCCCAAATAATGGCCTACCAGTTTCTGAGGAACCCAAAGGCATCTGCCACCATCTACTAGAACTCAGTCAAGACACGAACTTGAGGATTCACTTGCTTAAGATGGCCACAAAATACGGACAACTAGAATGTCGGTAAAACGTTTTCTTGCTTTATGTGTGCCAAACATGTATCGCCCTTCTGAATTTCGTCTTTCCAAACCAAATTTCTCAGTGTTTTAAAAAAGGCCTTAAGGTTGCAATGACCTACCTACGGTACGAGACGTAATGTGTGTACATGGAAGTACCATATACTGTGACATGCCTTGCACAACCAGCATTAACCTACACAATCGTAGTATGCAGGTTAATGGACAGCTATGCGGGAACGCAATATTAAGCACACCGAAAGGTCACTATTGCCTTTTCACAATTTTTGCATTTCTTATTCTTTCCATTTTACGGTACTTTTAAGCATTTTCTCTTTACCCGTACTACCATCTTTATCTAGAATGCTAATGAGGACTATTCAAATTTCTACTCCTTGTTACAATGCGTTCAATAGACAGGTAATAGCAGTAAAGACTTTGATGAATCGCTGTTGATATGAATCCAACCCAAGAAAACTGCGTAGGCGCTCAGTGCTTGTGGGTGTCAGCCAAAGCTTCTATCGCTCATAAGTATGGGATATTGTTCGAATGTCCGGCTCAGATTAATTATGTTTCAGACACTTCAATGGTTTGACGTTATAAACAGATTCTATCAATTGTTTCAATACTTCTGCCGCACTGCTTAAATGCGCGTGCTTTGTTTTGCCATACATAATAAGGCCAGCGATGTAAAATAGGTACTTTCGTGAGGTTAATCCTCGCAATAATTCTACATCAGGTGTTAAAACACCCCGGATGCGTTTGTCGACAGAAAGAACAACTTTCTATGATTCGCACAATCCAGAAGGCAAGTCAAAAGTGGTCTTCGCTTGATCGCTCACTAAGGAAGGGATAAGCGTCCTGCAGAGTAAACTGGTACTCCACACACAACCAAATTCACCAACTTCCTTTTTTATCAGTACGATGGTTGACGCCTATTGTTACGTGTAGGTTTGAGCGATGTTTAATTTGAGCAGATTGTCGAATATATTCCGTACCTCGCCCTGAGAATGAACTGGAAACCATCTCGGCGGTTCTCACCACATAGGCTGAATTCCGTTACGGTCAACGATTTGGTTCAAGTGGAATTTTTTGACAGCTTGACACAATGTACTCCGTAATTGCAGAACAGCTAAATATGGTGTCTGTAGAACAGATGTTGATCAGGTTCTCGTAAATGTAACTCCTCTGCAAAGTTGTATCTAATCTATCCGAACAGTGCAAAATGAACGGCTCTTCATGAAACGTCCTTGAACTCCATTAATGAATTGTACCAAGTCGCGTTTTTCACACTATTCTACAGAGTAATCGTCATAGATCTGTTCCGCTAGTTACAGCAAAAGTAGTTATCTTTTGCCAAGTCGCTGCTACCGCTCGTTACATAGCCGCCATAGTAGCGAATGCAGTTGTAAGTAGTCTAGTGAACAATGTTAGGTGATGAAGATGCCTGTCGTAAGTTCATTCTCAAAAACTGCGCCTTCTACAGCGAAATCAAGCGAGTTATCCGACAGCAACACCAAAACGACGCCGTTGCGTTAGGACGCTGAAAAAAGCTGCACGCCTATAGATGTTTGCCTGTTTCACTTGAAGTAAGGCATCCCAATAATGAATTTATCTTGCACCCAAACGATACATATGTATTGAAAGAAGGGAATATGCAACGCAAAACTCTCCAGGGTACTGGACAATACACCAACGGCTGATGGTGGCTTCACCCTGACGGCATTGCAACCGGACGCAGAATGCTTCGAATGGCACATTGTTCTTTGCAACTTCGATAATATCATGGAAGGAAATTTGTAACATGCAACCCAGGAAGAAATCCAAGGCGATGAACATAAGACAGATTACTGTTTTCTTCGTCTGCTCGTCTATGTTTCGCAATATAACAAAAACAAAAATCTGAAAGGCAAGTGGAAAGTGCAGTTATTGTGACAACGCAAACTTAGTTGCCGCGCCATCAGTTTAATCGTTCTCCAAAACAAGCTCAATTTGTTATGAATTTGTTTATTAGGTGGCTTGTGAAGGGGGCTGGAAATGCTGGTGACTGGAAATATTGTGGTGGTAAGATGCCACACTAAGATGCCAGTTGATTAGCCATCGACCAAGCTAAACGATTTACTGCCAACACTCTGAAAGATGGTCGATCGCTAAACCAGGCGAACTGAAGGATAGTAAACAATCGAGTTAGACCGACATGAACGAAGCTCGAAAGCTGGACATGAATAAAGTAGCAAGAATATGTGTTTGTGAGTGATTTTAATTGATGCGAGATATAAGATGAACCTGTGTTCTACGAATAAGAGATTCCTGATCGAGGCCCATACTTTGGCTTTTTGCTTCACGGAGGGTCATTTGACAGTGCAGAAAGAGAAAATATTGTGAAAGTGTCTATTCAACACATCCTGCTACAATAACAGGGGAGCGCGGCAAGATTTGAGAGTCTCCAGGAGATTGCTGATTTATTTTGTGTTATGCTTTAATAGGAATTCCATGTAAGCGAACCCGGAAAAGTGAAGCTTAAACTGCAAACAACATGTAACGATTAGGGAGAAAACGGAAGCGTAACACGCTGCATTGTTAGCTAACCGTAATAGCATAGTAATTTAAGCTGCGCAGCGAAAAAGCAACCCAAAACAGTTAGTTAGCTTCAGAGTAACTCCGTCGCAAAGGCTTTCAGAATAATGATTTTATCTATTTAAATCAATTAGTGGTTAGAGTAGCAAATATATTAATGAAACAGCTTTCCAGCAGAAATTTAAAGTATTAGTTAAGCTATTTGCAGCCAGTTTCCAAATAAGATAGTAGTCCACATGTCCGGAACAGCACCAGACTGCACTTTCAGTCTGTTGGGTATCATCAGTAGTACATATCCATCGGATTCATCCGCACTCAAAACCATCATCACTAGCGGTTTAAACTGCCAGTCAACAGCTTATGCCACTGGCCTACGGCGTACAGCTTCGGACCGTCATGATTTACAAGCTAACTGCGACATAGCGTGTCTTATCCTCCACTGCCATGCAAGTTACGGACGTTGCAGAGGAGAGCGTTGGCCCCGAAAGACACGAATCCTGATGGATCCGATGGATATTCACTACTGATGCTGCCCAACAGGCTGGAACTTCAGGTTAGTGCTTTTCCGGGCTTGTGGACGATTATTTGATTTGGAAACCGGCTGCGATGAACCTAAGTTAATTACATCAAATTCCCCTACTCAAGTGTACATGTTATTTAAGAGTTTACTACTGCCCAACTCATGAGGAATGCAGGCTCCAACACGCACAAGCCTACTGATCAACCTAATTACTGCTGCAAATGATAATAATAAGTGGAACCACACGGTTACCAAAAAATTATTTTTGTTAGCCTATATGATGCAACAACTATAGTACTATAACTGAAACGTTACTTGCGGCGAGTCTCCTATTTGAAATGTTTTATCTAGCATTCCCATAACGATGAGGTTATTTCCATACATGACACATTTGACAAATCGTATGGAAATTACCTGATATCGGTACTGCTCCGGAAGGTTTGTAACCTCCTGCAACACCCCTTACGGCGCATGGTGGAAGGCATAGGTACTTATACTCAACGACTCCTTAGATATTTAGTGAGGTTATTACAAATACTTAGTTAGAACGATTACATTCATTTAGGACTCTAGCAGCCTTGACTATAATCTGCATGGCTGACCATCGAGCCAGATAAATTGCTGGCTAGCTTTGACGTAACCTTACCCATTAGTAATGTGTCAAATTAGAGGGCATAAAACATGTAAGACGCTTTTGACTTCAAACAACACCCTGGATGAAAGAACCAAACCTACATTTTACTAAATAGTCCAGGATTTGTCAGTATTCCTTAACATGTCGTACTTCGTTTTGTATTCAAAGCTGTACACCACGGAGCCTGGTCTGGCCATGGAAAAAGCGATATGCCTGGTGCTGGCAAAAGTATAGAAGGAAGAGTTTGGGATTAAATAATAAACCAAATAAATAAACTATCTTTTCCCTACAGTGAGAGTGACTTTACCAGTATAGGGACAGATCAATAAGCACTCGGTTTTGTTTTGCCCGTTGAACCATCCAACATAAGGTCGGAAGTTTACGCCCTCTCAGGTGAAGGTTGCACTTACGCCTGTTGTATCACATTTGAACATTGTGGTAAGTTGATATCAATATTACCCATTCTCAGTAATGACCGATGGGATTAGTTAAGTACGGTTGGGCGAAATGTCACTGGAGACTTTTCTCATATTTACGTAAATACTTCTTCAGGTTTGCTTTCGTCTTTCGCCACTTTGCTTTTGATCTGAAGTTAGGCATTTTTCAACGTAGGTTTCTGTCACAATTGTTTGCACAATAAAAGTGACAGTGTAATCCTTTTGTCATGTATTAATCGAACTGCTACCCTTTCGCAGGCGATAGCAGGTTGCGATGAAAAGCCATAATTTTTCTACATGATGTGTGAATGCTCTATCCAAAGGTTGGGATCTCCGTCGCATGGCATTGACTGCGAAGTGAGTTGCTATTTGACAGACCTCTTAAACAAATATAAGTTTCCGCGTTTCTTTGTTTTGAGGTACTTTGTCCAATAAGGACGAATTTTCAGTTTAATTGTGTTTTTGCCCTTGGAATTATGACCTTACAGATCCCAGTACCTATGGTATATTTGCTATTATGCGTCAAAGACATATTTACTCCTGCAGTGTGAGCACAGTTATATATAATTCTTAAAAGGAAAATCATGTTTGAGGACTGAAAACAGCTGTCTAGTTTAACACTTGCTTTACAGGCAGTAGGTATGATGATTTATAATGTTGATGCAACCTCCAGCTTGTAAATGGTTTAAGATGATATAACTCGGTTGGGTGGGGAACTATCTCATGATCGCGAAGTGTGCTTATGTGTACCGTATTTATTTGAAGGATATAGTGGGATGTACAATAATTATATCATTGCTTTTGTTGATAGTAGGGATTGGTTATTTTAGTGTGGCAAACGGGGCAGAGGTGATTGCGCGCCTCTTGCTCGTAATAATCTGATGTAAATCGTCGGAAGGTGAGTGCGTTTAGACTCTTTCTGAAATACTTGCCAGATTTATGACGGTGCAAGTTTTCGCTCTAACTGTTGTGTAGTTTACTGCTCCGCCCTCCCTCGAATTCTTGTGGGCGAGTATCAGCAAGCTGTGTGGTGTATCGGCTCTCGTGATCTGTGAGAGACTAAATATATTTAACGAAAGAGCAAAATATGAGAATAACGCGAAAGGACGGTGGTTAGTTGAGGGTGTGATTATGTTGACAATTTTACTACTACTTGCTCCATAGTGAAGTTGTTGACAGCGACATCTTGCTGTTTTGCGCTGATGATTCCAGGATACAGTGAGCGGGGTGAGGACTGTGATGAGTCACTGACATACGAAGGCTTTAAGTGTCGAAAGGCTATGAGTGGTTTCTATGAGTGGTTCTAAACACGGTAAGATATGGGTCGGTGCCGATCCTAACCCTGGACGAACTTCAAGATCAACAGATGCTAATCAAGTTGAAAAAGTTCATGCTGTGATCTGTGGAAATGGTTGTTTACAGCTTCCGTACTAGTATCTTGGCTTGGACGAGGATGGCCGGTAAGACGTTGGGTAGGGTATCTATGGCTAACAATATTGCTGAGTGCTCTTGCGAAGATTCATTGAGTGCGTGCGGCGAGGAGGGGTAGTGGAAACCAGAGATTGGCGGGGGAAAGTGATAAGGAGTTCAGTTGGCTTTCCAGATCAGTGTCATATAGAGGACGGCCTTGCTCACGATCCTCAGATTCGTGCCTTGCTCGGGGCGCGTTCTATTCTAAGTATGGACACTGCACACGGGTGTGCCCATAAACGCCATCATATGCTGCGCTGGGGAACTCCTCTGGAGCGGGCCCTGCAATACATGTTTTCTGGTTTCCAAACATTAGAAGCAAGGATTTATTGAGATTTCTAGACCTCGTTTTACAAAACTTAATTAGAGAAGATCAGCCAGAGTCAGGGGCGGCGCTAAATTGGGTGGACTAGGCGAGCATATCCTGGAGTTGAAAGAGTTGTGTTGCGTCCAGGATGAGTATTGTGAGGTTTACAGTCCAGGGGGATGTGCGCTTGAAGCAACGGTTTGAAACGGTGGTTTGTTTTTTATTTTGTGTGATTGCCCATGTTAGGATGGACTAGAATTTGAGATAGAAGAATGATGAAATGTGATCTTTTATAATGTTATGCATAAATGAGGAATTAAATGTAATCATTTCAGAAGGTGTCATGTTTGGTTGGTATAAACTAACTTAGTATATGAAGTTAGATAGTTGAGAGTTTGCGGTTGCCAATAACAGTCAGGTTTTTGTTGGGTGATTAAAGGATTAATCTTGAACTGGGCATTGTCGCAAAGGACGCGAAAGTTCTTCGGTAGGAAAATTCAGTGTTTTGTGTATGTAAAGCAATGATTTTTCTCGAAGACATCTAATCTTCTCATGGTTAAACATCTTTTTTCTTTTACCACTGATATGTTTGGACTGTGGGTATTGCCGTTGTTAATTTAAGATCGTTCAGGAATTTAACAACATTCACAATTTTAGAAGTTTGATAAATCGCTGACGGTTGTTCCATTCGCATTGTGTAATCTATGCCATTAGTTTTACAGGTGGTAGAATTAAACAACCACAGTTTTTTTCCCCAAGACGTTAAAGGAGAGCTAGAGCTGTTAGAGTTTTATTTGTAATGCGGATATTCTTAGCGCAGGTTCTCCGGGTTGGATAAGTTTTAGTTTACTCGAAAGAAATCTGGTTCCCCAATTTCACATCGTAGTTGAATCTACATTAGTGCGCAGAGAGCATTGAGCTAAGGATGGATTAGGGTAGGCATCTCGCGTTTGTGCGAGGGACTGTTGGATGTGCCGCATTCGTGATAAGTTTTTTTTAAGTAGGTACATGCTCGTGAATATATACGTTTTTCTTTTCTATACGTCACTGTTCTGGTGTGTATCTCATATCTTTTACTCGACATGGGGTGCAACTCGCTTTGTTGTTGTTGACGAGAGGAGGTAACAACTACTGATGTGAGTGATGTGTAGAAATTTTTCGAGCTTGTTTGGGGTTAGTACTTTTTTTAGAGAAAAAAAGCTTAATAGTTGGACTAATCGAATTCCCTTCGCATACGAGGCTCCTGTACACGATATTCGCATCTGTTGCTGATAGAATTTTGAGCCTAATTGTTATGAGGTTTACGCGAACTACTAAGTGAATATTGTTGAGTCGCGGTGGAACTCTTTATGTTTTTGTTTGTTGGAGTAGACTTTATGTGTCTTTCCAGCGACATTGGGACCACTGCATAAGAGGAATCCAATTAAATTTACTTATACAGGATATGGCTCTTACTTTAAGTCGTGGGGAAACTGTGGTTGTTTATTATACCTGGTAATCTAATGGCATGTACACAAAGCAATGGGAAACGTTTTTCGATTTTCATAGATAATACGTTGTAAATAATGAGAAAGTTGGGTATAAATCATGACGATCTGTAAGATAACAACCAGACAAAATACCTACAAGCCTATATATCATGTGTAAAAGATGAATAATGTATTGGGTTATTTAAGCGACAGTGAGGTTAGATTATATGTCGCCTGTCGTGGGGAAGGTAATCGCTTGTGCAGTTGATTACACAAAGAGAGAGATTTCCACAGATTGTTGTCTCGTGTGCTCGATATATGCCAGGCGGTAGTATGATTGAGATTTATCCGTTTATTGATAAGAAACCAACAGATGTATGGTATTTGCTCGGGCAAAATTGGGATTTGCTGTTGAATTACAAGTGGTGTGTGTATATAATAGACTTGAACTTTTGATGGATATGGTGTTATACTTTGAGATTCAGCCTCAGGTTGCAGGCTTAACTTGTGTATAAAGCACCTTTCTTCTCAAATTGTCCTTACCTAACTGACACATACACCGTTTCCAACCGTGCTTGCAATACTGGTAAGTGTAACACTGCCGAAACATCTTTACATGGGATTGCTTACTGCTTAGTGCTCTGTGTGACGCTCCTGGTCCCTCTGTACTGGATTACTTCTACTATTGTTTGGGAATATCGGATGGTCTATTTTGGGACGTGCTTTTAAATTGTTTGGTGATGGATTATTTAACAGTGAGAAAAAGGTGTGATGCGGGCTTGCGGTAGGTTTCTCAGGTGAGAGAAGTTATGATAGGAGTTGTTGTCGGCGCACTGTTGGGAGGTAGTGATTTAGATAGGCACGCGCGCCATGCCTGGGTGGCAGGCCAGGTTGCGGACGGTGGGGAGCACATGGCGTGATTTGTCCATTTGATGGAACATCATCCGAATGTCTTGTAATACTTGTGCCAGGCGCTCGAATGTATTCTGGATTCCTCCTGCGCACCATCATGGTCTCGGAAAGGCACTAGGAAGGTTTTGTTATGGAATGCCTTGAACCTACGTTGAAGCCGCGCCCCTCCTTCGTACAGCGAACTGTTTGTATCCTCGGGTACTGTTTTAATACAAACGCGTTTCCAACATGCAGCACATGCACAACATGAACTTTTCAACTTGATTATCGTCTGTTGATCTTGAAGTTCGTCCAGGGTTGGGATCGGCACCGACCCACATCTTACCGTGTTCAGAACACTTAAACCACTCATAGCTATGCGCGTGACTCATACAGTCCTCCCGTATGTTTGGCTAGGCAACTGAAATGTCGCTGTAAAATTTTTGGCAAGTTTGTAGCAAAATTGCACATAGACACTCACGCGTTATTCTCTTTGCCCTAGCAATATCACTTTAGCACAAATCCGACAAACAGCTTGTGTACGTGCTCACTTTAGCGGCTGTACCTCCTCAACCAACAGTTAGATCGAAATGCGGCAAATGGCACTTTGTTGTCTAAGCATACCTCCACGTTTACTCAGTATTCGCAGCGCGATCACTCTGCCCGTTGCCACACTATTTCAAAAACATGACTAATTTTTGTACACCCCTCGTATATCCTAATATGCGCAAAGCATTCGATCGAGTTCCACAACTAGATCTTTTACTAGTTACAAGCTGTTGGTTTTCATCATACCTACTGCCTGTAAAGCAAGTGTTAAACTAGATAGCTGTTTTCAGTCCTTAAACATGAGTTTCCTATTATGAATTATATATAACTGTGCTCACGCTGTAGGAGGGAATATGTCTTTGATGCATAATAGCAAATATACCATGGGTATTGTGATCTGTAAGGTCATAATTCCAAGGACACAAACAAAAATAAACTGAAAATTCGTCCTTATTGGACAAAGTACCTCAAAACAAAGAAACGCGGTAACTTATATTTGTTTAAGAGGTCTGTCAAGTAGCAACTCACTTCGCAGTCAATGCCATGCGACGGAGATCCCAACCTTTGGATAGAGCATTCATGTATCATGTAGAAAAATTATGACTTTTCATCGCAACCTGCTATCGCTTGCGAAAGGGTATCAGTTCGATTAATATATGACAAAAGGATTAAACTGTCACTTTTATTATGCAAATAATTTTGACAGAAACCTATGTTAGCAAATGCTTAACTTCAGATCAAAAGCAAAGTGGCCAGAGACGAAAGCAAACCTGAAGAAGTCCTTACGTGAATATGAGCAAAGTCTCCAGTGACATTTCGCCCAACCGTACTTAACTAATCCCATAGGTCATTACTGAGAATGCGTAACATTGATATCAACTTACCAAAACGTTCAAATGTGATACAGCAGTCATAATTGCAACCTTCACCTGATAGGGTGTAAACTTCCAACCTTATGTTGGATGATACAACGGGCAAAATAAAACTGGGCGCTTATTGATCTGTCCCTATGCTGGTACAGTCCATCTAACTGTCGGGAATAGATCATTTACTTATTTAGTTTAGTAGTTAATCCCAAACTCATCCTTCTATACTTTTGCCAGCACCAGGAATATTGCTTTTTCCATGGCCAGACCAGGCTCCGTGTTGTACAACTTTGACTGCAAAACAAAGTACGACATGTTAAAGAATACTGGCAAATCCTGGACTATTTAGTAAATGTAAGTTTGGTTCTTTCATCCAGGGTGTTGTTTGAAGTTAAAAGCGTCTTACATTTTTTATGTCCTCTAATTTGACACATTACTAATGGGTGATGTTACGTCAAAGCTAGCCAGCAATTTATCTGGCTCGATGGTCAGCCATACAGATTTAGACAAAGTTGCTAGAGTTCCCCATGAATGTAAGCGTTCGAACTAAGTATTTGTAACAACCCCGCTAAATATCGAAGGAGTCATTGATTATAAGAACCTATGCCTTCCACCATGCTCCGTAAGAGAGTGTTGCAGGAGGCTACAAACCTTCCGAAGCAGTACGATATCAGGTAAATTCCATACCATTTCACAAATGTGGCATGTATGGAAATAACCTCATCCTAATGGGAATGCTTGATAAAAACATTTCACATAGTAGACCCGCCGCAAGTAACGTTTCAGTTATAGTACTATAGTTGTTATATCAGATAGGCTAACAAAAATCATTTTTTGGTAACCGTGCGGTTCCACTTCTTAGTATTCTTTGCAGCAGTAATTAGGTTGCTCAGTAAGCTTGTGCGTGTTGGGGGCTGCATTCCTCATGAGTTGGACAGTATTAAACTCTTAAATAACATGTACTCATGAGTAGGGGAATTTGATGTAATTAACTGAGGTGCTTCGCAGCCGGTTTCCAAATCAAATAGTCGTCCACAAGCCCGGAAAAGCATTAGCCTGCAGTTTCAGCCAGTTGGACAGCATCAGTAGTGAGTATCCATCGGATCCATCAGGATTCGTGTCTTTCGGGACCAACGATCTCCTCTGCAACGTCCGTAATTTGCATGGCAGTGGAGGATAAGACACGCTATGTCGCAATTAGCTTGTAAATCATGACGGTCCGATGCTGTACTCCGTAGCCCAGTGGCATAAGCTGCTGACTGGCGGTTCAAGCCGCTAGTGATTATGGTTTTGAGTGCGCATGAATCCGATGCATATCCCAACAAACTGCAACTGCAGTCTTGTGCTGTTCTGGACTTGTGGACGACTATCTTATTTGGCAGCTGGCTTCAAAAAAGCTTAACTAATAATTTAAATTTCTACTGAAAATCTGTTTCATTAATGGATTCGCTACTCTAACCACTAATTGATTTAAATAAATAAAATGATTATTCTGAAAGCCTTGGCGACAGAGTTACTCTGAAGCTAACTAACTGTCTTGGGTTGCTTTTTCGCTGCGTAGCTTAAATGACTATGCTCTTACGGTTAGCTAACAATGCAGCTTGTTACGCATCCGTTTTCTCCCTAATCGTTACATGTTGTTAGCAGTTTAGGCTTCACTTTTCCGGGTTCGCTTACATGGAATTCCTATTAAAGCATAACACAAAATAAATCAGCAATCTCCTGGAGACTCTCAAATCTTGCCGCGCTCCCCTCTTATTGTTGCAGGATGTGTTGAATAGACACTTTCACAATATTTTCGCTTTCTGCACTGTCAGTTGACCCTCCATGAAGCAAAAAGTCAAAGTGTGGGCCTCGATCAGGAATCTCTTATTCGTAGAACAAAGGCTCATCTTGTATCTCGAGTCAATTAAAATCACTCACAAACACATATTCTTGCTGAGTCATTCATAGCCAGCTTTCGAGCTTCGTTCATGTCGGTCTAACTCGATTGTTTACTAGCCTTCAGTTCGCCTGGTTTAGCGATCGACCATCTTTCAGAATGTTGGCCCTAAATCGTTTAGCTTGGTCGATGGCTAATCAACTGGCATCTTAGTGTGGCATCTTACCACCACAATATTTCCCGTCACCAGCATTTCCAGCCCCCTTCACAAGCCACATAATAAACAAGGTCATAACAAATTGAGCTTGTTTTGGGGAACGATTAAACTGATGGCGCGGGAACTAAGTTTGCGCTGTCCCAATAACTGCAATTTCCACTTGCCTTTCAGATTTTTGTTCTTATTATATTGCGAAACATAGACGAGCAGACAAAGAAAACAGTAATCTGTCTTATGTTAATGGCCTTGGATTTCTTCCTGGGTTGCATGTTACAAATTTCCTTACATGCTATTATCTATGTTGCGGAGAACATTGTGCCATTCGAAGCATCCTTCGTCTGGTTGCAATGCCGTCAGGGTGAAGCCACCATCAGCCGTTGGTGTATTATCCAGTGCCCTGGAGAGTTTTGCGTTGCCTATTCCGTTCTTTCAATACACATATACCGTTTGGGTGTAAGATAAATTCATCATTGGGATGCCTTACCTCAAGTGAAACAGGCAAACATCTATAGGCGTGCAGCTTTTTTCATCGTCCTAATGCAACGGCGTCGTTTTGGTTTTGCTGACGGATAACTCGCTTGATTTCGCTGCAGACGGCGCGGTTTTGGAGAATGAAGTTACGACAGGCATCTTTATCACCCACCATTGTTCACTAGACTACTTACAACCGCTTTCGCTACTATGGCGGCCATGTAACGAGCGGTGGCAGAGACTTGGCAAAAGATAACTACTTTTGCCATAACTAGCGGAACAGATCTATGACGATTACTCTGTAGAATAGTATGAAAAAGGCGGCTTGGTACAATTCATTAATAGAGTTCAAGGACGGTTCAGGAAGAGACGTTCACTTGACACTGTTCGGATAGATTAGATACAATGTTGCAGCGGAGTCGCATTTACGAGAACGTGATCAACATCTGTTCTACAGACACCATATTTAGCTGTTCTGCAATTAAGGAGTACATTGTGTCAAGTTGTCATACAACTCCACTTGAACCAAAATGGTTGACCGTAACGGAATTCATCCTATGTGGTGAGAAGCGCCGAGATGGTTTCCATTTCAGTCTCAGGGCGAGGTACGAAAATATTCGACAATCTGCTCAAAATAAACTTTGCCCAAACCTACACGTAACAATAGGCGTCGCCTATCCTACTGATAACAAAAGAAATTGGTGAATCTGGTTTTGTGTGGAGTACGAGTTTACTCTGCAGGACGCTTATTCCTTCCTTAGTCAGCGATCAAGCGAAGACCACAAAACGAATCACAGAACGTTGTCCTTTCTGTCAGCAAACGCATCCGGGGTGTTTTAACACCTGATATAGAAATTATTGCATTGATTAACCTCACAAAAGTACCTATTTTAACTGGATCACCTTATTGTGTATGGCAAAACAGAGCACGCGCATGTAAGCAGCGCGGCAGAAGTATTGAAACAATTGATGGAATTCTTTTATAACCCCAAAACATTGAATTGTCTGAAACATAATTAATCTGAGCCGGATATCCGAACAATATCCCATACTTATGAGCGAGAGAAGTTTTGGCTGACACCTACAAGCACTGAGCGTTTACGCAGTTTAATTGGATTGCATTCATATCGACAGCGATTCATCAAACTCTATACTGCTATTACCTGTTTGTTGAACGCATGGTAACAAGGAGTAGAAATCTGAATAGTCTCCATTAGCATACTAGATAAAGATGGTATTCCGGGTAAAGAAGCAGAAGCTTAACCAGTCCCGTAGGACGGACAGAATAAGAAATGCAAAAATTGTGAAAAGGCAATAGTGACCTTTCGGAAGGGCTGAATATTGCGTCCCCGCATAGGAATGCATAAACTAGCAGACTACGATGGCGTAGGTTAATGCTGGTTGTGCAAAGCATGTCACAGTATATCGTATCTCCATGTACACACATTACGTCTCGTACCGTAAGTAGGAGATTGCAACCTTAAGGCAGATCTGAGATTGAATGTCAATAATAAAACGTCTTAAAATGTGCGCAACATCAATCTAATACTTTTAGGAGCAAAAATTATTTAGATTTCACCTTTCATTGCGGTTGTGTACCAGATATCATAAGCATTGTAATAAATGTAAATAACTTATAACAAAATAATCAGATTTGACTAACTGTTTCCTCACTTGCTTCGAATGAAACAGAGCTTCGCTGAGCTGAAGTCTATCGTTTATTCACCTAGCATTTAATTGTTATCAGATAATGGTGTTATGGGACAAAAGAAACTTTAGTAGCTATTGCATTTAAAGAAGCATGTTGTTTTATCAGTGCGCTAAATAGTTTTATGAGATAAGCTAACCAGTTCTACTGTTATCCAATGCTATAATGAAGAAATCTATATACACAAATAAACGGATGAGAGTTGGCTTTTTTAGTGCAGTGAATTTAGCGTTTTTCACATTTCATAACCCCCCCAATGCAGCCCGATATATGTGTCCATATAAATTGTCCACTGCTGCGTAATAAGTTCGATGAATTATATCTGTCAGTAGGTTGAATTATTTCAAGCATTTTGTGAAGGCAATCGATTACATTTAGCGCAGGCGGTCATAAATTTTATATCCAAACTTTTAATTGCATCTTTTAGTACAGGTAGGTTAAAAGGTCTGCACATTTTCGCTGGCAAACAAGTTAAGCCCCAAAAAGACACTTATGTCGTCATAAAAGTAGGATTTCAATTTGAGAGCTTGTGGTAATCCATGTAGTAGAATTTGTGCATCAACACTGGATATAGCTTTTATCTTTATGGACGTAATTAACCAAACCTTATTTTTCCTGATGTCGAAATTATGGTGACAGCTCTGAGATGCGAATACCAGAATCTGCAGCTACAGACTACTATGCGCATTCATTTTGAATCATAAATTGTCCAATTATTAAACGCGACATAATTTATGTTGCATGGATGGATCTACGTGGTATGTCGGTATTTCAGAGTTGCAGCTTGTTTAAGGCAAGGTGCGTTTGCTAGAGGTGACTTCCCCAGTCAGTTTGTCGTAATTGACTGAATTTTCCTTACTACAATTGCATGCCCAAATGCAGTATAACCAAAAACGAAGACGATATTGAGTTTCTTGGTCAACATGAATGCAACGGAAAATAATGCCAAAGTGATCAGTAAGTTTATTGTGACAGATTCCTACTTATAATTAGACTGTCTAGTCCCTTATATAGTTCGATGCAAAGTGATATAGTTGCATAACACACCCAGTTCGCATACGTGCATAAATCCTGGTGAAACTGTAATGTGTCAAGTAAAATTAGATAGCTATGTTTAAACATGTGGTTCAAGCCATAGCTAAGAATACTTAGGAGGGCATGGCTCTATAATAACGCGTTAGTTTGCATAAATAAGCAAAAGATTTTTATACCTATGCAATACGCATGCCTCAGCTAGTGATACTATTTTATTTACGGAATTTTTCCTCTGAAATAATTAATAATTTTCTGATGATGTCAATAACATACGTGCTTCAAAATATTAGAAACGCCGGCCGCCTCTAATTTGCTTTGCATTATAAATTACGTCGTCAATGCCATTGACTTTCTTAAATCTTCTATTCGTTTGTGTGATTTTACAGCAAATATCATTAGGCTGAATGTTATATTAATCACAGACAATTACATCCAGGCGGTAAGTAGTATACTTTGGAAAATATGCGAGTAATAAAATAAAAATAACTAATTAAGGAACTGCACAAGTCTAGCAACTGCATTAAATATATCGACAGGTCTAATTTTTTCTCCGTTATATAAATATATATTATTATATTTACCAGTATGAACAACTAAATACATCGATAAGTGGCTTCGAGAATTCTTTGTTTGTTCAATGTGTTAAGAATGCCTCCAGTTGTTATAAGTTAAACCACAACTATACATTGTATTGTTCACTCAGTATGATACCAACATTTGGTGCGCAAAATTAATACGGCAACCATTGTAACCACCACAGTAATTAAATCAAAAGACACGAGTACGTTGCTTGTTCTCCTGCTTTATACATATATAAATATATTTGATGGATAAGAGAAAAAATTGAGGAACACATTTATTATTGCTCCTTTCAAACAACTTTTGTTGATAACTTATTTAATCAAAGTCAAGTTATGCGCTACGATTTGTTGCAAGAATTTTTCGGCGCCTAAGTCGCACTATACACATGTTCATTTTAGTAATATTAAAAATGTTGCACAATGAATCAACAATATTTCATTAAGCTAACCTGAAGTCAGCTATTTCGCGTATTTTCATCAGCCGCTTACATAGGATTAGTGGAATGGCTAGGTTGCAATGGAGACATTCAAGGTGTAAGTTCATTAGATAATAGCAAAGCTTCAAAGTGCTCCTTTGCTGGATGGCATTCAACTTAGAGAAATGTGGCCACCAGCCTCACAAAAGGACGGCGAGACTGGCGACAAACTCGATCCGTTTACATAAAGTGGGTTTCAGCCATCCAAATGCCGAAGCCTCAGCGATATGAAGCAGGTGAGCTGCGCTTTAGCAGTTGGTTGTCCTAACACATGGGGCAGTCAAGCATATGTCGGGCAAATGAGTGGGCAGACAGCTTCGTACAAATCGAGCCCAAGTTACGCGAAACAGACTATTTATTGCTTATAGACATTCCCCTCTCCGGTCGGCAGACGTCCTCACCACCGCAAATGCAGTGAAACAGGTAAATGCAGGAGGCAGTAACTCGGGAGTCATGTTTTTCTTACTTGGTGTAAAACAGCAAGCTCAGCAGCGTAATAACACCTATATATGGATTGATGGGAACTATACCGGAACATGCTATCATTTTGGTTTCCTTTGATTGGTAGTGTTATGAACACTTTTCCTAGGTACGTCGGTCACCACTACATCCCTGGTTTTCCCGTGCAGGTTTGAGTGCCGTGCTATGAACTTCGCCGGGTATCTCTTCACGTAATGACTCTCAACTTACGGTAACTTGCATTCACATGTTTCACTGTATTGCGTTAGTGAGTACGTCGGCCGAACTCGGAACATACGTTGTACAAGGAATGTTGACCGTAACCTGGTCGCGATTTGTCTGAAGCTGTCCGCCAATTCATGCGCTCGACACATACTTGACTGCCCCATGTGTTAGGAGAACCAACTGCTAAAGCGCAGCTCACCTGCTTCATATCTCTGAGGCCTCGACAAGTTGGTGGCTAAAACCCACTTTATATAAACAGCTCGATCTCGTCACCAGTCTCGCCGTTCTTTTGTGAGGCTGATGATCACATTTCTCTAAGGGGAATGCCATCCAACAACAGAGGCACTTTGAAGATTTTCTATTACCTAATGAAGTTACACTTGAATCGCTCTGTATGCAACCTAGCCATTTCACTAATTATTTGTAAACGGCTGATGAGAACACGCGAAATAGCTAAATTCAGATTATCCGGACGAACTATTATTGCTTCATTGTGCAAAAGTTAGATTATAACTGAAATGAAGATGTGTATATTGAAACTTAGTTAGCGCAAAATACTTAAAACAAAATCGTAGCGCATAACTTTGCTTTGACCAAGTATCATTAGCAACGAAGAGTTAAGGAATAAATATAAGTTTTGTTTGTTAGAGCGGGTACTAGGTGACTCTGTAGAGCTGCATCTGTTGTACTTAAACAATATGGTCATCATGCACCTGAAAAGTTACGAACTTTTACGAGGTGTAAATAGACCGTGTCCCTATAGTAACAAAATTTCTTCTGGTCTACTTTGTTTAATTTATTATGTTTCGTTCAAGAGAGTCACCAAGCAACCATGCGCAAATGGGCAGCGTCTATGGTAAAAATACGGACATGACCCAACAACATGTGAACACATGAACATTTAACGAGAAGTGATTAAATATTTATCTTAAATTACATTCAGTTTAATCACTTGTCAGATAGCTCAAAAAGTCTTGTTTTGGTTCATTTGATTGTCTCTTGGCTGCTATCGTGTCGCAAAAAATATATTATCAAGAGCTCCTGATCTTAGGTGATGTTGCCATGGAAGACGGGAAACTAACATTATCCACCCCAGTAAACTAGTTTTATGCTGTAGTCACTGTTTATGTAGGTTAGTCTGAGAGCACAAAATCAGAAACTTACCCTTTCAAACGCTACATTTGCAAGCGAAACAAGCGCTCATTGTGATAGTAATGGAAACCAAATAGTTGTAAACTTACAAATGATTGCATTTTTGGTAAGGCTAAGCTTACTGTCACAAGTAAGTCAGTGCGTTTTTGCCTTAGCTCTGCTGAAGTTTGGCCACACGTCTCCACCATATATTTGTCCGGCTCAACATATTTTTTGTAATATTGATCTGGATGCCCTATGTAGCATTCAACACATGTCGTATGCAGCCCAGTTGTTTTGTGGATGGACATGTAAAAATGTTCCAAACGTATATACTCTAAAGCCAAATGAACTGTTGCACAAATATATCTCATAAAAGATGCTGCGTTTGAGGAAAATGTTGAAAACAATAGTACAGTTATTGTGCTTATGTTGCCCAGTTGCGGTTTGGGCTGCCGAAATCTCACTCGGCTTTGATATGCGGATTTAGTAAACAATTGTAAGCAACTTAGACTTGGAATTAGCAAAATGCAAGAAATAATTATCCCGGGAAAAGTAACAGAATAAGACTTTCGGTGTTAATCCTCTTGACGTGTCATTTTTGAGGATTGCTGTAACGTCACTGTCTACTCTTGTTCAAGAGCATTTTAAAGCAAAACTTGTATTTAACATATTTTGACAAATTCGGAATTCATTTACTTGGTGTTTAGATGTATCTTTTGTAGGAAAGAAAGATTGGAAGTATTTAATGGTTTGTTTGAATCTGCATGCACTCGTTTCGGTATGGTCTTTGTGCGTACACAGCCGAAGTTAGGTAGAAGTTGTTGGGATGAAAACCAGCAAACGATCAATACAGACGCGTTTAGGATTTCTCCAGTTTTAGGAGAAGAACACTAGGAAAAACCTCTACATAATTTATTCCGGGTAAATTACAGCACGCAAACCGTTTTGTCTTTCCACACTATGCCTAAAAGCTATTTTCCTTTTCCCTCGTTCGGTTATCGGAAACATGAGAAACCTGGCCTCACTATCTATTAAATTACTAAGGGCCCAAATACTTTTCCAATAATCTGACTATATTCAAAGTGGCATATGCACACTTTTACCGCGGAAAATTATAAACATGTAAATTATGGAAGCACTGTGTTTTTCTTACTTCATCTTACAAACTTCACTTGTTCGTGCCTTCACACCGGATAGGGTAATCTGTGTGACATATGATCCGAAATAAGCTTCAAATGAAGCAGCCAGATAAGCATTTCCTCAACCTATGTCGCCAACAATTTGGTTAAAAAACACATCAAATATACAGAGAATATCTACAGTACTCAACGTGTAGACACATCCGGAACACACAAAAATTGGATCATCGATTCCTTATAACCACCAACTGACGCATTTAATTATAGAGCAATGACGAATATGCTTTTCAATATGACTGCTTTTCTAAGAGTTATGGATGCATTTCCTTATTTATCTTGTATCTACAAGTTTAGATTTTAATGAAACAGCAACAATTAAGGTATATGTTTATTACCAGACTAACGGAAACACACGCAATAGAAAAACGGTTAAGTATTTTCTGTCAAGGAAACTGATAAATCTAGCTTAACATAGATACTTGTAAAACGCTCACGCCAGACTTATTATCTTGCCTTTCTGCACAATCTGGCTGAAGCATAGATACCATTACGCCGTTTATTGTTCTGCAAAGGGTGTTTGCTATATGGCCGCACGAAGCATTTGGCATAATTAACAAATTTACAATTGGCTGATCTCTTGCACGCATAGATCAAATCTTGTCTCTCTGATCGTACGCCACAATTAAACCAATGGTATATAAAGACTCCATCAATATAGATCAATAGTGGTGTGATTCAAGGTAGCGTAACCGATACATTGCTCTTCCTAAAGAATAGCAATGACATAAAGCCAGAATAAAATTTAGGACGCTATTTATTTTCTTGTACAGTTGAACAATGGTCTATTATGGGTAAAATATTAAAGCTAAAGAAGTTCCTCGGGATGGAAATTGTTGCAGAATTATACATGCATGATAACATGGAAAGTGTTTTGGTGGAGTCGTTATAGACTTATGTAGAATAGCGTAGATGTTCACGTATTAAAAACCAAAATTATTTGGTGGAGAGTTTGGTAACACACCGTTTGTTTGCGTTTGATAGCCATCTGGTTCACAAGATGTAAAATGACATGCGAATAAGAAAAGGCGTCGTCAACTTTTTAAATATCGCCAGAGTGTGAGCAGAGACGACATTTTTAGGGAGGACGTCCCAAGGCTGGCACACGCGGAGGGAATAAAAATTGTTACCGTGTTCAAGCCAGATATACTGTATTGTCAGTTTCAGAGGAGGACCTCTTATGTTGGTCTTGTGGTTGAATGCCCCTCAGCGGACGGCAAATGTTGCTTGGGTTCTTCAGAATCTGGTAATCCATTATGAGCTCCACCGGAAACTTTGATATCAACTGCTGTACATAATGACTCCAGACTAAGTTTATAGAGCAGTTGAAAGACGCACCTGACGTTTTTGGTAGCCTTCCGTTGATTATTCACCAGAGCAACGAGATCTTGTTTCTGCCACGACTGCCACGCCTGGATAGTATTTCCCCGTGCGGTCGCACGTAAGCGTTAGACATTTGGGGGAAATTAATGGTTTAAAACGACCGTAGGGTCTGAGAGGCAGGCCGAAGTGTTGATTGCGGATTCTCGTCGCCTTCTCAGCTTGTCTTGATAATCCGACATCTTCCTGCACAAGTACACCCAGGTTAACCTCCTGAGACGCCTTCTGCAAGTTGTGGTCTCCCAACTATTAAACGCTCCCTGGTTGGTGACGCAGGTGGATCACTTGCACTTAGCTTTGTTCAGCCGAATCAGTTCCTCGTTGACCATTCATAAATGCAACCTACGTCAGGTTGGAATAGATCGGGATGTGTGTTGTTACTAATAACCCGACATATCTTGACATCGGCGAAAAGCAGGCAAGTTGTGATAACTCTTGCCAGTTCGTTGATAAACACGAGGAATAAGAGCGGTTCCAGCACCGAAATTTTTGGAACACCAAATTCCACCTCCATCTGGTTAGAGCTTGAGCCCCTAAAACGCAGCTCAAATTACGTTGATGAAACAAAAACCGGATCACGGATTCCGTAGCTCTGTAGCCTGTGAAGTAGGATGCAGTGATCCAGGCGGTCGATAGCTTTGGAGAACTCCAAATAGATGAGGTCAACTCTGACCCCATCATCAGCTACTTCTGTCCAAATACCTCGTGTAATCAGCAGATTGGTAGTGCATGACCGGTGTTGACAGAAGCCACGGTGCTCCGTGGCCAAGATGTTGCATTTTTCCAGGTAGTCCGTTAAAGCTTCAGCGACGTCTGCTTCAACCAACTTTGCAAGCACAGGGAGGAGAGTCACTGGGCGATAATTTGAAGGGTCCGAACGGCTACAGCCTTTAAAACTTGTGGTGATAATGCCAGGCTTCCACATAGTGGGAACTTGACGTTCATCAAAGCATCTTTGGGATAAAGTGTCTAAGTGCTTAGTTAACCTAGTGGCCGCAGTCTTGAATACTTTCGGTAGAATGTTGTCTGTTCCCGACCAGCTATGATCGCGCAGTAAGAATAAATTCCTAAGCACGATTGATTGGCTGAAAAGTACCTATGTAAGCAATGGAGTCAGTAATGTGCATGGCGTATTGAGACAAATAGACGCTGCGAGTTAAACAAATTGTGGCTTATTGTAGACATGGGGCATTAGCTGCATCTTCGAGCTCATTGTACTTTACAACCTGTCATGAAAAGTAGAGGGATGCCACGCTTCAGGTTAACACGATTATTGACATGCCTATCAGTTTGTCGTTGGAAGGGAATTTCTTGGCTAGACACGTTTGATAAGTTACTTTTCCTCACGGACAAGTGCAGTGCAATGATTTCGATGGGTCAGGAAACTACTCCAAGTCTCTGAATCGAAGTTGAACTTGTAGGCACGCCATGCTGCATCCCTTAACGCCATGCATGTGAGAGTCCCCCTTAGAAATAAAGACATTTTTGCGGGCTGATGGAGTTTGTTCTCTGATGCTCTGTTGACGATGTCGCCCAGTATTGCAACGAACTATGTCCAAACGTTGTCAAGGGGACTGTTGTTTGAGAATTCCCAATTAGATTCTTTGAGGAGTTCTTTTAAGACGTGGTACCGCTTGGTTGTTTAGTTATTTACGAGCGCTCAGATGGCTACTCTGCATAACACCATTAGTTGAACCTTATCCCTACATAGTCACGCTGTATTCGGGGATTCAACCGCACACAAGACGGTGGCTGGACCATAGTCCGCTCCCCAGTAAGTGCTTGGAACCGCTCTTCGACCTACCACTGCCACATGGACCGTGCACCCCGTCCCCTCCAGCAAAGACCAACTGTCTCCTGGAGCCAGTATGGATGAGGTCGTGAGCAATAGACAGGTGGGCACCTTGTCAACATGCACACCAAGCGCAAACACACCAGGGATATCAAGCAACGTCCATATAGTTAAAAATACAAGATAAAATGAAATAAACCTAATAATGCATACAGATACGGTGGCATAACTCTTCCCTAAATTACCATATGAAGTAGGTTGGTTGGCAACAAATCCGCGATAAGTAAGAAATGTCCACAAGTTACTTACAAATGCAACAAACGCAACAAAATTACCGAAGATACGCGCAAGTAGCGTAGGCAAAGTGGCCAGTTAATAGAATATTACTCAGGTAGGCTGAACAAACCAAATAAAGTGGAATGAAGTTTATCCAGCTTAAAATGACCTAGTTTAAGTGTAAGTTGGTTTAGCCCAACTGCGGTGAAGAAGCATCATGAATGTAACATCAGTTTAAGCATGGGGCACAGAACATTGAAAGCATTGAATATATGTATATATATATATATATATATATATATATATATATATATATATATATATATATATATATATATATAGGTTGGCGGCATCCGGTTTCGGATTTGTCTGTCACTGTAGCAAGCCACAGGACGCCTGCGCCTACAGAGAGACCATGGATAGCTTGCGCTGCACCACCCACAGCTCCAACCACACACCCCAAATCCAGTGTAAACCCGAAGGAATAAAACTGAGAGACATGTGGATGGGAGCCACGCTTCATCAACGGAGCCGGCTCAAACTCCTTCACAGGCAAACACAAGCACACTGTATTTGGGGAATCAATCACACACAATGCGGTGGCTGGACCGTAGTCCGCTCCACACTGGCTGCATGGAACCACTCTTTGATACTAACACGGCCACAAGGACCGTGCACCCATGTCCCTTCCAGCAACGACCAACTGTCTCCTGGAGCCAGTATGGACGAGGTAGTGGGTAATAGACAGGTAGGCACCTTGTCAACATGCACATCAAGCGCAGCCTCACAGGGGATATCAAGCAACAGCCAATCACTTGAGAGAAAGATAACATAGAAAATTAAGCGAGTGAAGCACAAGGAAAGGGTGACATATATCTTAAAGTTATAAGCATCTGAAGTAAATTGTTTACAGAAGAATGCGAGACAAGTTCACGAGGTCAGAAACTACACTTTGCGGAAATGCCACGAACACAAATGTTATTGAAAAGGACTAGAATTGGCTTAAGTGACGTGCAAGTTTATAGTAGAGAGTACAGGTAGACATTTATATGAGAAAGCAAAGCATTGGGACAAAATTTAAAACCCACCACCTGAAATAAACAGACTTAGCACGCAAGCAAACGGTGACATAAATCTTAAATTAATGAGCACATGAAAAGATTTGTTTACAAAATGAAACGTTTACAAAAAATACGAGGTAAGTTCACGAGGTCAGGAGGTTAATTTTAGGGAAATGCTAGAAAAACGAAAATGTTATCGAAATAATTACAAGTGGCTTAAGCGACTTGTGCAAGTGTATGGAAGAGAATATAACTAGGCATTTATATGGGAAAGAAAAGCATTAGGGCAAAATTGAAAACCCACCATCTGAAATAAATAGGCTTGGCATGTAAGCATGCGGTTAGTAAATCGAATGTAGCGTAGCTACAAACGCTGCGCCGGTTCTGCTTACGTTCTCTGCAGGACCCGTCGTCGCTTCGGTACTGGTCCCGAGTGGCCTCGCTCATGGCTCACTAGGCCTGCCTGACTCAAGCACTCGCAACCGCATGTGCTACAGCATCATGCGCTTGATGTCGATGAAGTACAATCCATCGGTGCTTGCCACTTCTGCACTTGCCGCTTCTTCTCTGCATGCATGAGGTCTTTATCCCGCACTTCAGCAACTACCTTCGTGATCAGATCGCGCCATACGCGCGATTCCCGTGACCTGCAATCAAGATTAGAACGTGTGAGGCTCACTTTGATCACGTCTCGGTAACGTAAATTTGGTTTCCTCACGTGCCGCTTCACAATACTCAGCTGACCGCATAAGAGTTGTTTCGGTATCCGAGTCGAATCCACACGCCACACATGACAGAGCCATCTCAGGTGTCTCAGTAAAACTATGCAGTACACTGCACACATCCTACTTCGGCGCAACACTTCCGTGTCTGCAACTCTGGCTCCCCAGCGGATGCGCAAAATCCGTCGCAGACACTGCTGATGGAACCGCTCGAGATATCGCACATCCCGACGGTACATCGTCCATGTTTCATTGCAGTATAGAAGAACGGACAGTACCATGGATTTGTACACCATCAGCTTTGTGTAAATGGTAAGCTGATGGTTGTTCCACACTCGGTACTCTAACTTCCCGAAGGCCGCATCTGCCTTCGACACGGGGATACGCAACTCAACGTGTAGCTGCTGATCAGTCGATATCACACTCCCAAGGTAGCAAAAGCGGGAGGTGGTTTCCAATACTTCAGCACCAATGCTGAGTCACGACAATATTGAAGATTGCACCTCCAGTGAAGGCTGAAAGAGACAGATAGTTTTGCTTGTGTTGATGTTGAGCCCAAATTTTGCCGCTATCGAAGCCAGAGCACTAGTCATGTGCTGCAACTCATCCGCGCTATGTGAAAACAACGCACAGTCGTCAGAAAACAACAACATCCGGATAGTTGTCTCACAGACTAGAGTTCTCGCACCGAAACGAGGACGATGTTCAGTAACCCACCTTCAATACGGTGCCCAAAACGAACGCCGTAAGCACAAGCAGCATCAAAAGCACAGGACAACATTGCATGAATATATATATTAAACAGGGCAGGAGCTAAGACACAGCCTTGCTTCACACCAGAGACAGCTGCAAAGTCATCCGAGGTCTCTCCACTCAGCTGCACTCTCGCTCGCATACCACTGTGCAGACATTCAATTAAACTCACAAACTTACGCGGGCAACCAAACTTACCCAACCCCAGCCACAATCCCTCGCGGTTCACCGTATCAAATGTTTGGTGAAATCAACAAAAGGCGAGTAAAATGGCTTGTGTCGATCTTTGCACTTCCCTTGCAACTGACGGGCCGCAAACACCATATCTATAGTGCAGCGACACGATCGGAATCCACACTGCTCTTCCGCCACGTTAGGTTACACAACAGGAGCAGGATTCGGGCAATCATCTTGCCCACACAACTCAGCAAGTTGATGCCACGATTATTTGTGCAACATTGCTTGCTACCTTTGCTCTTGTACAGTGGTAGCAAAAGCGCATTTTTCAGCTCAGCAGGCACCTCCTTCTCAATCCATACGCGTTGCACCAAGTGGTGCAGCGCAGTCAACAACGCGGGTCCGCCGTGTTTCAATACTTCAGGCAGGATCCCGTCGGGTCTGGCAATTTTGCCGTTTTGCAGCTGAGCATGTGCCCCCTGCGTCTCATCTAGTGTCGGCGTATCCGCCAGATTCGCCTTCACATCGTGCTGCTTGAGGCCGCTCAATTTAGGCCAGTCGATCTCTGAACGGTTGTTCAAGAGACAGTCAAAGTGTTGCCGCCAGACCTGCATTATGTCTGCAGTCTGTGTGCAGGTAGCGCCTGAACTACCATCGTGCAGTGTCCTCAGAGGCTCCAATCTCGGTCCATACACCTCCTCCAAGGAGTCAAAGAATTCCTGGTGTTGACGACGTTCGGCGTAGCATTCCATCTGCTTCGCCTTCTCCGTAAACCATGCATTTTTATGCGACGGAGCTCTCGAGTCTGTCGCCGTCGAAGTTTGCGAAACTGACCCTTCATCTCCAAGTTACTGGGATCTGCAACATGTGCAGCAAATGCTGCGTTCTTCTCCGACAACAATGCGCCAATCGTCACATTGTTGTCATCAAACCAATCAGGCCGCTTACAGTTTGGGCGCCCGATGGTCTCCTCGGCAGAAACTGTCACCTGGTCGCGAGTGTGGTGCCACAGGTCGCCCACTGTGGCTATGCAATCCACACCACACAGGCATACAGCCATCGCCTTCTCCAGCTCAGTACGTTTCGTCACAGTACCGAGGGAGAGAATGTTAAATTTACGCCGATTCACGGCGGGTGTGCAATACATTGGTTTACGAAAATATATGTACAGTTTGGTCCGCACCAACTTGTGATCAGGGCCGCTCTCAGCTCCACGCAGTACATGTGTCATGCGCACATCACGCAGATCACGCTGACTTACGATGACATAGTCGAGCAGGTGAGCGTGACCACTCAGTGGGTGCGTTCAGGTTGCTATATCATTCGCACTCAGTGCAAACCGAGTGTTCGTGATCGTCATGCCGTGAGTGGCACACAGTGAGAGCAGCCTGTCACCGTTCGCATTCGCTGAACCAATGCCATGCGCACCGAAAACATCTGTCCACATTGATGCATCACGCCCAACGCGCGCGTTGAAATCACACAGCAGAAATAATCGGTCGCTCCTCAGCACACAGCTTATCACGAAGGACAGCTGAGTGTAGAACTGATCACGCGAGTGATCAGGATAACACATGGTCGGACCGTACGTGCTTATAAAAGTGGCAAACTTACCTCTTCCGAGTCGTAGGCGAACAGTCATCAGTCGCGCGCTGATGCCTGTTGGTTCACCCACCAGCTGCCCATGGAGGCGATCGGATATTGCAAATCCGACCCCATGTTCACTTGGAGCTGAGGCGGCGTTGCACACCCAGTAGAATGTGTAGCCAGCACCTGCTTCATGCAACTTACCTTGCTTAGTGAGCCGGGTTTCACTGAGCGCCGCAATATCGATGTTGTAGCGCGCCAGCTCCATCGCGACCAGTGCAGTGCGTCGCTCTGGGCGCTCGCTGGAGTTCCGGCCCAGTAGTGTGCGCACGTTCCAGCATCCGATGCTGAGTGCTTTACGCGCAGGCATACGATTGAATTGGTGAGCAATCGCAAGCGAGATGGTCGTTGTGCTTCGGAGGTATGCTTGAGGGACTCCACTCGGAGCCTTTGGCTCAATAGCCTGACCCACAAGACAGTGGGGAGCAGATCCAGCTCGGGAATGTGATTGCAGACACAGATGGGGATCTGCTTGACGGCTGTCACACGCAGCCTTGGAGACACTAGAATAATTATTATATGTTTTGTGACCGTAATTAGATACGCACCTGCGACCACGGCCAGACGCAGGTGGGTTTTGGCGGGTTTGCACCAATTTGACCAGGATCTGCCTGACTTGAGGTGGGCAGTAGCAAACCATTGCACACCTGGAGGTGCAGTCCCACCATCAGAGACAATGCATGGCGCTCGTGCTCTACACCAATCATTCTGTGAGCTTATAACCCTTGGACCTGTTTTCTTCCATGGATAGGTTTTACGGGAAGTGGGCCATCGACCACTTCCTAACCTCCGAAGAGGATGGACTAGGATACTGCCAGGGCGCACACACCTGACAGGAGAACAACTCGTGTCCTCAGCCAAAGTCTTCTATTAAATATACTCCCGAAGGGCAGCGGGTCTAGCACATGGTCAGTTAGCCGACTCATACGGATTGGTGTCCTGGATCTTAGCAGGGAGAAGGGCGAAACCCAACTCCCACCCAGCGGTCGCCAAGTGGAGGCGCCCAGGACATGAGACTATAGCGCGACAGTAGCAGCAGCGGGTATACCATCTGTCATGATCTAGCCACCACCAGCCTCCGCGCACCATAGGATCTCCCGCCAACCAAATACTATATAGGCATGTCAATAAGCTTCGTAAAGTGAAACATGAAATCCCTCCACTTCTCACAACTGGCGGAGGAGTACAAAGCGCCGAAGAAGGAGCTACTGCCCTGTGGCTTTAATACACCCCAATTTTCGAACTCGCAACCTCTACTTGTCCCATAACGTCATGCACATTACCGACCCCATTTTTTACAAATGTAATTTTCAACCCATCAGTTGTGTTAAGGAAATTACTCTCATTGCGTGAGCATAGTTCTCCGGGGGCAGACAACATCCACCCGAATAACTAAACGCTGTGGCCAACAAGCTAGCTGAACCACTGTTACAGTTCTTCCAAAGGTGCTTTGATGAGCAACAAGTTCCCAATATGTGGAAGTACGGCATTATCACCCCTATTTTTAAAGGCGGTAGCCGTTCAGATCCTGTAAACTATCGTCCAGTGACTCTCCTCCCTGTGCTCGCGAAGGTTATGGAAGCAGTCCTCGCTGAGGCTTTAATGGACTACCTGGAAAAATGCAACATCTTGGTACCGGAACAGCATGGCTTCCGTCAACACCGGTCATGCACCACAAACCTACTGATTGCACGAGGTAGTTGGACGGAAGTGGTCGATGATGGGGTCGGAGTCGACGTCATCTATCTAAACTTCTCCAAAGCTTTCGACCGCCTTGATCACCGCATCCTACTTCAACGGCTACAGAGATACGGAATCGGAGATCCTGTACTTGGTTGGATTGGCAGCTTCCTTCACCAACGGAAGCTTCAAGTACGTGTTAGGGGATCACTCACTAACCCAATTGAGGTGGAATGTGATGTTCCACAAGGCTCAGTGCTGGGACCGCGCTTATTCCTGGTTTTTATCAACGACCTGGCAAGAGTTATCTCCTCAAACTTCCTGCTTTTCGCCGATGACGTCAAGATATGGCGGGCGATTAGTAACAAGCCAGATCACGATCTGCTCCAACATGACCTAGATTGCATTTAGGAATGGTCAAAGAGGAACATCCTTCAAGTGAACATAGCAAAGTGCAAAGTAATACATCTGCGTCACCAGCTGGTAAGCGCTTACAAGCTTGGAGACCACACCTTGGCGAAGGTCTCTCAGGAGCGTGACCTGGGTGTATTGGTACAGGAAGATATTAGGTGTTCAAAACAAGCAGAGAAGGCGACGAGAACTGGCAATCAACACTTCGGTCTACTTCGCAGAGCCTTCGGTCGGTTTGAACCCTCAATATTTCCCCAAATGCTTAACGCGTACGTGCGACCTCACGTGGAATATGCTATTCAGGCGTGGCAGCCGTGGCAGAAACCGGATCTCGTTTACCTCGAGATTCCTCAACGAAGGGCAACCAAGAACGTCAGGGGCCTCTTTCGTCTGCCTTTTCAGCTTAGACTGAAATCTCTAAGAATCTACAGCAGTCGATATCAACTTTTGCGGGGGGGATCTCATAATGGTTTACCAGATTCTGAAGAACACAAACCATATTTGCCGTCCGCTGCTGGAATTGAACCACAACAGTAAACCAAGAGGTCACCCTCTGAAACTGACAATTCAGTATAGCAGGCTTGAATGCCGTAAAAAGTTCTTTTCCCTCCGCATGTGCCAGCCTTGGAACGCCCTCCCAAATTATGTCGTCTCTGCTCCCCATTTAGTGATATTTAAAAAGCGTGCTGACGATGCATTGTCTCACTTACATTTATTTTATGACTTGTTAGCCAGGGGCTATAAAACCCAATCAAACGGTGTCTTGCCAAACGCCTAATCAATGGATTTAGGGAATTCTACGTTTAATACGCGAACGTCTCCGCTATTCCACATAAGTCTATGGTGAGTCCACCACAACCATTTCCACTTTATCATGCAATTGATTTTGGCAATAATTTCCATCCTACGGGACTTGTTAAGCAATGCTTTTTTACTCGCAATAAACCATTGTTCCATTTTTCCATTGACTTCCCGATCGCCTCCCGTTGCATTGAAAGATGTCTATTAGTTGTGTAGTAGTGTCACCCCTCGGCTAAACACTATTAAGTGTGTCACAGTGTATCACATGATGAAGAAGCCACACAAGACTACGAACTATCCGCATTTCTAATTCGGTTGTGCCCCCCAATTATTGAATCCTTTAAATATACTGCTACATTGAGTATGGGGCGGATTTTTTCACCCTATTAAATCATGCAAATGGTCAGAACTACAGAGTTCTTTTAAATAAATAAATAAATATTTTACCTCCCGAGGATACGAGTGGCAATATGCACATAGGGAAATAGTAAAATGTTCACAGGTTTTTTCTTTAAATCTCCCCACAAATTGGATGGAACTATGTATGACCTTAAGTTCAAGAGTCTTTCGCACATGCGCATTGTTCAGGGAGAAGTGCCGAATATAGTCCTGGGACTAGATCTAACTTTAATGGATGACCCGTCGATCGCAAACAGGTAGTCTCAGTGACCTAGCAAAGTGCTTGAACAGAATATATGACCGCATTTTCTTACAAAATTGATCTATCTGCAATAGATAATCCATGAATAGGTTTCGACATAAAAGTTAAGTGCGGATTCAAGGATCCCGAAACTTAAAGGTATGAAACGGGATTTTTGATAAACAATAAAAATAGCAAGGAAGCGAATAAACCTGGAGCACAGCTTACTGAATTCGGAATAATGTATAATGAATAATGTATGTGAGAGCAAGCGGAAAGTTAAAACGGTACAACTCCATCGTCAAATAGTCAAAAATGTAATATGTGTCCGCAATCCGTGAAATCTAATCATCCCTCGAGTTATTATGTAACATATTAAAATGATTGACTTGCATTTCCACTGCGAGCACACATGCAATTAGTCATCGCAGGTGTACGTTAGTTCTTCGAATCGAAAGTCGGTGAAATGTTATCCCAACAACGTTTTGAACTGCTTTACAGATGTTGCTTTTACGACTTGTTCTGGCAGACTGTCCTACACATTTATCACTCACCGTTCGAAGCACAGGGAAAAGGTAATCTTTTTATATCCGGCACCACAAGATTGAACTGGTGTGTTGCATGTCATTTGCAAGTGAAGCGGCGGTCTCCACAAAGGGAAGTCACTGAGATATAATATAGGGTGCGTCATGATGAGATCTACTCACATCCGAAGTTTGGACAAAGTGTAGAGTCCCTGTTTTTGCACTGATCTTCCTAAGATAGTTCTCGTAAACTTAGAGTGATCCTAGTAGCAAAGCGCTGGACCAATTATATCTGCTGTGCTCGCCTTGGGTGACTAGGCAGTAAGCACGTGGGCAGTACTCCAGTATTTTTCTTATGATGGAAAACACAAGTCAAGTGGTACCCTCTTCAGATCAAGTACAGAAGCTGCGTTTAATCGACCTAATCATGCACAGTCCGTTTTGAGATATGCTGTTCGTGTTTTCAACGGATTTCGAAGCGCACTGCAAGAATGCAACTAGGTCCTTCACCGAATGTTTGGGATTTATTGGTTGGCCGTTAATGGTATCATTTTAGCCGTCTCTAATTTGCCCAGGCTCAAAAATACGGTCTTGGATTTTTTGACTGGGAGACGTACTTCCGCAGACCACATGGAGAGGAGGTTGAGGTCTTGCTAAAATAGGCGGCAGACGTCTGGGGTATTACACACTCTCGCAAGCATCAGGTCGTCTTCAAACAGAGCACACGGCGGCCAATGAAGCTGAGGTAGATGGATAATGTTGATTAGGGACAGAGTGGGCCACAGCACCGTGGTTTGGTTTAATGCACTTGTAAAGGATCACCAATTATTTAGGTTGCTGTCGTCGGTTGCCCTCTTTTTCGACCAATGAGATAGTCCTGGTTCTACTGATGCAGAGAACAACCAAGATCGCAGAGTCTTAACTTGTGAAGAACCTCATTGTTTACTTAGTCAAAGGTCTTACTGAAGTCGATGTAGATTACGTCGACAGACTTCCCCAGATTTATCGTCTGCAGCCATTTGTGCCTCGTCATCAGCAGGTTGGCAATGCATCAACGGGCTATCATAAGATCGTGCATTGTCGAGCGTCAGTAGATCTTTCGACTGGAGCAGCTGTAGTAAACCCCTCGCGATCGTATCGTCAACCTAGGTGAAAATAGTTGTCAAATAAATCGGCCTATACTTGTCCACTTTTGTGGGGTATCCGCTTTTTGGAAGCGGCTCAACCACTGAGCTTTTCCAGTCGCTTCGCAATGAAAATTCGGAGAGTTGTCTGTTGAATAAGTCAATCGCAGCAGGTGGAATGATGTCTGATATGGACTTGAGAATCAATGGATGCAGTCCGTCAGATCCAGCAGGTTTGGTGTCATCAAGTTAGGAGAGTAGTCGTTGCACATCTGCAGCACCGCAAACCAGATTGTCGATTTCGGCACACGTCCATCTCGATACCAATAAGTAGTCGTTTACAATCACAGAGGCGAAGTACATCGCTACGGCGGACGCACGCTCAGTGCTGAAGTTTAGGTGTTGTCCATCCAGGCCCTCTAGCGCTGAAAAATCACTTCTGGTTTGTGGTGTCGCTTCATGATAGCAAATATTTTTCGGATTGTTTTTGAGCTGGCTGCGGACTGCTGTTCACAGTGCTCATTTTTGGACTATTGTAAAAATATCGTTGCCTTTTATACCCCTCATAATCACTGGAAGAGTTGGAGAACAGGAAGTTTCCTCATAACCCGCCTCGCTGCTGAGCTATTTTGCCATAGGTCTTTGAAAACTAATGCGCTTGGCTGGCCCGATGTTCTGACAGTTCAAGGTTACAATTTGAGAAAACAGTAATATCACTCTCACCATAAAGCCAATTTAACAGTTTTACACAGACTTATCTTATGGCTGGTACTAATTTAATTGCCACCCAGCTTAAGTTAGACTGCCGAAGTTGGTTTTTCCTTGGTTGCAAGCTATCTACAGAAGACGGAAATACGGTAAAATAGGTTTATACTGTCTATGAGCATTGAATGGTCTATTGCTGTTAGGCGCTCTAGGACCGGAAAATCATACAAATGTTGCGCACAGGTTGTTAAAATGAAGTCTAGGTAAGACGGATTGGGAAGGATCTTTATTCAGTTTGGCTGGTATGTGCGTTACGCTGCACTACTTTCAAGTACTAGGTATACGAACCCTGCTTCGACTTCACAATGTCCGGATATGAGCTTGACTTCAAGCTAGCATACTCGGCAACAACTGAAATCACTCATGAGTAGGAAATAGAGACGACCTATATGGCCACGACGATATAGCAGCCAATCCAAACTGCGGCAGAATGAGACTCAATATAGTGCATCCAGGAGCAACTACCCTCGTCGGAGGTGGAGCAAGCACCTCAACTACTCACACAGATCATCATCGCTACGGTAAACGCTCAAAACTCTCCTACGCAGGGAGGACCGGAATAAGAGCAAGACGCCACAGTGGGCAGTGGATGGTTTATCTTAACGGAAGCATGAGTAGGCTCTGAGTACGCTTTCCTGTGCTATCAAGACAATATTCAGCCACGTCTCCGGGAGTCCCATTGCGGCTGGCCGCGAACATGCGAGGAAACGACACGGTTTATCGTGATTGTTTCTGAGGTTGCAAATGCTTGTAAAGGCTTCACGCAGGCCGCAGCAGGAACCACAGGGCGTGCTTGAAGTTGAGCAAATTTCATTCTGCAGCTTGGAATTTTGAAAACGACCCGACACTTTAGATACAGAGAGTTGTTTCCCCTTCATATTTTTTCTGGTTTCAGCTCAATACTTGCAGAGAAGTCGTTCTCGACCCCCCGGATTTAAGTCTGGAGGAACGCGGAGCATTAGATCTTTCGAAATTTAATTGGGACATAGTCAGCCTAAGAACGACTTCACAATGGTCAACCTTTTGACACTTTCCAAGTAGGGTAATTTGCCTCGCTTACACCTTGTCCTTCCCCCACGATAAGGAGTCAATTATGCTCTGTAACATCGACGCATCAACGCATCTGGGAACGTTGAATCACTGGATTCCGGCGCGTGGAAGTTCATGAGGTTAAAGCGCCTCTGCTCATTAGAGGTTGAGCTTGCAATTCCAGATTTTCGCAAGTTTCTCTTGGTCAGGATTGCCGCTGGCTTTTAGCAGCTGAACTGGTTCCATGTTTTTGCCACATTTTCCTTGCGATTTTGATGTTCACCATCGGAAACAGCGCCAGATATGCCAGCAACTATAATAACAAAGCTATCGGTCTTTTCTTGATGTATTTTGCCTCCTGATTTAATACAAAACTGTTAAAAAATGGGGAGTTTCCTTATTTAAAAGATCAAGAGTATATAAAAATATTATTACTTTTAGCAAAATATATCACAATATGCAGAAAGCAACAGGTAAAGAGTTTTAAACCGTAATTTACTTTGTAATTTTTAGTAAGGAAATCGCCTCCAGTGAAACGTCCCAGACGGTTGGGAGCCATTAAGAGAAACCATGCTGAGACATAAGATCAATGTGAGCGAGTACAGTTTGGCGTTCGGTTATCAACGCTTAGCGCATGATAATGTCTGGTCCGACGATGTTGTAAACTGACAATATCCTAGCGGTGGAACAAATCAATTCACGAACCTGATGCAGCAAGTAGAGGCGCTAGGCGATCGGTCGAGCAATGCTAAGGATTGGCGGAAGGTGGATGTGGGTTCACGAGTTAGGTTTAATTCAGACAAGTATGCAGATTTTTAGGGAGATTGCTAGCAGGTAAACCGTTATCAAAGGGACTGTTGAATAAGGGCAGTATGGTAATAAAAGCAGAAAACATAAAACAGGGGCGCTGCACGATTTAATTCCGGAAAATGTTCTCCGCATATTTTCAAATGCGTACTACAGACTGTGAATCAATAGCATCATGAAATAAGGGACGTAGAAATTACAAATCAAACCAACCGAACACCCAAACAAGCACTAACAATCACTTTATCACCTGTTCCTCGCCAGCTAACCAGGCAGAGCAACGTCACAAACGCGTCCTTCCGCAAACACAGTGTTGGGTCATGTAGCTTAATGGCCACGACATAAGCAGATCGTAAATTTATGTAATTCATTAAGGTAAAGCTAACACGGAAGGCTGGTGCAATACATACACAATGAGTGTCAGCCAGCAGGTGACAGGCGACTGACGACGCCGGTTGTTTGAATGGAACGTCAATTCGCTTCATTGGCTGCGCATTCCGGATGGCACACGCAGCCATCTGCGAGACGTGTTTCCTAACACTCGCCATTACTTGTTACGCAACTCTCACCCTCTATTGTCGTCTGTCATGCCCACGTATTCCACCTTGTAAGTATAGGTAAATTAACGTAGTATGTATGACGGGCTGGTCAGTGACAACCGGGTTTAACCTACGGAGCATGGATACGATTCGTTGTGTAGATTAATACTGGTTCCGCCGCAGGTTATACGCACGCCACTGCGGATTTCAATCGACGCTGGAATACTTGACATACGTCGTCTCTATTGAATGGTAGTTGTAAGGTTACTTTTAGCTTCGGTACCGTGGACACACTTTCTTTCACTTTCACAGCACTAAACTGAACGATAAAGGACGGTGGGTACCCATTATCTACGAGGGTGTGAGTTATCAACCGCAACTTTTGCTCCAGTGTGTCGGCAGTGCATATAATTCTAGCCACGTTAAACGGAATCGTCACCAAACCTTGTTTGTACCCCTTAGGGACAAAGCTGCAGAAGTTCAACTATTATTACTGATCTGCGTGTTGTACCGTCACTCATACGTTCTATCAAGATGTCAAGGAACGACAGAGAGTCGTGTTGTTCGCGTTCCCTTGTCACTCTGATGTTTGGATGTAGATAATTCCACTTGGTTACCAGTGGGTTTAACTGGTGCTTGCTCTCACAGATTAGCAGAATGTCATCCACATATCTGCGGAACAACACTTTCTCATTGAGCATTTTCTTGACTTCCTTCTCAAGATGGGCTGCGAAGATATCTGCTAGTACCGGTCCGAGTGTACTGGCCACTTAGCGATAGCCTTATACGTCAAAATAGAAATCGCCATTTGACGTGCATGACAACAGAAGACTCCGTAATTTCCAGACTGGAATTCCCACTTCTATTTGGTTCTCCTTCACGTTATCATAGATAATCCGGATCGTCTCATTTTATGAACAATGAGCAATGAACATTGAGTTTATACGTGTCAAGAAACGTTGATTTACAAGTCCCGTTCGATAATTGGCGGTGATATCGACATAGCAATAATGACGTTAAAACCGTTAGTACTTTAAATATGAAAATATGGACTTATCGTTCGATCCACTGTAGTCCCGTGATCCGCTTAGATTCACAGCACCCACGGTTAACATCAAATAATTCCATGGTTAACTCCAGGTGTAGGATGGATACGTAGTTTTAAGTGACAAAGTATAAGTGGATGAGTGCATCATCTAACCTTCTTTTAAATACTGTTAGTATCGGTGCAGAGACGACCGATTCTAGGAGAACATTCCACAGGTGACAGACACGAATGGAAAAGAATTTTCTGCGGCACTCCAGACGTCTATACTTTACAGCGAGTTTCACTGGGTGGCCCCGCAAGTTTGCATTTCTGCTGAGTTGCAGTAAACGGCGGCACTCATGTTGTGGGTCATGCAGAATCAAATATGCCATAATCAGGTCGCCTCGAAGTCTGCGATAGCTTCCACTGAATACCCAATCGTTGTAGCCCTTTTCTGAAATGAAATATTGCGCATTCCAATTACGTTCTAAGAATCCCGACGTTGTGGTTGCTCCAGTGCATTAAGGTCGTGTTCCGACCATGGATGTCAGTTTTGAATTGCGTATTCTACATGGGGGCGAACATACACACTGAGAATTTGTCGATATACGGAGCTGTTTATTTGTCCAAACGTCCGTCGCAACAGCCCGAAGTGTTGGTTCCCAGTCTTCGAGGTCTTTTCGGATTGCTTGAAGTTACCGAAGTCATCTTGAACCAGGACACCCATGTCCCGTTCGAGAGTTGATTGTTGCAGTACATTTGTTTCGAGCCGGTATGAGTAGCTGCACTGATGTCAGACGGAAAGCAAATTGCATTTACTGACGTTGAATTGTAGTAACTTTTGGGTTGACCATTGGTACGCCGTATATAGGTTGACCTGGACCACATGTTGGTCGGCGTCCTTAAGATCCGCGTGCGCGCGGACTTAGACCCAACAGACAGAGAGAAACTCAAGTATGCGATGACTGAACTAAAGCGACACACAGACGGTGGAGAAACCAATCTCCGTATTGTAAAATTTTGGATAGTTACCCGGCTTCCTCCGCGAATCCGGATCAACAAGTTTCTGATGCTTCAGACGCGTCCAGCGGTTCCTACCGCGACCTGAGCGTAGCCTTTACTAACTTCTGCAGTCTGATGAACAAGCACGATGAGCTGTACTACTTTGTAACCTCTCAGCGACCAGACGTATTAGGCCTTGCTGAGACATGGTTAAACTCCGACGTAACCGCCCAAGAAGTGGAACTCAGTGGCTACTCATGCTTCCGATATGATAGACCATCAAATGATCGCTGTGGCATTCTGATTTACATAAAGTCTTTCTTGTGTGGGGGAGTAGTGAGCGCTTACCGAAGCGCTGATGGTCTATGTGAGCAGTTTTGCTATTCGATTCACCTTAGACGCTGCGAGATGATAGTAGGCGTCTTATATCGCAGTTCACTGAGCCTCCGTTTGGACGGGTTGCCGCATGTCCGCATCCACATGAGTGCCGTTCCTAATCATGTGCGATTTTAACTTACATTGAATACAGTGGCCTGAGACTGAATTTCTTCCTAGCCATTACGAAGCAGAGAGGAAGTTTACGTAATTGACATTTGAAACCGGGGCCATACAGCATATCAACCAACCGACACGCATAACAGAGCGCGCGACTTCATCGTGCTTAGACATGCTTTCCACCAGCTGTGAGCAACGCGTTTGAAATTAAACGGTGGCTGGTCAACCGTTGCATCCCGCACCTTTCGAGCCAGACCTCGGTGTACTCTCACGCGGCTACCGAAAGCCCGTGGACAACACGATTAAGTTTTACTAAAACAGCTTCCGTATGCTTTGGGCGCTCAGTCGCAGCTTCAGCACTTGGTCCGAAGATATTGCCACTTACCTCTTCGTCTCAATAATACGACCAATGCTAGAGTATGGTTCACACTCGTATTTACCTATCACTCGGGGCGAGGTAGAAAATATTGAGTACAGCGTGTAGCCACCAGGTTGATTCCCAACGAATGAGGTGTGCCGTACGAAGACCGGTGTAAGAAACCAGGGCTTCATACCCTAGATCATCGTCGAAAGCGGCTTAATCTCACCATGACGCACCGGACGTTACATCTGGGAGATTACCCCCATGTTGAGACCGCTGTTTCATCTGAGCACACCAAGCAGCACACGAAGACAGCGGTACAAGCTTGTCGTATCGGATTTGAAGCGGACCGCTCACCAACTCTGTTTCGAACGCAGAGTGGTGAATGTATGGAACGGCTTGCCACAGCACGTAGTTGAGTCAAAATCGGTGTCGGAATTTGAGAAGTTCTTTGACAAACACTTTGCCGACGCAAAACATATTGAGCGCAACACAACATAACGGGTCTTTGTCCCTGAGTGACATTAGATGCAGCTACAAGGAGAAAAATCTACTTGCTGCTTCCAACCTGTAATCAGTAATCAGTTCGCTTGGATCCTGCACCAGATCTTGATATCATCGGCAAACATTAGAAAGTTTGAAGTCATTTCTTGTGCGAAATCATAAATAAACACCAAAAACAAACGTGGACCTAAAACTGAGCCTTTCGGCACACCACACTCGACTTATATAGGGTCCGATAAAGAGCTCCAAACTCTGACCACTAATAGCCATTGAAGTAGAATGTTGCCAATCCAGCTTAAAAACGGGTCCTCGATCCCATACAGCTGGAGCTTGTAAACTAATATACGATGGTCTTGATGATCGAAAGCCGTCGTATAATCAAGGCAGATCCCATCAAGGCCTCTTCCATAATCAGCTGCCTCTGTCCAAATATTGCGTGCGATGATTAAATTCGTTGTACATGACCGCTGCCGGCGGAAACCGTGTTGCTAATGTGTGATGATGTTACAGTTTTCCAGATAGCACAACTGTGCTTTGGCAACTGTGAATTCCATGAATTTGGAGAGGAAAGGAAGAAGGGATCCTTTGCGGTAGTTGGAGGGACCAGTTCTGCTTCCACCTTTGTGAATCGGGGTTATGATTCTAAGCTTCCACATAGCGGGAACTTGATTCTGGTCTAAGCAACCCTGGAAAAACTGAGCTAAATGTTCAGCCAGTTGGCTTGCTGTTGTTTCTAGTGCCTCTGAACGAATGGTGTCGACACCCAGCAAGTTGTGTTTGCGTAGAGACGTCAGCTTTAGCAATACAGTCTCCGCGGTAAAAGTGATATGAGTTAGTCCTGACTACGGGACGACAAAGGTTGCTTCGTCCCTTGGTGGCAAGACCCTTTGAAGCGTAGGGGCATATTGCATCCGCAGCTCGTTCGCTGCTTCCACAGCTGTTCTTTTAGGGCCATCAGCCGTCCTGAGTGGAGGAAATCCTTGCCTCACCTTTCGTAGGATATTGACGAGTTTGTACAGCAGTTTGTGGTTAGCACTAAAGATTTTGCGATGTTGTGCTGATAGACGGCTTCGTCTTCACTTAGCAGTTGCGTGCAGTGGTTACGTTTGGCTACCTAGTTGTTCCAAGTTGCTGGTGCTGGAGCTTCTCTGTACACTCGAAATGCTGCCTTGTGTGCTGTCATCTATTTTCGAGTTCTGCTCCTAACGAAAGAAACTGATGTACACTTATTGCCAACCCTTCTCTCAGTAGCTTCTGCAATCCACTGACTGAATTTATTGACTAAGTTGAGCCAGGCAATTTCCGGAAGTTCTTCGTCAAGAAGGACCAAGTTGTGGCGCTGACGAGCTGGGCTAATCGATCGTAGCTTGTGATGGTTCGCACCGTCTCATCGTTCTCATCCCGATATTCTGCATACGAGACGAAGTTGAAGCTGCTCACTGCGTGATCACGGCGACTTAACAGGCAGTCTATAACCAACCTAGAAATCAGATGCTCCTCGTTGCTAAGCACAAGATCTAGCACAGATGGCCTGTTACCTGTTCTGAACCGAGTGATCAAAGTGATGCGATTGCAAAGAGGAACAGTGGTTTCGAGAGCTTGTAGATCGGCTTTGAATTGTTCTCCGATCGTATCAGGAGATTATAAACCATCTAAGTCGAAATCACCTATGATAAGTTGCAAACTGCATCTTAAAGCAGCTGCTAGGTGATAGTGGTTTTTGGATGTAATGTTAGGGGGGGCGGTACACCAAGGCAATTAGGCATGCGTCCCTGCCTTTTAACTGCAAGCGGCACAAAAGAGAGTTGGGGAACTACGAGTCTGAATCCTCCAGTGCTTCGCAATCTAAGTCACTTCGGTAATACCGAATTACCCCACCTCCTTTTGTGAGCCTGTAGTTCCGGATCAGCGACATGACCGGTAGCGAAAACCAGCGTCCGTGATTTCCGTGTGCAACCACATGTCGGTGATACCAATGACATCATATGACCAGGAAAAATGGCGAGCTTTCATTAAGGCCAGTTTGTTAGAAAGACCCTGAGAATTCGTATATACGCAGGCCAGTTTCTCGGACTCTGGCGGTACACAGTGGTGGCGAAGGAGTTAGGTGTGCGCGAATGCCGACCGATGGGTGGTCGGCAGTTACTCGTTTTTGATCGGATAATGATACCACGTTTGTACCTTGATTCGGCGAAGGTGCGTCCCAGTCTGCGTTTAGATCTAGTTAGAGTCAATTAAAGTAGAATTCAAGTTACGCTTCTGTGCATTCATCTGCATGCTTGCTGCTTCAGCTGCTTTAATATTTGAGCTATGCAAAACTTCTTCGACCTATAACCGAAGTTCAGAAGGAACTCGTTTCCGATTTCTCCGCCAATGATCCAAAACATCCGCTGTTTGTTGCTCTGACTGAACCACAACTTTTGGGATTCTATGGCCGCATCCTCCATAAGTTGGTGAGAGAGGCATCCTGGTGAGCAATAGCGCTACAATATTATCCAAAGTATTTGCTACACTAATAAACCGCCACTGTTCTAAATCGTGCTTTCCGGTCGATTGAACATCTTTGGAAGGACTTTCTGGCACGCCATGTATGAAGATTGTGTTTAGGAGGTCTTGACTGCTGTACCCTCCTTCGGTGTTGCATTTTGAATTTCGCGCGCTTCAAGGGACAACATGTTAGATGCTTATCCCACCGGATCCGTGTTTTAGCGCGTTTGCGAGAGCAAGTTGTTTTCTACGTTGGTGAAAGATTCTAAGGTTACTCGAATAAGTCTGGGTTCTCCACAGTGTGGCGAGTGCGGAAGACAAGTAATTCGCAATAGGTTTATGGGTTTTGGTTTTGAGACACATCTGCATGCACAATGAGTTCCACTGGTCATGGTCGTCCGATAACTTTTCACGCAATGTGATGGCGGTAGATTCGTGGACATTTGAGCATACACCAGTCCGGCACCATTGTTGCCTCCCATTTTTATTGATCTTTAT
>OX104071.1:81034362-81057116 GCA_944474145.2 Dicrocoelium dendriticum | reverse complement strand
CCAGTTCTACTGTTATGCAAGGCAATAATGAAGAAATTTATATATTAATGGTGGATGTTTGTGGGTAGTGTAAAGTTCGAAGAAAGTAGAAGCCACGTTTAAATTCACGCACAATAATATGCCTCGACTGGGAGTCGAACCCCGGTGAGTGAGCCAATCTGCAACATCAGGACAGGTACTGTGAGCTTATTGGCAACACGTCGCGCACCAAGCAGAAGACATGTGTTAAAATTGCGCACCTAATCGTCAGCCCTCGGTAGCTCAGGTGGTAGAGCAGCGGACCGGAAATTCGTGGACCGTGGTTCGACTCCCCGTCGAGGCATATTATTGTGCGTGAATTTTAATCGTGGCTTCTACTTTCTTCGAACTTTACACTACTCACAAACATCCACCATTAATCTACCATCGCCCATTGGACGTCTGAAGGACAGGAACTTCGGTCTATTGGGAAGTGACGGGTGAGTGAGCCAATCTGCAACATCAGGACAGGTACTGTGAGCTTATTGGCAACACGTCGCGCACCAAGCAGAAGACATGTGTTAAAATTTGCGCACCTAATCGTCAGCCCTCGGTAGCTCAGGTGGTAGAGCAGCGGACCGGAAATTCGTGGACCGGGGTTCGACTCCCCGTCGAGGCATATTATTGTGCGTGAATTTTAATCGTGGCTTCTACTTTCTTCGATATTTATATATGCATAATAAATGGACGAGAGTTGGCTTCTTTTAGTGCAGTGAATTTAGCGTTTTTCACATTTCATAACCCCCCCAATGCAGCCCGATATATGTGTCCATATCAAATGTCCACTGCTGCGTAATATGTTCGATGGATTATGTCTGTCAGTAGGTTGAATTATTTCAAGCATTTTGTGAAGGCAATCGATTACATTTAGCGCAGGCGGTCATAAATTTTATATCCAAACTTTTAATTGCATCTTTTAGTACAGGTAAGTTAAAAAGTCTGCAAATTTTCGCTGGCAAACAAGTTAAGGCCCAAAAAGACGCTTATGTCGTCATAAAAAATAGGATTTCAATTTGAGAGCTTGCGGTAATCCATGCAGTAGAATTTGTGCATCAACACTGGATATAGCTTTTATCTTTATGGACATAATAAACCAAACCCTATTTTTCCTGATATCAAAAATATGGTGACAGCTCTGAGATGCGGATACCAGAATCTACAGCTACGGAGTACTATGCGCATTCATTTTGAATCATAAATTGTCCAATTATTAAACGCGACATAATTTATGTTGCATGGATGGGCCTACGTGGTATGTCAGTATTTCTGACTTGCAGCTTGTTTAAGGCAAGGTGCATTTGCTAGAGGTGACTTCCCCAGTCAGGTTGTCGTAAGTGACTAAATTTTCCTTACTACAATTTCATGCCCAAATGCAGTATAACCAAAAACGAAGACGATATTGAGTTTCTTGGTCAACATGAATGCAACGGAAAATAATGCTAAAGTGATCAGCAAGTTTATTGTGACAGATTCCTACTTATATGTAGACTGTCCAGTCCCTTATATAGTTCGATGCCAAGTGATATAGTTGCATAACTCACCCAGTTCGCATACGTGCATAGGTCTTGGTGAAACTGTAATGTATCAAGTAAAATTAGATAGCTATTTTTAAACATGTGGTTCAAGCCAAAGCTAAGAATTCTTAGGAGGGCATGGCTCTATCAAAACGCGTTAGTTTGCATAAATCAGCAAATGTTTTTATACCTATACAATACGCATGCCCCAGCTAGTGACACTATTTTATTTACGGAGTTTTTCCTCTGAAATAATGTATAGTTTTTTGATGATGTCATTGACATACGTGCTTCAAGAGATGAGAAATGCCGGTCGCCTCTAATTTACATTGCATTATAAATTAATGTCCTCAATGCCAGTGTATGTCTGAAATCTTCTATTCGTTTGTGTGAATGTACAGCAAATATCATTAGGCTGAAGGTTATACTAACCACAAATACTTACCTCCAGGCGGTATGCATTAGATTTTGGAAAATATGCTAGTAATACAAATAAAAATAACTAATCAAGGGACTGCACAAGTCTAGCAACTGCATTAAATATATCGACAGGTCTAATTTTTCTCCGTTATATAAATCTATCTTATTCTATCTACCAGTAGAAACAACTAAATACTTCGATAAATAGCTTCGAGAATTCTTTTTTGTTCAATGAGTTATGATGGTCTCCAGTTGTAATAAGTAAAACCACAACTATACATTGTATTGTTCCATCAGTATGATACTAACATTTGGTGAGCAAAATTAATACGTCAACCATTGTAACCACCACTGTACGTAAATCAAAAGACACGAGTACGTTGCTTGTTCTCCTGCTTTATATATATATATGATGGATAAGAGAAAAAATTGAGAAACACATATAGTATTGCTCCTTTTCAAACAAATTTTGTTGATAACTTATTTAATCAAAGTCAAGTTATGCGCTACGATTTGTTCCAAGCATTTTGCGGCGCCTAAGTTGCACTATACACATCTTCATTTCAGTAATACTATAAATGTTGCACAGAGAATCAATAATATTTCGTCAAGCTAATCTGAATTCAGCTATTTCGCGTATTTTCATCAGCCGCTTACATATGATTAATGGAATGGCTAGGTTGCAACAGAGACATTCAAGGTGTAAGTTCACTAGATAATAGCAAAGCTTCAAAGTGCCTCTGTTGCTGGATGGCATTCAGCTTAGAGAAATGTGGCCACCAGCCTCACCAAAGGACGGCGAGACTGGCGATAAACTCGATCTGTTTACATAAAGTGGGTTTCAGCCATCCAAATGCCGAAGCCTCAGCGATATGAAGCAGGCGAGCTGCGCTTTAGCAGTTGGTTGTCCTAACACATGGGGCAGTCAAGCATATGTCGGGCAAATGAATGGGCAGACAGCTTCGTACAAATCGAGTCCAGGTTACGCGAAATAGGCTATACATTGCTTGTGGAAATTCCTCTCTCTGGTCGGCCGACTCCTCACCACCGCAAATACAGTGAAACAGGTAAATGCAGGAGACAGTAACTCGGGAGTCACGTTTTTCTTACTTGGTGTAAAATAGCAAGCTCAGCAGCGTAATAGCAACATTTTATGGATTGATGGGAACTATACGGGAACATGCTACCGTTTTGGTCTCCATTGATTGGTAGTGTTATGAACACTTTTCCTAGGTACATCGGTCACCAGTACATCCCTGGTTTTCCCCTTCACGTTTGAGTGCCGTGCTGTGAACTTCGCCAGGTATATCTTCAAGTACTGACTCTCAAGTTTCGGTAACTTGCATTAACCTGTTTCACCGTACTTGCGGTAGTGAGTACGTCGGCCGAACTCAGACCAGATGAGGTACAAGGAATGTAGACCGTAACCTGGTCGCGATTTGTCAGAAGCTCTCCGCCAATTCATGCGCTCGACACATACTTGACTTTACCTTGTGTTAGGAGAACCAACTGCTAAAGCGCCGCTCACATGCTTCACTTCGCTGAGGCTTCAAAAATTTTGTGGCTAAAACCCACTTTATATAAACAGATCGAGTTCGTCACCAGTCTCGTCGTTCTTTTGTGAGGCTGATGGTCACATTTCTCTAAACGGATTGCCATCCAACAACAGAGGCACTTTGAAGATTTTCTATTAACTAATGAAGACACACTTGAATCGCTCTGTATGCAAGCAAGCCATTTCACTAATTATTTGTAAACGGCTGATGAGAACACGCGAAATAGCTAAATTCAGATTATCCGGAAGAACTATTATTGCTTCTTTCTGCAACATTTATAGTATTACTGAAATGAAGATGTGTATATTGAAACTTAGTTAGCGCAAAATACTTAGAACAAAATCGTAGCGCATAACTTTGCTTTGACCAAGTATCATTATCAACGAAGAGTTAAGGACTAAATATGAGTTTGGTTTGTTAGAGCGGGTATTAAGTGACTCTGTAGAGTTGCATCTGTTGTACTTATACAATATGGTCATCATGCAACCGAAAAATTGCGAACTTTTACGAGGTGTAAATAGACCGTGTCCCTATAGTAACAAAATTTCTTCTGGTCTACTGTGTTTGATTTAATATGTTTCGTTCAAGAGAGTCACCATTCAACCATGCACAAATGGGCAGCGTCTATGGTAAAAATACGGACATGACCCAACAACATGTGAACACATGAACATTTAACGAGAAGTGATTAAATATTTATCTTAAATTACATTCAGTTTAATCACTTGTCAGATAGCTCAAGAAGTCTTGTTTTGGTTCATTTGGTTGCCTCTTGGCTGCTATCGTGTCACAAAAAATATATTTTCAAGAGCTCCTGATCTTAGGTGATGTTGCCATGAAAGACGGGAAACTAACATTATCCACCCCAGTATACTAGTTTTATGCTGTAGTCACTGTTTATGTAGGTTAGTCTGAGAGCACAAAATCAGAACCTTTACCCTTTCAAACGCTACATTTTCAAGCGAAACAAGCGCTCATTGGGGGAAATTAATGGTTTAAAACGACCGTAGGGTCTGAGAGGCAGGCCGAAGTGTTGATTGCGGATTCTCGTCGCCTTCTCAGCTTGTCTTGAAAACCCGACATCATCCTGCACAAGTACACCCAGGTTACCCTCCTGAGAGGCCATCTGCAAGTTGTGGTCTCCCAACTTTTAAACGCTCCCTGGTTGGTGACGCAGGTGGATCACTTGCACTTAGATTTGTTCAACCGAAGCAGTTCCTCGTTGACGATTCATAAATGCAACCTACGTCAGGTTGGAATAGATCGTGATGTGCGTTGTTACTAATAACCCGACATATCTTGACATCGGCGAAAAGCAGGCAAGCTGTGATAACTCTTGCCAGTTCGTTGATAAACACGAGGAATAAGAGCGGTTCCAGCACCGGAATTTTTGGAACACCATATTCCACCTCCATCTGGTTAGAGCTTGATCCCCTAACACTCACTTGAACTTACGTTGATGAAACAAAAACCGGATCACGGATTCCGTAGCTCTGTAGCCTGTAATGTATGATGCAGTGATCCAGGCGGTCGAAAGCTTTGGAGAACTCCAAATAGATGAGGTCAACTCCGACCCCATCATCAGCTACTTCTGTCCAAATACCTCGTGTAATCAGCAGATTGGTAGTGCATGACCGGTGTTGACAGAAGCCACGGTGCTCCGTGGCCAAGATGTTGTATTTTTCCAGGTAGTCCGTTAAAGCTTCAGCGACGACCGCTTCCATCAACTTTGCAAGCACAGGGAGGAGAGTCACTGGGCGATAATTTGAAGGATCCGAACGGCTACAGCCTTTAAAACTTGTGGTGATAATGCCAGGCTTCCACATAGTGGGAACTTGACTTTCATCAAAGCATCTTTAGGAAAATAAGTGTCTAACTGCTTAGTTAACCTAGTGGCCGCAGTCTTGAATACTTTCGGTCTAATGTTGTCTTTTCCCGACCAGCTATGATCGCGCAGTAAGAGTAAATTCCTAAGCACGATTGATGAGCTGAAAAGTATCTATGTAAGCAATGGAGTCAGTAATGTGCATGGCGTTATGGGACAGATAGACGCTGCGAGTTAAAAAAAATTGTGGCTTATTGTAGACATGGGGCATTAGCTGCTACTTCGAGCTCATTGTACTTTACAACCTGTCATGAAAAGTAGAGGGATGCCACGCTTCAGGTTACCAAGATTATTGACATGCCTATAAGTTTGTCGTTGGAAGGGAATTTCTTGGCCAGACATGTTTGATAATTTAATTTTCCTCACGGTCAAGTGCAGTGCAATGATTTCGATGGGTCAGGAAACTACCCTAAGTCTCTGAATCGAAGTTGACCTTGTAGGCACGCCATGCTGCATACCAAAACGCCATGCATGTGAGAGTCCCCCTTAGAGATAAAGACATCATTGCGGGCTGATGGCGTTGGTTCTTTGATGCTCTGTTGAAGATATCGTCCAATTTTGCAACGAACTATGTCCAAACGTTGTCAAGCGGACTGTTGTTTAAGAATTTCCAGTTAGATTCTTTGAGGAGTTCTTTTAAGACGTGGTACCGCTTGGTTGCTTAGTTAGTTCCGAGCGCTCAGATGGCTACTCTGCATAACACCATTAGTTGAACCTTATCCCTACATAGTCACTGAGACCTAATGGACTATCCAACAATATCCTATCTACAATGAGCACTTCTTTCGTGAGCACAAAGTTCGCTTGCTGTCCTGAATTTAGAGGGTATGGTGACATGCTTGTACAAGGGAATTTTAGCTATCATTTCTTGCAACGCTGCTTTGAACTATTCACTGGGTGATGTCGATAGCTCCAGATCGTGTGGATTCTAGACCCCGGAGATGAGAATGTGGCCGTAGCTAGTGCGGGTTACTCTGCCACAGTACGTATCAAACGGGAATCCAGTTCCGGAGTGGACGTTGGGGGAAGGCGGTAAACAACAATTTGGAAACATGCGTCGTAGTGTTCTATTCGGAGACGGCAACAAACTGAGTCAGTAACGTGAGCATCCAGATCAACAACTATCGCACAGTGCAGGTCGCAACGGTAGTACGGTGGGAACCCAACGCCTCTGTTGGGGTTGTCATTCCGGTTGAGTGATATTCCTGCTATCTCAACGTCAGCATCAATCATTACTTGGTGCAACCAACTTTCGGTAATAGAAATAAGGTCTTAAGTATGCGCAACCTAAGTAGGTGAATTTCGGAAAGATTACTGCGAATCCCTTCTGCATTTATTACATTCACTAAAGTTCCTCAGCTTTAAGCAATGTTTCGTAGGTTGTGCAACGCACGCGTAACGTTTACCGCCTAGTGAGTAGCCAGCGACTAATTACTTTTTCCATATGTAATTGGCGAAGTGTTCAACGTCGTTTTCATCATCTGCTTAGTTAGTCTCGTGTTTAATGTTCTACTAAGAAATAAATGTGCCATGCAAGTTTGATATTCGTTGCCTTAGGGATACTCTAGAAAGTATTCGTGTTGACGTGCTGGCCTTGGAACCATAACGAACAAATGCTGAATGTTGATATGTGTGTGTGAACGCGTGCTAAATGCACTAAGATCATTTTAAACCTTTCCCTGGTGATTGTACTATCCGTCCTCTAAGAATCAGGTGTATTTGCACTCTGAATTTTGGTATGTTGAATTCATAACGGCCAGATTACGACAAAGTGAAAAACGCATCTTAACATAATTCTCGACGCTTGAACTTAAGGTGCAATTGTTGAAAGTCTGCTTTCATCCAGTGCTGGTGCTCGGTTCTATTAGTTTTACGAGCAGCTGTAAACGCGATCGTGTGTGCTTAAAAACCGTGCAGCGCTCAATCACAAATGGCCTATTTAACAAGTCGTCCCCACGTAACAAGTTTGAGCCACTTTGTTTAGGACATATGAATCTAGGATTAACACTCCTATTTGTCTCGGTCCATAAGCGAGTACTCGAAACCATTATCACAATTCATTTTGAACAAGAAAATAGGCACGCAATTAGTAATACCAGGCGAACAATGCTGGTGTACAAAGTGGAAAAATTTGTTAGAAGCTACATCTACCCAAACAGATGCACTGAAAGCTGGAACCGCCTCTTTATTGAAATAAGTGCATACGAATTTCAACCTGCGTTTACAAAGGCAGTTTCAACTTGCTTGACGATATAATGCATAAAGCAATAAAGCAATTAAATTGTGGTGAAAGTGTTACTGAAGGACCGAGGAAAAGCTGAGATTTTCTGATTATAAATAGGTATGAAATGTGGTTATTCTTATTGACTTATTCTTATTCTGTTGACTAGGCCTTTCTGAAGAGGTGCATTAAAAGAAAATGAAAAGATGATGATACCCCTATACTCATTTTCACCCAACCTTAGTTCCTTGTTTACCGTGAGAAAATATAACTCACAGGCACATTAAGAATTCTAGGATGCGAAGAATTCCAAATAGGGATTGATCTGACTATTTCTTTCTCAAGGCTACATATTCCATACCAAAAGGTCTGAAGTGGGAAGGAAAGACTTAGTATGACTACTCATCTTCAATAGCATTTCCTATAGGTTTCTTTTATACCGCTACTTTTGCACTGTTGTCCCCATGCAATCAGATAAAGCGGGAATTAGAAACTGATTGTTAATGCTTACGACCTCCTTATCCGTTATGTTCAATACTCGTTTTCAAATTTCCGTGTACTTAATGAGGCTCAGGTTACAGTGGAAACTAAACGCTAGAGTTGGTTAACCAACGGAAACCAAGTCCACCTCACACACAGCAGAGAAAAATTTCATTCTGTTTCCTTGGCTTACACGTACACTTGCTAGCCTGAAAATAAATTATTGCCTCCGCCTTTGTTGCGGTGTGACTTTGAGAGAAGTTGCGTGCAAATCGCTCACTTGTGCACTTGTGGTTTTTTAACTGTGGTTCAGCGACATTTTGTTGCAGACCTTTCGATCCATACTTATTCGTCGTGTTTTTACAAGCTCTACTTCGTGATACCAGTTTCCCGAGTATACTCCAGTGCATCGTACATTTATCCTGGTTTCTAAATTCCGGGCAGTGTTTCGCAGATATCCAAACGCCAATAATTTGCCTAACTCCAACCATCGGAGGCATTCTTTGGTCTCACTCGATAGACCATTCAACGGTTTTCGAAAGGTCACTCCTTCCAATCCAACATTGCTGGGTGCAACTACAGGTCTCAAAGCAAATTCACTCGGCGCGACTATAGGCCTAACCACGAGAATTATCAATCACACCTTTGTATACTCTGCCTCACGTTCAAGCTGACACATTCGACTGGCACGCCTGAGAGGTCAGTCTACAAACACACACTGCAACGTGACCACTGTGACCTTACCGACAACGTCAATAGCAGAACGACCTTTTACTATAGAAGGTGAGTCAATCAAATGGTCCGTAATATTTGCTCAACAAGCGTGATGTCCGGAGTGCCACGGACTAAAGACCTATGTGAATCATGTTCCGAACTTGTTAAGAGGGGCATTTTGTGCCGTAACGGTTGCTAGTTCTTCCATGCTAGATGCCTCTGAGTTAAACCTAGTCAGGCCAAGTTATTAAACAAACCAGACTCGCTATGGTTCTGTGTGGAATGCACATCGATCCCACTGATAAAATGCGTGCTGATATTATCTCAGAAGTATGACCAGCTCCTAGCCAAGCTTGAGGAAATGGTGAACACCAAAATCACTAAGGTTGGAGCAAGCATAGCAGACTGTGCAACTAAATCCCCCCCCGTAAGGGCTTCTCCTATCCCGCGAACAACCCTTAATAACACTGTAAGCCACACGACACCTAGAGTCCAGAACATCAGCAGCTGTCCCAATACCACACATAGCTCACATTTAACTAAAGCGGTTCCCAGTTCGATCGGAGTAACTACACGTAAGGCTACTTCCAAACTCGCGACGGAGTGTGTAAAAAAATACAGCAAGCTGGTGCGAACGTAATTTGGGTTACGGTTGCCTTCAAGCAGAGCCGTCATTCGAAATTAACATTACCCCAACTGGATCTGTAACTGAGGAGCTTAACGCAGTTTTCCTAGTGCAAGAATCACCGGTTTCCAGCGGTACATCTCCGAATACTACAATACCTAACCACGACATGTCGAAAGGTGTAAAGAAACAACTACCTGTACTGAGCGTATTGTGATCCAATATCCTAGAATCAGAGTCGACATCGATAAGAGGCAGGCAGTCGTATGACCTCAACCAGTGGAATATTATTAGTAACCTAATCTGAGTTGTACTGAAAACTCTATGCATATTGAGTTATTACACGACACCCAATCTCTAAGAATTTCAGAGAGGCGAGACTTCTGCGAGTTGTGCTGAACTTCATCACTGAAGTAGAATCACTATTACTGTCGACAGGTAATCTCAAAAATAAACGCTGCTCCATCCATATCTTTCAAGATCTCCCATGGGGCGACCGTTATCCAGTTAACCGCACCTTAGAGGACTGCAGGAAGGATACTTCAACCAGAATCATACTTCTTAAATTCTAAGGAGCAGGACTCGAAAATGCCTGGCGATAAGGGATGTAATATGGCGTGCTTACAAGATTAACCCCGACTCAGAGAATTGGGGCAATTTCCTGCCCCATCGCAACTATTGCACTGCACTTGTCCGTGAGGACAAAGTAACTTATAAACATTGCCTAGCCAAAAGATTCATGCCAACAACAAACTACTACAAACGCATGATAGGCGGTAGAGTACAAAGTGCCGAGGAGCAGCTAATGCCCTACTGCTTCAATAAGCCCCAATTTTTGAACTCCCAACCTCTACTTGTCCCATGACGTCATGCATATTACTGACCCCATTGTTTAAAATGTAATTTTCAACCCATCAATTATGTTAAGTAATTTATTCTCGCTGCGTGAGCATAGTTCTCCGGGAGTAGACAACATCCGCCTGAAGGCACTGAAGGCTGTGGTCAACAGGCTAGCTGAACCACTGTCACAGTTCTTCCAAAGGTGCTTTGATGAACAACAAGTCCCCACTATATGGAAGCGTGGCATTATCATCCCTATTTTTAAAGGCGGTAGCCTTTTAGCTCCTGCAACCTATTGTCCAGTGACTTTCCTCCCGGAGCTCGCGAAGGTGATGGAAGCGGTCTTCCATGAGGCTTTAATGGACTACCTGGAAGAATGCAACATCTTGGTACCGGAACGGCATGGCTCCTGTCAACACTGGTCATGCACCACCAACCTACGGATTGCACGAGGTAGTCGGACAGAAGTGGTTGATGATGGGGTCGGAGTTGACCTCATCTATCTGGACTTCTCCAAAGCTTTCGACCGCCTTGATCACCGCATCCTACTTCAACGGGTACAGAGATACGGAATCGGAGATCCTGTACTTGGTTGGATTGGCAGCTTCCATAAGCAACGGAAGCTACAAGTACGTGTAAGGGATCACTCACTAACACAATGGAGATGGAATGTGGTGTTCCACGAGGTTAAGTGCAGAGACCGCGCTTATTCCTGGTGTTTATCAACGACTTGGCATAAGTTATCTCATCAAATTTCTTGCTTTTCGCCGATTATGTCAAGATGTGACAGGTGATTAGTAACAAGCCAGATCACAATCTGCTCCAACATGATCTATATTGCATTTACGAATGACCAAAGAATAACATACTTCAATTGAGCCTAGCTAAGTGTAAAGTAGAAACATCGGCGTTACCAGCTGGTGAGAGCTTACAAGCTTGGAGACCACACCTTGGAGAAGGTCTCTCAGGAGCTTGACCTAGGTGTATTGGTAAAGGAAGATCTCGGGTGTTCAAAACAAGCAGAGTTAACTGCATTTGATTCGTTGGTATAAGAACCTATATTTATACTCCTAAAATCCAGCTAGTGAATAGGCTACGCAATGGGTAACTATGTCGGTCTGCTACTATCGATCACGACTTGCGAGTTGCGTGACAACTACACTAACATCGTATATTCCTGGGCTTTTCGAATGTACATGAGTCCATAAGCTATGGACATTTCCCTGCTGCGTTTTCTTATGATTGGAACGACACATATATTGATACAATTTCTTGACTGTTAACAAGTTGCACGTAAATTGCAACCTTCCCAAACGTTTCACTAAAAAGCAGCCTTTGAATGAGGTTGAGTTTGTTGTTCTGCCACACCGGCAATCGTGCACATTGCTCAACATTTGTTGAAACATTCTAACACCTCCAAGCCCTCAAACCAAGAAACTTCCAACAGTTTTAATTAAAGGAGTGGCTGCCCTATTATCTACTAAAGCTGCTAAGGACGAGTTTTCATTATGTAAAGGCTAGTTTACTTTCTGACCGACATGGAAATCAAAAGCATTGCTCACTCATTTCAGGAACCAACACTTATTAGAAGCGTGGTTAAATATCTTGGGCGAGAATCTTTGGCCACATATAGAGTCATGCATAATTGTACTCTGCCCGTTAATATGGCAAGCCCAACGCAGCTACGTGCTTTGACGTAAACCTTGATGAGTACTTTTGCAATCAAAGCCAGTAGACAACCGCCGGTTTTCGGACAGATTTCAGAGCGTGAATTGCGAATTTCCACAAGCTCCACTTCGGTTGTTACGTGTATTATTTATTTCTTAAACGTTGCAATTAAACGCCGATTTTTTGTCAGTTTTTATACATTTTTTACAACCTAGTTAGCTTTTAAGTATAACTGACAGCTTTTAAGGAAAACTTTCTAAAATAGCCTGTCTCATAACAAGGTTTTTGCTTCATGACACATATGCCACTTGATTCTGCTTAAAATTTTCCATCCACACGGCATGACGTGTACTGCAGTAATAAATGTGGTTCAAGTATTACAATCTTTCTTACTTCCTTTCCTTTAGTTGCCCGTCAAATTATTTGGTACATATCGACTCAGAACTCTAAATTTACTCGATTGCGTAGCAGCAAGCCGAGTAGTTCGGAGCTGCGTTTAAATCCGATTGGCTTCCTTCGAGACGTTCTACCTCCCGGTGTACTTTTGGCCATAAATCTATATAGAGATCACCCAGGTGCTGTCTATGTAGCAAGGCTTTAAAATGTGCTGTAGCTAAACCACCGAGGTAACAATACCTGCTACACTTGACATACACAAGTTTAAAGTGCTGAGTCCCCTTTATCATTCTAACTAAGACAACGAGGAGATTGGTATATCGAGATGAAGCTATTTCGTGTTATCCGTTCACTCGTAAACTGACAACAAAATAGTGCCCGGTCATAGAGCAACCATGTTAGAAAGTCACAAATGTACCTAAAAGTTATAAGTGGTGGTATATGAACGTTTCATTCCCACTGGAATTATTGTGACAGCTATCGGGTTAGCATATGCAGCTGTTGGATCCATCTCGGCTGGTTACATATTACTGGCAGTTACAGTCATATAATTTTGTTATCATCGCTGTCAAAAACAACCCCTGCTGATCCCAAGCATAGTCCTTCATCGAGCATAAATCAGGTATTGATTAATACTAAGTAATCATTCGATTTACACAAGGTATGTGAGGCTTGCCGGACAATAGAATTCCGCTCAGGCTATCCCTGATTTCGTATGGCTGATTTGCCATCGAGGCATCTTAGAATGCTGTTTCCTGTAGGAAGTGTATTTGCGGAATATATATTTAAGCAAAATACGTGCGTGTCCCTGAAAACCCATATCACAGATGGACTTGCAGTGCTGGTTTATGTATTGAACTAAGCAACTTTCAAGGATACGATATCCAGATCACAGCGGTAGTTAGTCTTCGCAACAGATAATTATATCTCATAGTTACGTTGACAAAGATGTTGAACACTTATAAGTTTGGTGACGTTCACAAACGTACGTTTTGCTAATTAATGCTACAGCAATGGTTAAAAAAGGTTAAAAGAGGACAGTGCCCAGCCAAGCCCATTCTAAATGCAGTGGCATATGCAGTGGCATATCTATCTAGCATAAAGAAAACAAATGCCATGTTTTGCATTGGCAGCATCTGTCTTTACTTTCCCACCAGAATGTAAGATCTAACTTAAATGTTTTTAACAGTCTAAATTGTATGCTCTATGATCCAAGTCTCATGAACAAGTGGATTACCAATTTACAGCAGGCAGAAAGGAAAGAACAAAAATCGGGTACCATCCTTCCATTACAGTACGCCAAATTGCGATGCAAGTAGCAATAAATGATGTTTACTAAGAGGCAAAATTGATTGCTTGAGTGGGAACGTAGGACGAACAAAGTGTGGAGTATAAAAGCAAACGTAAGTGCATGATGTAAAAGGCAACTTTCGGGTTTATGTGCTTCACCAAGCTATTTGCATGAACAATTATACAGGTTTCCTTACCGCTACCCTATGCATCTAGTGGTGAGCATAAGAATTGGTTCGCGGTCTTTTCTCCTCCGAATGAAATGGACTAGATCACACATGCAAGTGGGACAACAATGTTTTGACTTAAAGGATTTTCTCAAGCTTTTGGTGCTTTAGGAAGAACTTGCTTTGTCGACAATCAAGTCGACTAGATTGCGTAATTCGTGTGAGCTAGTGGCCTCTCAGGTTGGCTATCTTGCAACAGCTCACAACAGCCGTGCTTTCCCTTTGTCAGTTTTGGGTGAATCATGTTGGAGCCAATGTTCACAGTTGTATACACCCAAATTCTACAGTCTGCGCTTGTAGTGAGCGTAGAACAAACCCTAACGCATTTGGTCGCTATAAGTTGGGGAGACACAAGTGGATCTAGTTGCAATGCCGTGTAATCGTCCCCTGTTTGGATGTTGCGCCAAAAGTTGGCACAAACTGCGATTGGTAAGATGTCCGATTTGACCACCATGGTACGATTATTGATAAAAATATGAACAAACGCGAACCCGATACCGATCCCAGAGGGAAAACCATGGCACCAAGACAAGACTCACAGAGAGTGTGAATGTTGCTCATGTACAAGCTTTACTAACTTTTGTGGAATTATATCGCTATTTGATAGTGGAACGGTCGTTTATGAAAAGCATGCTGATGCCAAAACAGCGCGGAGTCCGTCATCTAACATGTTAGTGTGGATATCTTGAAACATATTTGGTACCGATCGAGAAATCATCGTTTTAAACGGTTTGACAAATGACCCTCGTTTGCCAATCCTTTTGAAACGATATTGTGCAAACCATTGAGTTCTTTGTAGGACATGCTCATCTGCTTTGATATCTCAGAATGTCTTAATTTAAAAAGTAAAGGAGTTCCGTGCCCTGAAGAATGCATGAAGTTCCGACTTGGTATCTTTTGATTTGCAAGTCGCAATTTGCACCTAACTTGTCTATTTTGCATCCATATTTTATTTTAATATTTTTCATTCTTACAACCTTATATAACTCGCGATATAATTATGCTTAGCATGCCCCGCAGTATTGTCGAGATATAAATAGCAAGATCAGTTAAAAGTGGGTTAGGAAACTTGACTGCACACACGTAAATTTCTGACAGCGAATGGGCTATCGTAAATCCATCTCTTTCTAAGTCAGTACCAAAGAAATTATGTGATATGTATCTTTTATGCAAGAAATATCAATGTGAATTGGCATTTGACTAGTGAACAGGTGTTTTTTACGCCCCACGAAACTTATGGCACAGAGGGTTGGAAACGGTTTGGCCCCACGTGCGGAAACAATTAGTGTCATCCAAATGCCATAAAGTTATTGATGACGATCTGTTAGTTGTTATACTTGGTGGGTTGATATGCAGGAAATATCTGTTTTTATTCGTTTCGAAATTGTAGTGTAAGTGATAAGCTGTAACAAGTTTGAACATTTACACATTTAGAGAAAGTTGACTTTGATGCAACCGTTAAAATATGACAAAAGGACAACTGTAAGCTTACTTAGGATTAATGACAAGTTCAGTTTAAAAGATCCTGTGTTTACAACTCAATCCATTTCACATAAAATTTTATTTTTAAGGTCGCAATACGTTTTCACTCAAGGTCCAAGTAGCTTGAACATGAATGCAAAAAGCAACGTTGCTTAGGCAGATGACTTTGTAGTAACTTCAGTGTTACACAATCTAGTCAACTTACTGCATCTGTACTGCAACAGCAGAAGAAGTTTTTATTAACTCCATGACAATGTCTACGGTGCCCTCAAATCAAGGTGACCCCTAGGATATAACTGGCTAATTTGTGTTCTTTTCAATAGTAACATAAATACCAAATGTAATGAAGTATTTGCATGACTTTAGCTTTTGGCTATTTTCCTCCACCTACTTAGCGTTATGACTGTTCTGTGGTGCATATTCGATAAGTCAGTCTTCGATACTGCTTTTTTTAAACCATACAAACAAAACATATACCCCGTTAACGTTAGAGGGCTAAAAACAACTGAATATCTTCCGTAGCATGCACCATGTTTATAAAATTTTCAGTAGGGTTTGATTTGAGTATAATTAAAAGTTGCTGAGTAAGGTTTGAATTAATTGCAAAAAGTGGTTTATTGTTAACTGTTGACAAAATAGTAAACATCAGCATAAATGAATTCATTTAAAGCGGAAGTATGCACTATACTATAAAATTGTCTATAAATCAACTGCAAAAATTGCCAAGTACGGCAAACGAACGGCTATTTATTGGTTGTTTTCTTAATGAATGGCAACGTAAAACAACTTGAAATACTTAGCAGTGTGCGTGTTAACATAAATAGCGGGAAATGTTAAATCTGCTGAGTTAATTTGGTATAGTATAGATCAATACAGGATAAAATGAACAAACAATCACCTAGCTTATGTCATTCTTTATGTAATCAGAATGATTTCAAAAATATGTATTCATATAGGTTTCTAAACCTTTTACTTATGGTCAACCAAGCACTTGTTTGTAATCAGTCACTAGATAAGTGAAAACACGTATAATCTTAGATGCTTCCCACTTCTTCAAATCAAACAATGATTATTTTCTCAACTATTTTGCAGCAGCATGATTTATTATTTTGCGTATTTTATTTATGCTTTGTAAATTCCCAGGTACAAAAATATATGTAATAAAAATATAATTGCCTTAAAGCCATGGCATTTTGCATTGGATCTGGGTGATAAAGAATGGGTGATACCTAGAATACATCAAATTCCTGTGAAACATTAAATGGCTATTGGCACTACAAATCTAATAACCCTCGCTTAGGTAGACAGCGATAAATGTTTCTAATGTGGAAATCGTTCTACACAAAGGCAGTAACCAGACGCTACGAGTCCAGCAGTTTTACGAGCTTGCCTAACAGGAGTTATTGTTAGCCAGTTAATCTGCACAAATACCCGGATAATAGCACTTTGCTAAATGTGTCGTACTATTTATGTGCATCGCTGCCACCAACTGCAAAAGCGGTATATTATGGCAAAATTCAAAAGTTCTATACTGCTCGGACTAATTATCTTACTGTTAAGGCAGCTGCTTCTTGAACGAATATTAAATAAAATTGCACTTTTTCCAAAACTGCTGGAAAGTTTGTAGCGCGTTACCTGAGCAACAACAAGGCTGTTGTATAAGAAACTATATCTAATACAGTTTGATAACGCAGTTTGCAGGAAGCTGTTAAAATACGTGATAAAAATTCGCAGTACATCAACTTTAGCCCATAGGCTATGGGATAGTAAATTTCCTGTATATACAAAACAAGGCCAAAATAAAATAAAATATTAATGAATTGGTTGCTCGTATGAATTCAAAGGTCACTCTCAGTGAAAGTCTAAAATCTCTCAGTATTTTCATTATTAGCATTGCAAAAGCGTATTTGACACAAAATTTGTTTGGTTGTAAGTACTTTAATGACAACAATTTTATAAAGTAAGACTTCCTACTCATGTAGACTAGAAAAAGATCACAATTTTATTTCAAGTTGTTTGTTTACGCTACTTGTTATTTATTTACCGGCGACAGTAATTTTTTATAATATCTGTGTATAATGTTAGGAAGTCGAATATTGCCAATCGCTTATGTGTCTGTTTTAATCATAAGTTGCCTTCGGTCTTCGATTCTGAACATAAACAAATTATGCCATCGCTAAACATTTCATTCAAAAAATACAATTATTAGGTATTCCAAACTATTTGGACCTAAAGTCCCCATGTCAATCAGGCCCATGCGTGCGGCACGCTATTTCGTTTTCGGGCATTCCTAGCCCGCTTACGCTTTTTCTGATTATGAAAGATAATAATAATATAAACAATGGGATACGGTGGTTAAAATGTTTTGATATCTCGCTTATCTAATTTTGGAAACAACGGTGTTGTTATTTTTCAAGTCATGTACACTATAAACAAGCTTATGTTACGCATGTTATTAAAGTAATCCATTTTGGACCCGTCACATAGCCTAAACTATTTTGTCCGAAAATTCTTTTTGCCGACGCATGAACAAACTAGACCCATACGCTTTAAAATGACTGGGTGTTCAGATTCCATGAAAGAAACGGTAGCAGTATGCATGTTAAATATCTTCTTGTGCATTAAGTAGGAAAAACTGAAGCTGAATGCCTAATGCACACAAGAGTTAATGAGCACGTTAATTTCATAATAAAGTTTGCTTGCCGGAAATTGAGTCAAACAGTATTAATTAACTTTTCGCATATACCTTAGCGTTAATTGCAATAATAACGTTTATAAATAACAAATATTGCAGTATTTTCATTGAACCAATATCCATACAAAATTACTCAGTTAAAACAATGGACGCTTTCGGCTATTTTCTCCGTTGATTGAAAGATGATATTCGTTAGGATCGGTGTTTCCGTGTTGTTAGTCTCACGTAAATAGTGTCATGAGGCGCGTGCTGACCTACAGTGTATACCAGCAAAAGTGTTTAAATAAACTGTCTACCCAAGTAAGGTTATCAACAAGTTTCATTACTAGTATGGTTTAGAGAATAAAAGAGTGCTTCACCATCTAAATCGCAAAACCATTCACCACATCATTGAACGTAACTAATACAGATAGTTTGAACTAATAACATCAATAAATGAGCGCAGCTCTAATGGTAATTTGAGCAAACGGAACACAAATACTCGCATTAATTTGTCATCGTTTCCCAGTGCACTATCACGGCCCAGTCAGAGTCACCGGTGCGCAATTCTACACAGAGTTTGCTCAACTTGTTTGATAGACACAGCTTTACAGGTTCTGAAGATTGTGAGGTTTATTAAGGTGTAGACAACACAGCACGCTTATGGTCTGTCAAGCAACGGATGGCGGCAGAAGGTTGAGGCTATCGGTTTGTAGACAAATTTATTTCTCTTCATAGGTTAGGCGACAGACATAGTAATATACAGCAAGTGTTTACTAACCCGAGCCAGTCTGTTTTGTGCCACACCAATCCTTAATTTTTGTCTTGTCACGAAAATATATTCAGCTTTGCAAACGCACGTAAAGTAGTATCGAAGGTTTAGATAGCTGGACAACAATAGATAATCTTCGGCCAACGGAGTACGGCTATGATTTATTGTGTAGCTTACTACTTGTATTGCAACTATGTATACGCGCCAAAACAGACTGGATTTAGTGTTGAAATACTTGGCATACAGTAGTGAAAAATGAGGAGACGTCCAGAGGGCACATGGTTAGATCCGAGGTGTTTACATCTTTTATCACCTCCACAAATCTGAAAACTATCCTCCAGGCTATGATTTGCTATCAGTTTTCGGACGGGTGCAAGAACCTCAACTAAAAACCGTGCGGTAGAGTGATAAGGTGAATGCCTCATATCCAAGACCGACCTCAGCGGGACATCTGACGCTTGAGTTTTTGACACACCTTAGAGCTTGGGAAGAACCGTAGACCCTGGATGCACATACATGCAAAACTCTTTCGTAATATAACCATCGTTTTGTAGCTTCTTGAGGCATTTGCAGATATGACACTCGCATTGCTTTGTCAATGCTTTATCGCCCACTGTCCTGGAAAACTTCGTCGAACTTGCCAAGATATCACAAGCCGTGTTAAGGTAATCCGTTTCGTTAACACTGACAATGCCAGAGCCTGTGTCTGGTCTGTAAAGCAAAATCTCATGATTACTGACGAGACGATATAAAACTTTAATGTGTTCACACCTCACGCGAGTTTGATGTGTAATGAGGGCAAGACGAAACTGAGAAGAGACATGCACCAGTGTCGATTAAACTCTTCCACGAGCAAAATAGAGCACAGAGATAATTATGGGTTCTGGGAGAATACGGTTGGGAACAGAGCTTTAATTGCCACGCTATGATCTATTATGTTAGGAAGGCATAACTTAGGCCCAAGGACAAAACGATATCATTAGTATGATCGAGTAGCAGGGATGATACTTTGCTGAAATACCTTTCTGGTTTGGTTGGAAATAGCGACCTAGGTTTCCGTTCTTTCAATCATTTTAAAAAATGAATTCCTAGTTTTAGCGACCCCCTGTACTTGGTATATAATAGTACCAGCCTGCTAAAGAAGTTTCAAATAAATTATGTGCACTAACATTGATTTCTGGAGTGCTGAATTGAGGTTTGGCGCACGGATTCTGGTAAGATATAAAAACGTAGTCAATCTGAAAGTATGGGCTGCTCGATCCAGTAAACAGGGGCATGATGACATGATGGCTGCCCGCAGCTCGGTTTAAGTTATATATCTCTACTCCAATAAAGGGTTTAACTTGTGAAAGGATTGCAACCGAAGGAGATAATTCAAATAGTAAGACAAGTTCAATACAGCAAAGCCTAATGCAAACTATAAGCCGAAAAAACTGTCTATGGATGAGAACACAGGTAGTACTTTTTGTAGTTCTGGGGCCAGACACTGTCCTCTGCAGCGTTCTTAACTTGCATGGTAGTGTGAGATGAGCTGCGCTATATCGCAGTCAACTCTTAATCATGCTGGTTCTTCAACTGTTCCGCTTGGCTTAGTAGCTCAAGCTACTGGAATTCTGAATCCATGCGGTCTGAAAACGACAAGGGCCCGAGGTAGGCGCACCAATGATGAGATCCAGAAGGTCACAAAAATTGTCTGGTGCTCTCGCAGGATAAAGGGAGCCTGCAACAGCGAGTGGGTACTGCGATGAAATAAATCCGAATCATAACATTCGAATCTTCTGTACAGCGATTTATGTAGATAAATAACTTTGATAATTACAAGTCAAACACGGAGATAGTACCGTGCTTGTCGCACTAAGGTCTGTGACCATTTTAAAGTGGGATGCAACCATAAACCTTCTGGGTGTTCATCTGCTGTAGCGACTTTATAAATGACACGTATTTTCACTAAACAAATTGACCTTAGGTGTGGGTCGCTCATAAAATGGCTGTCTTAGTTTCTTCGCTGCGTACATCAACCAGCCACTTTGACGCAGATTTTTCTAAATGTTACTCCAACGGCTGCCCATCCAACCGTAATCTGAAGCCGTAAAACCTTTGCTTGTTTTGTACTGATATACGGTAACATTCAACCTTCGGACTAAGTCATAATACCGAGTTGCCACCGATCGAATTCTCTTTGCGGATGATATGATTGTCAAAATAGTTGAATGCAGTTGTAGAGAAGTAGAGGGTTGCCTGACTTCTGATCTCTTTGACATAAATTATTGCTTAGTTTTCCGTGTGTGATCCGACAGGTGCATGATGAATTGCAAAAGCAATGTTCATATTAATATTACTGAATGCACCGTGATTGATCTAGTTGCGTCAATCGGCCATTGGTCAATAAAGTTTCCAGCATTATTACCGATACATGATCCACTGTAGTTAACTAGAAGAGAAAGCAGGTAAAACTAAATGTTCACAATATTACTCTTTATAAGCACCTCGTTGCAGACTCATATTCGGAAATCACAGCTGGCCCACAATAGGAGTGCCTGTACTCGAATTCTTTTATCATAATTAGCTTACCAGACAATACTGACATTCGTGCCCATGCCCAAATTTTTGCTTATCTTGTCACAAAATAGGTAATCTATAACGTACTACGGGTTGCTAATCTGTTATGTCAATTTTGGTGTCTGTCCTCTTTGAAATGATATATAAAGTTGAATCATTTAATGCAGCACACACTGATTGTTCTCTATTGTTTGACCCATTGGCTATATGTGATACCAAAATAATGCATTTATTCGCCGTAGTGCACTGATTAGAAAGATATAGTGAAATTACTACCATATGGACGAAAAACCTCAGGAGACAGCAGACTGGTTTTGCTTTGCTACGCAGATGCTAAGAGCCGAGCCGTCAATGCACAGTAATCCATTTGTGGGACACTGTAGTGCGAATGCGATAGACAATTCTTAAATTTTGCGGCACATAATTAATTTAGACGAAAAATATCTCAAAATAAAAACGTACTAAATTCATTAGGTCAAGCATGAAATGTAATCAAAATTTTAGAAATTTGCGAAAATGGAAACAAAGCTTATAGTATCAATCCTGTTAGTTATGTGCTTAAAGTTATGTTTCCATATAAAATGGCCTGGCAACAACCATATCCATTTGGTGAAATGTTTTATTGTTAGCCTGAATCTCTTTTGATCCTGCGTGCTTCGAAATTAAGGATATGATCTTGCAACTATAAACATTCTAACCGCGTCCCTATATATATAGAAGCAAAATTCTGGTAAAATTATACATAATTTTCAATTTCCCCTGCACTCAATAACTTTCAAATGCGCAGATAAAAGCAAGAATCAAAAGGTCACATGATTTTAGAACTAACAGTGATAGCTGCAATCGTGTAATAATCTGGTTTTGTAAACGAATATCGAATATATTTAATTATGTTGCGGTTAGCTTCCAAAGTATGTTGGCTCTTCTACAACCCCAACGAAAGCGCGCTCATGTAGGCGTTTATGTTTGCGGGAATGAAGAAGCATTCGCTAACAATTCTGCCGCTGCATGAAAATTCCATTGAAGTGCCGAAGGTTATTTGCTGTGTACACCCAAACTGTGGGTAGGTATATATTGCTCAATAAACAATAATAATGAAATCTATCCAACACCTGATAACTCTATACTTATTTTGGTGATGGTTGCTGCCATACTGGTTGGCACAAACATTACAAATTACCCATTTGTGTTGTCTAATGCGTTGATTGCATATTGTGTCAGGATTCTAAGCTAAACGCTTACAATCACTTACTGACTAAATGACTGATTACCCTAGGTTGTTTGCATTGATCAATCTAAGTTGTTTCAGGGACCCTGAAAATCATGTGGTTTTTCGGAACAGAAAGAATCCCCTAACTGAGAAAAGCAAGGGTTGAATTCACTCCACTAAAGCGTATGGCAACATCACGAAAG
>OX104071.1:81016199-81033865 GCA_944474145.2 Dicrocoelium dendriticum | reverse complement strand
TCCTAGGTTTCCCTTCTTTCAATCATTTTTAAAATTAAATTCCTAGTTTTAGCGACCCCTGTACTTGGTATATAATTGTACCAGCCTGATAAAGAAGTATCGAATAAATTATGTGCACTAACATTGGTTTCTGAAGTGCTGAATTGAGTTTTGGCGCACGGATTCTGGTAAGATATACAAACATGGTTAATCTGAATGTATAGGCTGCTCGGTGCAGTAAAAAGGAGCATGATGACATGATGGCTGCCCGCAGCTCGGTTTAAGTTATATATCTCTAATCCGGTAAAGGATTTAACATGCGAAAGGATTGGCACCGAAGGTTATAACTCAAATAGTAAGACGAGTTCAATACAGCAAATCCTAACGCAAACTATAAGCCGAAAACACTGTCTATGGATGAGAACACAGGTAGTACTTTTTGTAGTTCTGGGGCCAACCACTGTCCTCTGCACTGTTCTTAATTTGCATGGTAGTGTGAGATGAGCTGCGCTATATTTCAGTCAACTATCAGTCACGCTGGTTCTTCAACTGTTACGCTTGGCTTAGTAGCACAAGCTACTGGAATTCTGAATTCATGTTCTGAAAACGACAAGGGCCCGAGGTAGGCGCAACAATGATGAGATCCAGAAGGTCGCATAAACTGTCTGGTGCTCTTACAGAATTAAGGGAGCCTGCAACAGCGAGTGGGTACTGCGATGAAATATATCCGCGACATAACATTCGAATCTTCTGTACAGCCATTTATGTAGATAAATAACTTTAATAATTACAAGTGAGACACGAAGGTAGTACCATGCTTGTTGCACTAAGGTCTGTGATCATTTTAAAGTGGGATGCAACCATAAACCTTCTGGCTGTTCATCTGCTGTAGCGACTTTAATAAATGACACGTATTTTCACTACACAAATTGACCTTAGGTGTGGGTCGCTCATAAAATGGCTGTCTTAGTTTCTTCGCTGCGTACATCAACCAGCCACTTTGACGCAGATTTTTCTAAATGTTACTCCAACGGCTGCCCATCCAACCGTAATCTGAAGCCGTAAAACCTTTGCTTGTTTTGTACTGATATACGGTAACATTCAACCTTCGGACTAAGTCATAATACCGAGTTGCCACCGATCGAATTCTCTTTGCGGATGATATGATTATCAAAATAGTTGGATGCAGTTGTAGAGGGTTGCATGCCTTCTAAGCTCTCTGGCTTAAATTATTGCTTTGTTTTCCGTGTGTAATGCGACAGGTGTATGATGAATTGCAAATGCAATGTTCCTATTAATATTATTGAATGCACCGTGATTGATCTAGTTGCGTCAATCGTCCATTGGACGATAAAGTTTCCAGCATTATTACGGCTACATGATCCACTGTAGTTTACTAGAAGAGAAAGCAGGTAAAACTAAATGTTCACAATATTACTCTTTATAAGCACCTTGTTGCAGACTCATATTCGGATATCACAGCTGGCCCACAATAGGAGTGCCTGTACTCGAATTCTTTTATCATAATTAGCTTACCAGACAATACTGACATTCGTGACCATGCCCAAATTTTTGCTTATCTTGTCACAAAATAGGTAATCTATAACGTACTACGGGTTGCTAATCTGTTATGTCAATTTTGGTGTCTGTCCTCTTTGAAATGATATATAAAGTTGAATCATGTAATGCAGCACACGCTGATTGTTCTCTATTGTTTAACCCATTGGCTATATGTGATACCACAATAATGCATTTATTCGCCGTAGTGCACTGATTAGAAAGATATAGTGTAATTACTACCATACGGACGAAAAACCTCAGGAGACAGCAGACTGGTTTTGCTTTGCTACACAGATGCTAAGAGCCGAGCCATCAATGCACAGTAATTCATTTATGGAAAAACTGTAGTAAGAATGCGATAGACATTTCTCAAATTTTGCGGCACATAATTAATTTAGATGAAAAATATCTCAAAATAAAAACGTACTAAATTCATTAGGTCAAGCATGAAATGTAATCAAAATTTTAGAAATTTGCGAAAATGGAAACAAAGCTTATAGTATCAATCCTATTAGTTATGTGCTTAAAGTTATGTTTCCATATAAAATGGCCTGGCAACAACCATGTCCATTTGGTGAAATGTTTTATTGTTAGCCTGAATCTCTTTTGATCCTGCGTGCTTCGAAATTAAGGATATGATCTTGCAACCATAAACATTCTACCCGCGTCCCTATATATAGAAGCAAAATTCTGGTAAAATTATACATAATTTTCAATTTCCCCTGCACTCAATAACTTTCAAATGCGCAGATAAAAGCAAGAATCAAAAGGTCACATGATTTTAGAACTAACAGTGGTAGCTGCGATCGTGTAATAATCTGGTTTTGTAAACGAATATCGAATATATTTAATTATGTTGCGGTTAGCTTCCAAAGTATGTTGGCTCTTCTACAACCCCAACGAAAGCGCGCGCATGTAGGCGTTTATGTTTGCGGGAATGAAGAAGCATTCGCTAACAATTCTGCCGCTGCATGAAAATTCCATTGAAGTGCCGAAGGTTATTTGCTGTGTACACCCAAACTGTGGGTAGGTATATATTGCTCAATAAACAATAATAATGAAATCTATCCAACACCTGATAACTCTATATTTATTTTGGTGATCGTTGCTGCCATACTGGTTGGCACAAACATTACAAATTACCCATTTGTGTTGTCTAATGCGTTGATTGCATATTGTGTCAGGATTCTAAGCTAAACGCTTACAATCACTTACTGACTAAATGACTGATTACCCTAGGTTATTTGCATTGATCAATCTGTTGTTTCAGGGACCCTGAAAATCATGTGGTTTTTCGGAACAGAAAGAATCCCCTAACTGAGAAAAGCAAGGGTTGAATTCACTCCACTAAAGCGTATGGCAACATCACGAAAGTGTGTTAGTGTATTTTTACGTTCTTAGTACATAATTTCAAAGGTCAAATGATGAACATTTTTTTCAAGCTGCTTTAATATGTTTCTATTGGTTTTAGCTTATCGTGCCAAAAATCTCATTAACATCTAAAACGAACTGATGTGAAGCAAAATGAATGGATTAATGATGGTATGGTAGTCCGGATTAGTCATGTGCTGGCTCTATGGACTTAACAATTTGATTCTTTAAATCTAACCTCGTAGGAGAATGGTCATTGGTACAACTTACTCAACAATCGGAGATGTATGAGGATGGACGGAATGTTGGAATGTCTCTGGGGTCATTTGGGAATATGTTTAATACATATCAAAAACACTATATTGCCAGTAGCAAGTTATGTCACGGTCCTAGGTTATGTGTAGTTTTGACGAAACTAATACTGCAATGTCCCTTTGTGAGACGCATTGCTAAGCACGGTGCTTCCAGTGTGATATGTACGAATGAGCACAGCAACACTACTTGGCAAAACGGGCAATTATTGCCTCCGCATTTCACGAACTTTTGAAGATGTAACGAAGTATTTGAAAATCTAGCCTACGTTTGACGATACGTTCCATAGGTTGGGATTTCTTTTTCCTTGTTCCCCTTATCACCACAACCGCTTTTCTTCCCTTGCCCCAGTGAAGGAAATAATGGTTCTGTTTGTACACATTGTTCTTCTTCAGGACACCACGAATAATTCAGTGCACATTTGAAGCTTCTACCTGGACAACCTTGAGCGTTTTTAAAAATATAAATTTTTCTTATCCTAGTAGTGCACGAAACCAATCCCACAAAGAAAGACAGGTCTAGCATATCCGAGGAAAGGTATTAGTATTTTATCCATAGTTAAAAAAAACTGGGGATTTCCTGCGATATCTCCTTTTATCAAAAAAGCGACTAGGCTCATTATATTTAGGCAGTAAACTGAGTGAAGCTACCACAGACTGGCTTTATGACAGAAAGAGAAAATATGTCTAAAATTCGTGCGGGTCACCCATATTTCAAGTGATAACCGGTGGTTCGTACTGATTTCAGGAATCCGACATCCGTAACGTAATAATCCGACGGCAAACAATAGTTATGATTGTGAGGTAAACTTACCTTTTGACTAACGGTATTCTTAGTTAACAGTAGAATAAACAAGTGCCCATATTAATGGTGGACTGAATATCTAAGCAGATATATGTGAGTTACTAATTAATAGATAAAGTCAACAAATTCATCCTTTTATGTTTGTAAGCAAATAATAATAGACTGTTTAACACTTGCAGTAAAGTTTTTACTTCAAAACTAATGGAAAATCATTCAACACACTGCGCCTCCATGTTTATATGTGTACGTTGTCCCAGCCTTAGATTCCGTAATAAAATTTTAAACAATAACTAGCATCAATCAACAAGTTGCTCAATGAATTTCACTTACGGATACTGGATAAGAGCCAGTAGGAAATCATTTAGAGCAACGTACATAGAATTTTAGTAAATGCCAAACTGTTCCCTAACTGTGTAACACGTCTGAAAGTTCCATGATTGATGGTTAAAGACAAAATGCTGGTCATGCGTTTGTGCTTAATAATATGCTTTGATAAGATATTGTGCAAAACACTTCCTTATCATCAAGATTCACTTGCAGATATTGATAAGGTATTAGAAGATCGAAGACGGGAATCGTCTTTTTCGTCAGTATCTGTACTATTAGTCCTTTCATGTAACGCTTGGTACCTAACATATAGGGAATAAACACGTTAAAAACCCAATGATACACATCTCATTACGGAGGAGTAGTAGGGGGAGTTGAATGGTATAATTAGAAAATCGTTATTGCTAGACTCACTCAGACAACCGTCACACGTCCAGAAAAGCACTGTGCGCGCGGTTTATCCTTTCGGGAATCGTCAGCATTGCGCATTCCATCGGACTCTGGTAGGGCTCAAACCCGCAACTCGACTGTTGCCAGTCAGTGGTTGAGACCACTGAGCTACCAGGGACGGCAACGGTCATCTTAAATACGTTACTAGATGTGACATAGCGCTGCTCACTATCCACTGACTTAAACGTTACTGCCGAGCAGAGGACAGTACGCAGACCAAACAGCTTATAATACCATAAGTTAATTGGCTGCTTAAGTTTGGTAAGCTCGTCGCTTGGTGAGAGGGCTACCTTGTCCTCTACATTGTAGTAACGTGTGTCAGTCGATAGTTAGCGGCTCTATATCACATCTACTAACTTATTTACCATGGTTATAACCGTTCCCTTAGCTCAGTGGTCGCAAATATGGACTAGCAACAGTCGAGTTCCGGGGTCGCGCCCTACCATGGTCCGATGGATTGCGCACTGCTAAGGATTCCCGAAAGAATGAAACGCTCGTACATTGCTTTTCCGGGCGTGCGACGGCTGTCTGAATGAGTCATAAATCCAGTAGCACAAGTTTATGGTAAATTGCTTACTAACGGAAAACCATTGGTTTCATTAAACAATGTAATACATTTCGAAAGTAATGCCTTCGAGTGTAGCACCTAACTACCTAAAATCAGAATGAATGCCAGTCAGTCAAAATTGATTTTACAAGTTAACATATACATTCCGCTAAACCACCTGGCTATACATCCACTTGAATTATGTTTTGCAATACTGTTAGCGTTTGCAACACTATAGTCCCAAATTACATTCTAGCGAGTCAGCAAATAATTTCTGACATAAAAAGCATCTCACAAAACAGTTTCGTTTCAACAATAAATCGTTCAAAATTTTTTAACTATGACCATAAGCAGGGATATTGGAAGGGAGATCCAGTTGCTTGATGCCAACATTAAATTTCAAATACTAAAGTAATAGCGGAAGGATCAAAAATGGCCCGTATGTGAGGTTATCACAATATTCGATGGAGATCGGGGGCGGTTAACTTGTTGTCAAACATCCTAAGTTCATTGAGCGGCGCTCATCAAGGTGTCGGATTAAGATATCTCGCCATGCATTTGAGAACACTAGCCTATCCCTCATACTCATGTAGCTATTAGACTTGGGTTCTACCAAGGCATAAAAAGTTAAATTTGGTGTGCTACACGCAATCATGTCCTATGGATTAGGATACTGTTTAAGATGGCTTATTCCCCATCGTCTAACAATATTGCCACCACTGCCTTAATTATTAGAATGGCTGTGTGATCAGGTTGCAATCTCTGCGAACATGTCGTGCGTCGTTCGTCATCTTTGACCCTAGTGTGCAACACGTGCACTGTTTGACTCATTTATACATAATCACAGTCACAGTAACAACTGCTTGGTTTTTCAAGCGCACCGGTGTCAAAAGGTATTTTGACTTGCCGGAAGCTCACTCCTATGTACTTTTGTCACACTCTGTGGAAAGCACCCAAATTTTCTTCCTTTAAACTCTTATTTGCGGTCAACAAGAATCTGGGTTCAAACGTTCTTAATCCTGGCTCTAAAAAAGACTTATTCTGTTAATTAGGTTACTGTTTACTTGCGTACTCCGTAATGTATTTGAATTGCAGAACATTACACTAAATATGACAATTTAACTACCATCATTAGGAATGGGAAAAGCAGGTTTACCATAATTTAACTTTGCTGCTGACACCACAGACTCTACTATGTATTCTTAATCTTGTGGTGGTACATCTAAAGTTTGTCGGCCAAAACCAATAAGAACAATGCGTTGTAAATCGACAGATTCGAACTGTAATCCTTGCTGCAATTTAAGGCAACCAAATTATATTTATGCTGTGATGGCTGACTATGCACTACAAAAGACCAAGTTTACCGAAATGATGATTTCCCCATCGGTTCTAAATATGTTCCAAGATATTGCATACAGTTACGGACCTAGTGTTCGCAAACTGGTAAGTGAATTTGGCGCCACATTATCATCATCATTATACACGTCAGCTACAGGTGGATAACTCTTCAGCTATTGTGCCGCAACACAAAAGACAACAAGCAAATACTACAACAGTGTCAAGCCGGCTGAGACCCCAGTAACGGATGGACATCGATCCAGAGATTTAACAGCCGGCTGTCATGCACAAAATGATTCATATTATGTCTAGCGAAAGAGATGATGATTGGAGTAGGAGGCTAAGCAGATGGGGGTTGGACAAAAAAACTCACAACATAAACGCCATTGGGGCCGGCTCCTAGCCATATCTGTAAGTGTGTCCAACCAAACGTATTCGTCGTCCTTAGGGCCCCAGCCAGGTAGACAGGATGCACCAACCGAAGCCAACTTCGAAGTGAGGGTTTTCATATTTCTCGACCAAATCATCGCCTGACCTCCTCTCCTTCTCTTCCAACCGCATTCCCGGCGCGCAAACAGTGTACGTCGCGGAAGTCGTTGCGCAGGCATGCGCAACACGTGGTCAAGCCATCTTAGCGTGGCGCGTGGTATAATAGTGCTGAGCGGTTCCTTACCTCTTCCTGCACCAAATACGCGACGGTGAACACGCTCATTGCTCATGCGATGCTCCAAGCAGACATGAGCTTAGCTACGAAGGCGGTGATGATCGAATATGACGAGCCTCTTTATGTCTGTCGACCAGATGCGCTAGGTTTCACAACCGTATAGTAGGGTTAAACGGACGGCTGCGTTATAAACTCTGCCCTTCAGGGTGAGTAATGTCACGTCTGCGCCACAGGTGGCGGAGATTGGCCAAAGCACCGCGAGCTTTTGCTACTTTGTGCGTCCATTGGGAAAATCATGTGTATCACCATACATATAGTAACCGGTTGTCTACCAAGTTTACTGAAATTAAAAACACCAAACTTGTCTGAGATGTACGATTAGCAACGTACCAGCAGGGTGCGTCTTAGTGGTCAGTGAAAAGTTAGGAAATGAATGTGTCGTACACCCACTTCCGCTATTCACCGGAGTAGACTGAGGCGGAAGGTATTCTTTATAAACAAGGGACTTTAGAGATTAACAAAAGATTTTGCAATGGAGAGAACATGTAGGAAAATCGTAATTTGTGCCTTGAGAGAATTAGTTCCTCTAGGGAGGATGATTCATTACAAACTTTGCCGCAAAGACTGCGATCACGTGCAATTGAGTCAAATCGCGCTGCAATAGCACGTTTGGCATCGTTTTCACATTGTCTTAAAATGCAGATGCAGTTAATTTCCCTTACATATTTGATTTGCAAATTAAAAGATATAAAGCATTTTAGCAAAATAAGCTGCGTGTGCTGAACTCACCAACAGTGTTTCAATAATATATATATAAGTAACTGTCTAGTTTTTGACAATAATTTAACACACGGGATTTCTTACAATGTTACTGTTATCCGATAGGCACCAGCTACTGCAACTAATGAAAATGCTGGTGATAACTTAGAAGAAATACTTACTTGCTTTGTAAGAAAATTTCTGGGTTGTTTTACTAGGTGGCTACACTAAGCATCCAGCATAAGCTGGGTGTCTCATAGATAACTTTGCAGGCTGATTAAAAATTTAGTGTAGGATCTGTTACGCTATTATGAGATCACGCGCTGAAAACTTTTAGGCTTCCCAGTCTAATTAGGTTTCGGGAAATTCGGATCAGCAAATAACTCCTTTTACCGTCCTGAGTTGTGAGGTTTCGAGGGGGTTCCGATGATGCTTCCATGAGGGTTGAAATATTTGTTAGCATAATTAGCTTATTCTTATTCTTATTCTTATTCATGCGCCCAACATTTGTTACAAGTTTGAGGTTACGGGCATTGGGAAAGCAACATAGGGGAGGCCGGATCGCTGGTTTGTTCTATTTGATTCTTTTTGTTCGGTCTCGAAGTTCAAATTAACATTGGGTGAACTCATTACGATCGCTCTCAATAGCAGTACGCTATAGAAGTTCTGACCCTAGCTTTTGATCCTAAGTGCTTTGGTTGTTTGCGCCCAAAATGTTTGCAGTTGGCAGCGTTGAAATGAAATCTTTTGTGGGATGACAACTTGCAAGCCATATTCATACGCTTACAGAGCTGTATGATCTTGCGTTGCAGTGATATTACGACACATCATCCAATCACCGGCTAAGAGTAGAGGATTTTAGGAGATACGCGACACCATTTAAGGTGAGAAAGAACAGGCGCCATCAAAGCACTGCGCATTGTAAGGCGCGGCGCTGAACTTTTATTACGTCGAAAGCTGTGCTACGGTCCTTTATCTTCAGTTGCTGTTGAAAGTGAAACATACCTATCCAATAAATAAGGATATTGCCCACTCCCTATTGCAGGAGCTTTTAGGAGAAGGTATACACACGGTCGAATAACTTTAAGAAAGCTAGCTAAGATGCATCTGCTTTTAGCCCAGTGTTTAAAATTCCGTTCTGGTGTGCATGAGCTATCAGTAGGTTTGTGATGTATCATAGATGCTAGTGAAATTAAAGGTGCTTAAGAGTAAGGAATTTAATGTTTGTAAAGCAACAGAATTAGATTTTATACTTTGGATATCACATAAATCTGTTTTAACGCAAAGAGTAACTTGAACTTAATTTTTTAATATGAGAACTATCTCAAGTGCAACAAACCGAGGTGTTTCGTAAAATGGACATAACTGCTCTCTCAGTTGCTATAGCTAAACCTGAAATAGCTATCACTTTTCAGATGATGTTGCTGACGTGTAATGTTGGGAGATTGATAGGCTATAGATTAATCCATTAGGCACTGATAGCAGAAAATAAGACCAGACAGGGAAAATTAGTTTCAGTAATTCGATGTGGGACTTGTGCAATCACACAAGCTAGCAGTTTGGGTGAAAGGGATCAGTTTATTTTATATGAAACCGATTACATCAAGACAAGGTTCGTGAACCATAAAACAACCTACACAGCAGCACTTGTGATTTTCGTCCGGTGCATCTATTTTGAACATCTTTTATTTCACTAACAAATGTGGCTGCGGGGCCTGTAGCAGTTCTTTCTGGGAGCATAAATGCGGATGTAAAATGTAAGGTGGATTAGCTCGGCAGTTGAAAGCATACTACATCATTTGTATTTTGATTGCAGCATATAAAGCAAGTAGGACGCCGGAAAATTGAAGCGCCTTGTCTATTTGATGCGGTGTTGACAACATGAGCCCAAGAAAGTCTGTTATTAGCCCCCAACGTGGATGGTGTTTACTGATGAAACAATCGGTAGAGATACGCTGCACCACAGGCAAATTCGTAGTGGTAACTAGCTATAGAAGCGGTCAGACTAGACAGCTTGTCATTACCTAGCGTACGGAGTGATGGTTATGCAGAGAATACACATGTCATTGTAGCCTTCAGACAAACTCATGCAAGATTTGGACTTTGCTCGAAGTTCCTCACAGTGAGCTTTAACGAAGAAAACAGAAATCTGAGGACAACTAACATGGAAACAAGGAACAGTCGATCTTTATTCATAGTGTACCGGAGCTTCAAACAGTTGATGACCTTGAAGCATACGCGCTCGCACTTGACAACGTGATCGACAAACCGGTCACAAGACCATCCTTATCAATAAAATACAAAGTGTGTAACCCAAAGGTGATGCAAATTTTACACTCGACCAGACACATGGCGGAAGTTGCACTTGAAACCTCGCGTAAGCGGCATATGAAGCTTCTCTCAGATTTACGAGTAAATGTGTTCTAAACCTGACTACAAATGATTGAGAGAGAGAAAGTCACCGGAGTATGACAGTTTTCCAGTAAGTCTTAGTAGTTCCTCTGCAATCTTAAGCTATTTTACAAGACTGTTAACATGATTCGCAAAATACAGGGCAGCGTAACTCCATTAAACACTACTATGGAAAGGCGCGTACCGCCCAAGAAATAGCTAATGCTCTTATACACCAATTAGCTTGCCTCTCAAGAAAGCTTCGCCATCTCATTCTAAGACAGATCACCTCACCACCAGGACTTAGCGGCATCACTTTCATAAACGCGCTTGTGCTGCGACGACTGGCGTCACTACCTAAAAACCCTTCACTTGGTACGGATAACTTAAGCCAAAAGTCGTTGATGGTGACTGCCACTAGGTTAGGTAAGCAATCATCTGTTATTTTCATCGTTCGCGCGACGAGATGCAGGTACCAACAACGCGGTGGCGTGGAATACGCACCTTTTTTGAAAAAGATGCTATCGTACAAAGCCCACCAAATACCGCCCGATTAATTCTCTTCCTGTACTTGCAAAGGTCATGGAACCTTTCGTTGCAGATGTAATTATGGGATGTTGAAATAGGTGCCACCTCATCGTGCAACTTCAGTATGATCCGCGTCAAAACTTCTCATATTCCACGAATCTTTTGTTAGCCCGAGCTTGCTGGAAGGCTATCGTGGATGCTGGATAAAAGTCGACGCCGCTTTCCGTGATCTCTAAGGTATTTTATCGTTTAGATCCTCGGATTCATCTACACAAACATTTGAGCTAGGTGATCCGATATCCTATCCTGAGCTGGATTTATCATTCCTACTCCAACAATACCAAATATAGGGCTGACTCGACAGACCTTCAGTTTTGCGTCGCTCAACACACGATGCAAGGACAAAGCATGCTAATCGTGTTCATAAACGACCTTTCGGGAGCATTGAAGTCAAACATCTCAATCTTTGCTAATGGTCTCAGGATTAAATGGGCAACCTAAGTAGCAGACTAAAAATCGCACTACAGTGCATTTGAGAAGAGCCTTTCGTTTTTGCTCAGTCGCCGCGCTGGTCAGGGGTAGATTGGAACGCACTAATTTGCCGACCCACCAATGGCATGTACGTCTACTGTATTTACTCATCCACGCATGTCTGGGGTGTGAATACGACGTGAGGACGCATTGCGGTGCATGTGTCCTTGAAATATGTTAATGACCCTCGTCGATTTCGACAAAGGCCAGCTCAGATTGGGTCGATGCCGACGTTTTTGGCTGGTGGTTTGCAACATCTCGACAGCAGTGCATAATGCACTGGCTACCGTGTTCAAATGTTGATGGCGCTTCGACAGTTGCTTAATGTTATCCCAGCAAATGATAAAAGGGTTAGTGACAACGCTGTTGTAGACTGAATGTTACCTTCACATAAACCACCTTAGCAAAATAAGAATTCGTAACAATTAGGCGGTGAAAATATGAGATGCTACTTCTGCATAAATGAGTCCGGAACAATGTCTACCAGCTACTGGAGGCTCATCGGATCTATTTGCAAGTGCGCGGCCGCCTAAGGAGTTAATTCCAGCAGAATACAGAAATAAAAAGAAAGCTGAGTGCAGTGCCTTTTGAACAGATTTTATCAAATCTCATTTTATTCCATCAGCTTGGACAATTAAATCAAAATCAGTTTCGCAATGAGCACGAGAAGGAATTTTACAGTATTGGTATGGTAAAAGAATCCTAAAGTAGATAAAGAAGCGTTTAGGTCAAATCTAATCACCCATTTTAGAAAGAAAGGTGATGGAAGAATCCAGCGCGTACGATGCATTTATTTGATGAAGCCAGTCTGTTTACGGCTGAATATTCAAGCGTTGTTGGTGTATTAAGCATTTTATTGACTTGACTTGAGTTCCCCGCCTTGGCAGACTTGAATGTTTAAATATTCCTTATCGCCCAGATACGTATCCGGCCAATTTGGAAAACCTTAATATGCCATCGTACTAGAATTTTTGGTATTTTAAGTATCCATGGAAACTGTGTAAATAGATCACTGAGGATTCACGTTCAACCGTTTGTTCCACGGTCATGACACATTCAGTAGTTGCGAATGACTTAACAAGCGTAAAAGTATTGCCCATTAGTTAATTCCGGTGGCCGGTGGGACTCTCTGGGACTCTTTTAACTTCCGATATAATTCCACGGGATGTACAGCTGAGCGGCTAATCGTACTCCCACAACGACCGAACAACAACAGATCATGGTGACGTGCTGGTATAGATTTGTTTTCCTATTTAGTTAGACTGCTGCTACCAAAAGAAATGCGGATGTTCTACGTGTGCCCTAAAGCTCGATCCACCTGAGTGTTGGCGAAATGTGGGTGGGTGAGATTTACTGTTTTATGTGAAGCTGCCGTTTGCACTAGTTGCAAAATACCCAAGACAAAATGAACCGTAATCGCTTTCAGCTCATACGTCCTTTTGACACGTCAAAGAAATAGAACAAGGGTTCAAATTCCCTACAGGCCTAGTGATCTGGAAGCAGAGAGTGCGGAGATGATATCTGAGATTGGGGCAGCACTACACGTATGCTGGTGGACTCGCACCAAACCGCAATCAGATCCCTCATGTATGAATTTGAAGTTGACGAGCTGCTAACAACTTGTCGTGGAGTGTGAGGCATGAATCCAGTAATACCAAGTGAACATCCTAGTGGCCCTATCTTGGCGAAAGCTGCTGCTGTCACACTCGCTTCCATAAGCAGTCATCCTAGGAATACTGTAAACTGGCTTCCATGAACTTACCTGAGCTACAAATCAAGTGGACTGGTCACTACAGCAAGATTCATCTATCGAAGCAATATAGGCAATCCTAAAGGAGTATGGAAAACGATTGTGCGCAAGATCCGTAACCCTCAATTATCAGATGGTTGCACTAATGAAACTAAAATGGTTCGACAAGTATATTTTATTTGAGTATACATTTACGTGTACTAGGGAATAAATACAGTCCGATGGGTTCTGCCGCCGATTACGTGGTGTCATAATCATGGCTGATTTCACGCAACAGCACCAGTGTTCAAAAATCCCAGCCACAACGAAGACGACCCACAAGAGGATCATTCATTAAGTGACGCTGCACTTGAGGAGTACAGATGACGGAGCAATGTTAAAGGGTTCAGCCGGGCAGTCCCTGACTTCCAGGAGGGACCATGCGTCGGCACTTGTGGTGCATTTCTATTCCTTATTCACAAATATTTAGGAGGCGGTACAGAGTTTGATTTGTGTAGGCCCCTGCCCCTTTTGACAGAAGAATTTCGGCATAGTAGATGCTCGCAAGATATTCATTGGTAATTGGCGGTGCTTCACATGCTATACCTAACGATTCGCATTTACTTGTCTGCTTCAAATCTGTGCGAATCATGTTCCACATTGAGATTGCGGGTCGCATTGTGGGTTTGGTAGCATCCACCATTCAAATATGCTTCACTACTTGTCGGTTTGACGCATGTCCTCGCAAACCATTGCTGGTCAGGTTTTAGACTAAGATGAGAACATTGCAGAATGCTGAACTGGAAAAACCAGGTTAACTTGCCAACAAAAGTAATTCGATGGCTTATCAGTTCGTCTTCATTTCGGAAGGAAGAAGTGATCGTTGGAGACAATGAAATGAACGCTTATCGAACCATTAGCAATTTGTAGGTCTGTCGAAAAATGCAAGACTTGATAAGGCGCAACCTTAACAGTTTATTTGTAACCAGTCATACGGATTAAAATATTCACAATACTTAATTATTGTCACTTGCTATCTTTGTCTGCTATTCTATGTTGCTCTCATAAGTTGATCTCGCCCAACACTGTGCCACTACACCATATGCTGTGCACCGGATATTAAAGGAAAGAGAATTCCGAAGGTATGGTGCATTGCAGGTGCAAGTGTTAAAACCAGACGATTCGGTGAATCGTCTTACATTCGCTCGCTTGTACTTGAATACCTTGGACGTGCATTCCATCATGTTTACCGATGAGGCTGGACTAACAAGTCGAACAATCATCGGACCTTTCTTCTTTTCTCAAAATGATAGGGGTAAGTTGTGTAGCAGAACTAATACATCACACTTCTTAGCCTCTTCATTCAAAGAAATGTTGCAGACGTGGGTGATTCCGCGGTTGCATGCGGAAGGACTGTTGAGTACGGTTTGGTGGCAGCAGGATGGTGCACCGGCCCATTCAGCACGAACCGTGAGTCAGTTCCTGGACGACACATTCGGTCATCGATGGATTGGTCGGGGAGGACCAATGGAGTGGCCTACACGTTCACCGGATATGAATCCCCTTGATTTCTTCCTTTGGGGATACCTGAAACGAAGAGTTTATAAAGTGAAACCCACGTGTGTGGAAGAACTGAAGCGGAGCATCGTGGAAGAATGTCGCGCGATATCCGTTGACACATTGCAGAGGGTTATAGCCAACAGCATCCGGCGAATGCTGCTGTGCCAGCAAAACGGCGGTGGGCATTTCGAGCATCTACTTCGTTAATTGTTCGACTTGTTTTACGTACTGCATTTCAATACATCTGTCGCATAACCATTGACTTCAGGACTAAATCGCTGCTATGGCTAATGGTGCCGATATTGCGTCGGTGTGGAGGGAATATCGTGGGAGTTGCCTGAAGAGAACAAGACGTTAACGTGAGCAGCGTACACGGAAGAAATCGTTGTACCTATAGATGGACCTCAGCGCCGAAAGGTCTCGTTGGCGGACAGGGTTAGGGTGATAACACTGGCTAGATCGTAGATCAACATACCATGGCATTCCAAATAGCCCGTCAATGCGTCGGCCAGAATTTCTTCCATAACTTTGGCGAACACCGGGAGAAGATGACCGGGCGGTTATTGGCAGGCTGGTACCGACTTGCTCCCTTGTGAATAGGTTTGATGAAACCTAGTTTCCACTTTGACCGAGCTATGTTGCAGTCCAGAGATGGCGGAAATAATCCGTCTAGGTGCGTGATTGTTACCTTTAGTGCTTTTGGGGTGGCTATTGTCCACTCCAAGAGATATGTGTGTAGGATGGTAATGGCATTTTCAGTACCGTTTCCGCAGTGAATGTTACGCCGGATCAAACTGCTACTTTGTGCACTTGTCCTCAAGCACCAAGTGCACAGAGTCGTCCGCCTGAGTTGCGTACACCGTCCAAATCTCTGAACTGCGATTGTTTCTATAACCATGCCAAGTCCGGTCCCTCAAGACCATATATTTTCGTGTTCGGCTTCTCTGAAAAGATTTCTTTTTTAGGGGAGGATGAAAAGCTTTCGGTTCTGATGCCTTCGCGACTAGGGATTTGAACGTGCCCACAATTTTGTCCCAAGCTGGTTCTGGAATACACAGACAGGGTGCGATTATGTGCAATTGATGGCATCTTCTTAGGCTTAGCTTAGACACAGCTCCTCGATCGTTTCTGTGAAATGACGCATACAATGCGATTTCATCAACATTCCTTATCCACAAACACGTGCAGCGAGTAGTTCCTTAATTGGCATACACCGTTTGGTGCGAGTCCACCAGCATACGTGTAGTGCTGCCCCAATCTCAGATATCATCTCCGCACTCTCTGCTTCCAGATCACTAGGCCTGTAGAGAATTTGAACCCTTGTTCTATTTCTTTGACGTGTCAAAAGGACGTATGAGCTGAAAGCGATTACGGTTCATTTTGTCTTGGGTATTTTGCAACTAGTGCAAACGGCAGCTTCACATAAAACAGTAAATCTCACCCACCCACATTTCGCCAACACTCAGGTGGATCGAGCTTTAGGGCACACGTAGAACATCCGCATTTCTTTTGGTAGCAGCAGTCTAATGAAATAGGAAAGCAAATCTATACCAGCACGTCACCATGATCTGTTGTTGTTCGGTCGTTGTGGGAGTACGATTAGCCGCTCAGCTGTACATCCCGTGGAATTATATCGGAAGTTAAAAGAGTCCCAGAGAGTCCCACCGGCCACCGGAAATTAACTAATGGGCAATACTTTTACGCTTGTTAAGTCATTCGCAACTTATGAATGTGTCATGACCGTGGAACAAACGGTTGAACGTGAATCCTCAGTGATCTATTTACACAGTTTCCATGGATACTTAAAATACCAAAAGTTCTAGTACGATGGCATATTAAGGTTTTCCAAATTGGCCGGATACGTATCTGGGCGATAAGGAATATTTAAAAATTCAAGTCTGCCAAGGCGGGGAACTCAAGTCAAGTCAATAAAATGCTTACTACACCAACAACGCTTGAATATTCAGCCGTAAACAGACTGGCTTCATCAAATAAATGCATCGTACGCGCTGGATTCTTCCATCACCTTTCTTTCTAAAATGGGTGATTGGATTTAACCTAAACGCTTCTTTATCTACTTTAGGATTCTTTTACCATACCAATACTGTAAAATTCCTTCTCGTGCTCATTGCGAAACTGATTTTGATTTAATTGTCCAAGCTGATGGAATAAAATGAGATTTGATAAAATCTGTTCAAAAGGCACTGCACTCAGCTTTCTTTTTATTTCTGTATTCTGCTGGAATTAACTCCTTAGGCGGCCGCGCACTTGCAAATAAATCCGATGAGCCTCCAGTAGCTGGTAGACATTGTTCCGGACTCATTTATGCAGAAGTAGCATCTCATATTTTCACCGCCTAATTGTTACGAATTCTTATTTTGCTAAGGTAATTTATGTGAAGGTAACATTCAGTCTACAACAGCGTTGTCACTAACCCTTTTATCATTTGCTGGGATAACATTAAGCAACTGTCGAAGCGCCATCAACATTTGAACACGGTAGCCAGTGCATTATGCACTGCTGTCGAGATGTTGCAAACCACCAGCCAAAAACGTCGGCATCGACCCAATCTGAGCTGGCCTTTGTCGAAATCGACGAGGGTCATTAACATATTTCAAGGACACATGCACCGCAATGCGTCCTCACGTCGTATTCACACCCCAGACATGCGTGGATGAGTAAATACAGTAGACGTACATGCCATTGGTGGGTCGGCAAATTAGTGCGTTCCAATCTACCCCTGACCAGCGCGGCGACTGAGCAAAAACGAAAGACTCTTCTCAAATGCACTGTACAAGATGATCTAGTAGGATTTT
>OX104071.1:80814780-81015702 GCA_944474145.2 Dicrocoelium dendriticum | reverse complement strand
GGTAGCACTCTTACCAAGCGACGAGCTTAACAAACTTAAGCAGCCAATTAGCTTATGGTATTTTAAGCTGTTTGGTCTGTGTCCTATCCTCTGCTCGGCAGTAACGTTTAAGTCAGTGGATAGTGACCGGCGCCATATCACATCTAGGAACTTATTTACGATGGCCGTTGCCGTCCCCCGTAGCTCAGTGGTCTCAACCACGGACTGGCAACAGTCGAGTTTACGGGTTCCCGAAAGGATGATACCTGCGTACATTGCTTTTCCGGGCTTGCGACGGCCGTCTGAATGAGTCCTAAATCCACTAGCCCAAGTATATGGTAACTTGCTTACTAACGGAATACGTAGGTTTCAGTAAACAATGTAATATATTTCGAAAGTAATGCCTTCGAGAGTCGCACCTAACTACCTAAAATTAGAATGAAGGCCAATCGCTTAAAATTAATTTTACACGTTAACACATACAATCCGCTAAACCACCTGGCCATACATCCACTTGAATTACGTTTTGCTATACTGTTAGCGTTTATAACACTGTAGTCCCAAATTGAATTTTAGCGAATCAGTAACTAATTTCCGACATAAAAAGCATCTCATAAAACTGTTTCAGTTCAACAATAATGGTGCATAAATCGTTCAAAATTTTTCAACTGTGACCATAAGCAGGGATATTGGAAGGGAGATGTAGTTGCTTGATGCCAACATTAAATTAAAGTAATAGCGGACGGATCAAAGTTGGCCTGTCATGTGTGGTTATCACAATATTCAATGGAGATCGGGGCGGTTAACTTGTTGCCAAACATCCTACTTTCATTGAGCGGCGCTCATCAAGGTGACGGATTAAGATATCTCGCCATGCGTTTGAGAACACTAGACTTTCTCTCATGCTTATGAAGCTATTAGACTTGGATCCTACCAAGGCCTAAAAAGTTAAATTTGGTGTGCTGCACGCTATCATGTCCTATAGATTAGGACGCTGTTTATGATGGTTTATTCCCCCTCGTCTAACAATTGTGCCGCCGCTGCCTTAATTATTAGAATGGCTTTGTGATCAGGCTGCAATCTCTGTGAACATGTCGTGTGTCTTTCGTCATCTATGACCCTAGTGTGCAACACGCGCACTGTTTGACTCACTTATACATTATCAGAGTCTCAGTAACAACTGCTTGGTGTTTCAAGCGCGTCGATGTCCAAAGGTATTTTGACCTGCCGGAAGCTCACACCTATGTACTTTTGTCACACCTTGTGGAAAGCACCCAAATATTCTTCCTTGTAAGCTCTTCTTTGCGGTCAACAAGAAGTTGGCTTCAAAGTTTCTTAATCCTGGCTGTAAAAACGTATTCTTCTACTTAGGTTACTCATTACTTGCGTATTCCGTAATGTATTTGATCTGCAGAACGTTACATTAAATATGACAATCTAACTACCATACTTAGGAATGAGAAATGTAAGTTTACTATCATTTAACTGTGTTTCTGACACCACATACTGTACTATGTATTCGGAATCTTGTGGTTGTACATCTAAATTTTTCTCGACCAAGACCAATAAGAACAATGCGTTGTAAATCGACAGATTCGAACTGTAATCCTTACTGCAATTTAAGTCAACCAAATTAAATCTATGCTGTGATGGCTGAACATGCACTACATAAGACCAAGTTTACTGAACTGATGATTTCCCGATCGGTTCTAAATATGTTCCAAGATATTGAGTACAGTTACGGACCTAATGTTCGCAAACTGTTAAGTGAATTTGGCGCCACATTATCATCATCATTATACACGTTAGCTACAGGTGGATATCTTTTCAGCTATTGTGCCGCAATACAAAAGGCAACAAGAAAATAATACAACAGTGGCACGCCGGCTGAGACCCCAGTAACGGATGGACATCGTTCCAGAGAGTTAACAGCCGGCTGTCATGCACAAAAGATTCATATTATGCCTAGCGAAAGAGATGATGATTTGAGTGGGAGGCTACGCAGATGGGGGTTGGACAAAGGAACTGACAACATAAACGCCATTGGGGCCGGCTCCTAGCCATATCTGTAAGTGTGTTTAACCAAAAGTATTCATCGTCCTTATCGCCCTAGCCAGGTAGTCGGGATGCACCAACCGAAGCCAACTTCGAAGTGAGGGTTTTCATATCTCTCGACCAAATCATCCCCTGACCTCCCCTCCTTCTCTTCCAACCGCATTCCCGGCGCGCATACAGCGTACGTCGCGGGAGTTGGTGTGCTGGCATGCGCAACATGTGGTCCAGCCATCTTAGCGTGGTGCGTGGTATAATTGTGCTGAGTGGTTCCCTCCCTCTTCCTGCACCAAATACACGACGGTGAACACGCTCATTGCTCACGCGGTGCTCCAAGCAGACATGAGCTTAGCTACGAAGGCGGTGATGATCGAATATGACGAGCCTCTTTATGTCTGTCGACCAGATGCGCTAGGTTTCACAACCGTATAGTAGGGTTAAACGGACGACTGCGTTATAAACTCTGCCCTTCTGGGGTGAGTTAATGTCACGTCTGAGCCACAGGTGGCGAGAGTTGGGCCAAAGACACCGCGAGCTTTTGCTACTTGTGCGCCCATTGGAAAATCATGTGGATCACCATACATATAGTAACTGGTTGTCTACCAAGTTTACTGAAATTAAAAAATACCAAACTTGTCTGAGATGTACGGTTAGCAACGTACCAGACAGGGTACGTCTTAGTGGTCAGTGCAAAGTTAGGAAATGAATGTGTCGTACACACACTTCCGCTATTCACCGGAGTAGACTGAGGCGGAAGGTATTCTTTATAAACAAGGGTCTTTAGAGATTAACAAAAGGTTTTGAAATGAAGAGAACATGTGGGAAAATCGTAATTTGTGCCTTGAGGGAATTAGTTCCTCTAAGGAGGATGATCCATTACAAATGTTGCCGCAAAGACTGCGATCACGTACACGTGAGTCAAATCGCGCTGCAATATCGCGTTTGGTATCGTTTTCACATTGTCTTAAAATGCAGATGCAGTAAACTTCCCATTACATATGTGATTTGTAAATTAAAAGATATAAAGCGTTTTAGCAAAATAAGCTGCGTTGTGCTGAACTCACCAACAGTGTTTCAATAATATAGATAAGTAACTGTCTAATTTTGACAGTAATTTAACACACGGGATTTCCTACAAAGTTACAGTTATCCGATAGGCACCAGCTACTGCAAATAATGAAAATGCTGGTTATAATTTAGAGGAAATACTTACTTGTTTTGTAAGCAGATTTCTGGGTTGTTTTACTAGGTGGCTACACTAAGCATCCAGCATAAGCTGGGTGTCTCATAGATAATTTTGCAGGCTGATTAAAAATTTAGTGTAGGATTTGTTACGCTAGTATGAGATCACGCGATAGACGACGTCAACATGCGCTGAAAACTTTTAGGATTCTCAGTCTAATTAGGTTTCGGGAAATTCGGATCAGCAAATAATTCCTTTTACCGCCCTGAGTTGTGAGGTTTCGAGGGGATTCCGATGATGCTTCCATGAGGGTTGAAATATTTGTTAGCATAATTCGCTTGTTATCTTTTCATGCGCCCACCATTTGTTACTAGTTTGAGGTTACGGGCATTGGGAAAGCAAGATAGGGGAGGCCGGATCGCTGGTTTGTTCCATTTGATTCTTTTTGTTCGGTCTCGAAATTCAAATTAACGTTGGGTGAACTCATTACAATCGCTCTCAATAGCAGTACGCTATAGAAATTCTGACCCTAGCTTTTGATTCTAAGTGCTTTGGTTGTTTGCGCCCAAAATGCTTGCAATTGGCAGCGTTGAAATGAAATCTCTTGTGGGATGACAACTTGCAAGCCATATTCATACGCTTACAGAGCTCAATAATAGTTCAATAGTGTATGATGGGATAAAAAGCATTGGCTTTACAAGACCCATAGGATGGTAAATACAAAATAAGTACAAATCATTAGATTCCGACATGGAACTGAAATGCCAATAGTCTAAACCAGGTACATCACACCACAATGTGTTGTTTGTCACTCAGATGAATGTCTAACAAATGTTTGAAGGCTGTAATGTTCGGAGCGTTTACCACATGCGTTGGCAAGTCATTCCATTGTGAACAGATTCTAAGAGAGTAAAAATATTTTCTACAGTCTAATCGGGAGTGTTGGATTATCAGCTTGAGGTTATGACCTCTCGATCGCTTATATGAGGCTAGGGTGAGCAGCGATTTGCACGGGTGATCGCTTTCCGTTAATATCCGGTATGCGAGAATGAGATCTCCGCGTAGTCGTCAGTATTCGGAGGAAAACATTCCGATTAAACTGAGACGCACTTCATAATTGAGACCAGATAATCCGCGTGTTGCCTTGGTAGCTCTTCGTTGGGGCTGCTCTAGGAGATGAATGTCTCGTTTTAACCATGGGCACCAAGCCTGGACGGCGTATTCGACGTGGGGACGGATATAGGAGTTGACAAGCATGGGTACCAGCCGTCGTTCAAAAACACCAAAAGCTCGCCTCAAAAGTCTCAGGTTCATGTTCGCCACGTTCGCTGCTTTGGAACATTGGAGCGAATTCCCCAGACTTTCTTGCACAATGATACCTAAGTCTTTTTCTGTGGTCACGCGCCGTAAAGCGTACTGTCCCAAGAGGTACGTGTTGGCAAGATTGCTGCGCAATGACAGTAGGTGACAATTGGCAGGTTTCAGTGGGAGATGATTTATATCTGCCCATTTGTTGATTCTATCCAAATCATTCTGGAGGAGGGCACAGTCTGATGTTGAGCGAATAACTCTCCAGATTTTTGCGTCATCTGCAAAAATTTGCATCGAGGATTGAATATTATCCGGGAGGTCGTTAATGTAGACCAGAAAAAGGAGGGGACCAAGGACGGATCCTTGAGGAACACCGCTGGAGATGCAGAGGGTTTCCGAGAGGGCATCGGCGACTCTGACCTTGATCGTTCTGTCATGCAAATATGCTGCTAGCCAGGTGAGTAGGGAACCATGGATACCGTAGGCACGAAGCTTATGAAGCAGAGCTAAGTGATTGACTCTGTCGAATGCCTTCGAAAAGTCTAGGTAAATCACATCAAGGGGAGATCCTTCATCAAGTGCTTTGGTCCATAAATCCCGAGCAAGAAGCAGATTTGTGGGGCAAGATCGTTTGCGCCTAAAGCCGTGTTGGAGGTGAGAAATTAGCATCAGACTCTCAAAATATCGTGTAATTTCATCTGCAACTAACGATTCCATTACTTTTGATAACACAGGGAGGAGAGTAATGGGTCGGTAGTTGGCAGGATCCGATCGCTTACCTCCTTTGTATATCGGAGTGACTATCCCGCTTTTCCACTCAGACGGAAGTGTTTGGGAATTGAGTAGACTTTGGAAAAAGCTTGCGAGGTGTGCTGCTATGGTGGGAGCAAGAGTTTTAAGAACTTTGGGTCTTTATGATCTTGCGTTGCAGTGATATTACGACACATCATCCAATCACCGGCTAAGAGTAGAGGATTTTAGGAGTTTCGCGAGACCATTTAAGATGAGAAAGAACAGGCGCCGTCAGAGCGCTACGCATTGTAAGGCGCGGCGCTGCACTTTTATTGTGTCGAAAGCTGTGCTACGGTCCTTTATCTTCAGTTGCTGTTGAAAGTGAAACATACCTATTCAATAAATAAGGATATTGCCCAATCCCTAATGCAGGACCCCGTAGGAAAAGGTATACACACGGTCGAATAACTTTAAGAAGTCTAGCTAAAAGGCATCTGCTTTTAGCTCAGTGTTTAAAATTCCGTTCTGGTGTGCATGAGCTATCAGTAGGTTTGTGATGCATCACAGATGCTAGTGAAATTAAAGGTGCTTAAGAGTAGGGAATTTAATGTTTGTAAAGCAACAGAATTAGATGTTATACTTTGGATATCACATAAATCTGTTTTAACGCAAAGAGTAACTTGAACTTAATTTTTTAATATGAGAACTATCTCAAGTGCAACAAACCGAGGTGTTTCGTAAAATGGACATAACTGCTCTCTCAGTTGTTATAGCTAAACCTGAAATAGCCATCACTTTTCAGATGATGTTGCTGACGTGTGATGTTGGGAGATTGATAGGCTATAGATTAATCCATTAGGCACTGATAGCAGAAAATAAGACCAGACAGGGAAAATTAGTTTCAGTAATTCGATGTGGGACTTGTGAAATCACACAAGCTAGCAGTTTGGGTGAAAGGGATTAGTTTATTTTATATGAAACCGATCATATCAAGACAAGGTTCGTGAACCATAAAACAACCTACACAGCAGCACTTGTGATTTTCGTCCGGTGCATCTATCTTGAACATCTTTTATTTCACTAACAAATGTGGCTGCGGGGCCTGTATCAGTTCCTTCTGGGAGCATAAATGCGGATGTAAAATGTAAGGTGGATTAGCTCGGCAGTTGAAAGCATACTACATCATTTGTATTTTGATTGCAGCATATAAAGCAAGTAGGACGCCGGAAAATTGAAGCATCTTGTCTATTTGATGCGGTGTTGACAACATGAGCCCAAGAAAGACTGTTATTAGCCCCCAAATGTGGATGGTGTTTACTGATGAAACAAGTGGTAGAGACATGCTGCACCACAGGCACATTCGTAGTGGTAACTAGTTATTGAAGCGGTCAGACTAGGTTGCTTGTCATTACCTAGCGTACGGAGTAATGGTTATGCAGAGAATACACATGTCATTGTAGCCTTCAGACAAACTCACGCAAGATTTGGACTTTGCTCGAAGTTCCTCGCAGTGAGCTTTAACGAAGAAAACAGAAATCTGAGGACAACTAACAATGAAACAAGGAACAGTCGATGTTTATTCATAGTGTACCGGAGCTTCAAGCATTTGCTGACCTTGAAGCATACGCCTATGATTGGGAGGAATAGCGCTACCTACATCAAGCGCTCGCACTTGACAACGTGATCGACAAATCGGTCACAAGACCATCCTTATCAATAAAATACAAAGTGTGTATCCCAAAGGTGATGCAAATTTTACACTCGACCAGACACATGGCGGAAGTTGCACTTGAAACCTCGCGTAAGCGGCATATGAAGCTTCTCTCAGATTTACGAGTAAATGTGTTCTAAACCTGACTACAAATGATTGAGAGAGAGAAAGTCACCGGAGTATGACAGTTTTCCAGTAAGTCTTAGTAGTTCCTCTGCAATCTTAAGCTATTTTACAAGATTATTAACATGATTCGCAAAATACAGGGCAGCGTAACTCCATTAAACACTACTGTGGGAAGGCGCGTACCGCCCAAGAAATAGCTAATGCTCTTATACACCAATTAGCTTGCCCTCTCAAGAAAGCTTCGTCATCTCATTCTAAGACAGATCACCTCACCACCAGGACTTAGCCGCATCACCTTCATAAACGCGCTTGTGCTGCAACGACTGGCGTCACTACCTAAGAACCCTTCACTTGGTACGGATAACTTAAGCTACAAGTCATTGATGGTGACTGCCACTAGATTAGGTAAGCAATCATCTGTTATTTTCATCGTTCTCGCGAGGAGATGCAGGTCCCAACAACGCGGTGGTGTGGAATACGCACCTTATTTGAAAAAGATGCTATCGTACAAAGCCCACCAAATACCGCCCGATTAATCCTCTTCCTGTACTTGCAAAGGTCATGGAACCTTTCGTTGCAGATGTAATTATGGGATGTTGAAATAGGTGCCACCTCATCGTGCAACTTCAGTATGATCCGCGTCAAAACTTCTCATATTCCACGAATCTTTTGTTAGCCCGAGCTTGCTGGAAGGCTATCGTGGATGCTGGATAAAAGTCGACGCCGCTTTCCGTGATTTCTCTAAGGTATTTTATCGTTTAGATCCTCGGATTCATCTACACAAACATTTGAGCTAGGTGATCCGATATCCTATCCTGAGCTGGATTTATCATTCCTACTCCAACAATGCCAAATATGGGGCTGACCCGAAAGACCTTCAATTTTTCGTCGCTCAACGCTCGATACAAGGACAAAGCATGCTAATCGTGTTCATAAACGACTTCTCGGGAGCTTTGACGTCAAACATTTCAATCTTTGCGAATGGTCTTAGCATTAAATGGGCAATCTAAGTAGCAGACTAAAAATTGCACTACAAGATGATCTAGTAGGACTTACGGATGGTCGACCCAGAACCTTCTTGGGTTTAAATTTGTTAAGTGCAAAAGGTTGGGCTACGCCACCACAGTACCTATCAATATCGATCGGCAGAGCACATGCTGTAGTTCACTTCTCAAAAATGTGATTTCGGGATGCTCGTGCCGTACGACATCGGATGCTCGAAGTATGCTGAAATGGCATTGAAAATACCAGCCAACACTTGGACATACTGCTGATGGCGTTAGGTCAGTTTGATCTTATCTTCGCCAATGTTCAAAGCTTATGTGAGAGCACATGCTTACTCTGTTATTCAGGTGTGGCAAATGCAAACAGCATGAGTTTGCGGATCTTGAGCAACCACACCAGAGGGCAAGCAATATCTGAGCCGATCGCTCCATCTCCCCTTCCATTTGAGACTATAGACTAGAAGTCTTTAGTGAACAATATCATCTTCTGCTAGGTGATCTCCTATTTGTGTATCAGATCCTTAGGGACCCTGATCACCTATCTCCGCCAATGTTGATACTTAGCCAAAACACCTCAATGAGACGCTGCAATTTGAAATTGGCTACACGGCATTGCCGGTAGAAGTGCCATCGGAAACTTTTCACATTTCGCATCGTACAGCCATGATACTTACTTTGCATTTTGTCATATCCATTCCTACGTTGTTTGAATTAAAACCGACTTCATTACCTATTACGCCACCTGCTTTAAATGATTTAGCCCGTTACTAGGACACGTGACATTGTAACCACGCAATCTTTACACTTGTCATTTGCGGTAAATCCACCTCTACGCATTTGTCTCATCTCGACACATCCATTCTTTATCACAACCTACGGAGCTCTGCTAGGCGTTTGCTAGTTAATCCTTGATAAATTCATTATTTCATTGTCCCAATTGAAGCCGACAAATTTCTGTCCAGGTGTTATACGGCGGCTTTCTCAATGAAGGTCAACTTATGAATAGGTCTTCATTCTTGGCGTCTAAAAGCCCTACCGGATCAGGTTTTATCTGACGTTGTTAGCATTATATCCTTCAGAGCATTCATTCTCAGGCAACGCATTCTGAACTGACACAAGCTTATTACTCGATACGTTATAAAGGCAAATTTTACTTGTAAACGAATTAAGCAAATGAATTCAATTATGATTATTTCATAAAGGAACGGAGCTCTGGAAGCATGCACAATGTCCATTACACGTATTTTATTTCAGGCCTGATGTATTTTATTTTGGCTATCACGACGTCGATTAATGACGGATACATTGGTTTCTTTCTCGCAGTTAAAATGCATCCTTGCGTTGGCCCGGTTAAATTTCTTTAACCCCTATCTATGGATACGTGTTCATCAGCCACAAGGAATTCAGTTGCCATTTACCGATGACAGCGTTCAAAGTCGATTATCGTCATCTGCAATCTCGTGGTTTCTAAATTCACAATGGAACTTCAGTCAACTGAGGCCCGAATGGGAATCTCATGGTATCACCGTTTTTGGCCGACAGTACTCACCAGTAGAAAGAAGCGGTGCTTGCGAAGCATGACGCAAAAGGAAGCTATTATGCTCGGGCACAATGACAGACACTGTCATTCATGAATTAATCTCAAATGTCCAAACGATTATCCAAAGTAGCAGGACGTTGGTTGCAATCGAGCGGATATATTTCGCCTTCATTTAGCTTACATTATTGCATCAAACTTAGCATTGTTTTTTCTTAGCATAAACTTCACGAGGGCAAGTTCGGTTGTGCGTTGTGATTTAGGTTACTTAGCCAAAAAGATTATTCAGTAAAGCAGCTTATCGCTATTTCATTTAGTTAAAAAACACGTGTAACTCCACTGACAATTTGGGTCTGAAAATATCCTTGTCAGTTTTTACTATGATACAATATTACTTCCTCACCATATAGAATTAAAAAGTAATAAAGTTGAACGCTTATATTTATAAATTTCAAGTGGTTTCTTTCATAACCAACTTTACCATAGATATGAAAGTATTTAGCGAGAAATATCACATCGTCCCGTTACTGGTAAAACAGTAATCTTTTCGTAGCCCACAGAATTTGGAGCGCCATAGTGTAAGCGCCTTAGAAACTTCAGGCTTGGGCAGCTGCGTTCTATTGTGCAATAACATACACGATTCAATCGTGCTACTCAATTACCTCTACTGAAATTTATGTTTCTTATTTTTGGCTACGTTTGGGGGTCAACGTATGCTAGCATCGTTTTAAGCGAAAACAGAAGCTGCGCAAATTGTATATGTGACCTGGCGTGTAAAATTCAGCTCATGAATCCTCGTGCGACATTAGTATATTCCATGATATCCCTTGAAATGGGCCTGAGGAAGAGAAAAAAGACTCAGCAAAATATCGCAAGTGGCACGAGGACGATCAATCGCCACCAACAGTGAACCCGAATTCCCGCCTTTCAAAGCGCCACAAGCCAAAGCCTATGACTTGGAAGCGCTGCGCTATATTCACGAAGCTATGACTCTCCACAACGTGATTGCCAACTTAACCTCAAAGATACCTATATCACCAACATATGAAAGATATGTCCCAAGGGTGATTAAAGTGCTGCTGTACGACAGACAAATATTTAGAAGGGAGCTGGGGAGCTGACACTAGTTGTGTACCAAACTGCCATCAGAGATAGGCCTAGAGGCATTAAAAGCCAGGTCTTCATTAACTGAGAGAACAAAGTAACATATGAAGTTTTTGCTAGCCTTGCTGTCGTGTTTCCGAACTGGAATGCGGTGCTACTTCTCAGCTGTCCGAAGAGGAAGGAGAATTCATAAGCAATTCCACTCTAAAGGATTAGGCAGTTGGTACTTTATGCAACAGACCGAATCGTTCCCGGGGATAATGCACGAAATAGACTTTTTTAAAAATGTCAGCCCCCCCCCCCCAAAAAAGTATACATGTAACTTTGCGAAAAAGGTTTTTCTGTGTTCAGATAAGCTTCTGGCATACCTTGCTCCCAGGTGTTTGTATAAAAACGCACAAGACCGTCTTAGCAATTTGGCCGAACTGCGGTCTCGTAACTCCTCAATATCTTGGGATTTTATCAAGGCACACGGGACATGACTGAACGACGTGATTAGCGTTACCTTAATCTCACTGCATGATGTTTTACTGTTGCGCAACGACCAACTCACAAATTGAAGCTGGTGTACTCAATTACTATCTTTTCGGCCTAGCATCTATTGCCTTTAAGACACTGGGGTTCAAACGTGGCCGGCTTTTGGTGCCACCTAGAACTAATACAGGACGATCTATGCGGAGTATCCAATGTTTAAGGTTGCCCAATTGAAAATAGACCAATCCCAAGCCTTGTCTAGGAAGAACCTGCTAACAAGACCTTACTGTTATGTTCACATGATAGAGGGTCACAAGCTGCACACCATAGAAACCGCGGCTAATCTAGGTGATCAATCCATGGCGGAAGTGCAGGAGCTAATCGCTTGTTCACTGCTGTACCATCATGTCACTTCTTTACCGCGTTTCAAGAAAGGAAGAAAACCGACCATAAAGGATATCTTTTGTACCAAGTAGCAACTAATAATCAACGTAGTAACAACGTGCATATGCGTATGAAAAATATGCAAAGGAAGATATCGAAGAATCTCAAGTGGTAACCGACTAGTACAACCTGTGCGAACTCATTAGTGTAACTAGCTGGTCATTTCTAAACAAATGATCCTCTGAGGTTGCCGGTAGAGAATTGGTCAACAATACAAACAGCTTAATCATAAGCATATCAGCAAATTAGATATCACCGCTGGAAAAAGATAAGATCATTTCTAAAGAGCAGAGCTAAGCAAAGCGTGACAATCAGGGATTCTGTTAAGCCCGCCCACACGGTCTCTCAGAGCGAAGTCACCTATAATGTCTACATAATACAAAGGAAGCACTGTGCCAAACTTGTGAGGAGAATGGAGTAAAGTAGAAAAAAGCTTGTGACAAACTGTGCTCTAACCCCAAGCTGCTCTATAGACATGCAAGCAAACTTTGCGGTGTAAAGTGTGCAATTCCTTCTCTGTACATGGCAGGCGGGTTAGCAAAATGGCACAAGTCGTGGCGAGCCATGCAGCAGTACCTTACCGAATATACAATCCTTTTGTGTTAGCTAAGGCAATCATGAACATCATGCATTGACCACATATCCTTAACAAACGTAGCTCTACTGTCTATGCAGGAGTACAGTTCGCCTAGCGCAGACGGCATTCGCTCAAATGTCCACAGTGTGGAATCACGGGAAAATCACACCAATCTACCAAAGCAGTAGCCAGGCAGTACCGGTGTATTATCGTCTAATGACACTACTACTGGTGATTTCCAAGATCATGAAATCCATTAATGCTGAAGCAATCACAGGATGCCTGGAAAGTAACCAAATTCTAGTGCCGGAGCAGCACGGATTTGGTCAAAATCGACTTAATAATAGCTTGTGCATGTGGCACGGAATCTGTAGACGCCAGATTAGAAGCGGATGTCAGCTATCCAAATTTCCCGAAGGCACTCGACCGCTTGGGTCATCACTGTCTATATCATATACTTCCTAACTAACTATGCATTACGTGATCATCTTCTATGTTAGATGTACGGCTGTGTCCTTCAATCTCACCTGAATGTGATCGTCCATCGCAATGAGGCTGGACCTTACCGTGGTGCGATGTTATGGGTGCCTCAGCGATCCATGGAGCTATGCTGGTTGGTTCTATTGCACATCCAGAGTCACTCATACCAGATTGCTCAATGGTTAGAGGCCAGACAAACTCAGCCTCCTTGTCCTCCAGATTGGGTTTTGGAATGAAGGTAGCACCTTATTTCTTTAAACGGACTCCTTGTAGGCCAAAAACAAACCCGCTGCATTGCGTTAAGGTTTTTGAACCAAAGGCTTTGGTTGAGAACCTTAATCGTTCTCCTGTCCAGGTCTGGGCAACCTGACAGTATCCTGCCCACGCAACACCATGAATCATTCGTCAGACAATTTATTGATGCTCTGGCTGCCGCAGAGGATAATCAATGGTGCCATATCCGCTGCATCGAGCAGGGTGGATAGGAGTTTGGATGCTACTGCTCAAGCCATCCCGCCTTCTTATTACCCCTCTTACGTATTTTCCTTCTTACCGTCCCTGTTCCAACTTCACTTATATCCCCCAGCTTCCAACCCCCGATTCTTGGCTCTCCTCCAACATGCTTTGCTGGGTATTTGTCTACTGATTTTAACTCACATGCTAACGCGGAGCGTCACTCCTCTCCTGTCGACAGGCCCATGTCCAACCAAGCGGTCGATTCCAGTTCATCGGCTTCCATTTAGAGCCCTCGATCATCCTGCAGATTGGCATGCCACAATTTACGCACATTACTACAGATCGGTCAACAGGCAGCACTTTCCCGACCATTGGAGAACCTCTCGATCGATATTTGCCGCTTATCAGAGCCCCGCCTGCAAAGCTCGACCTCTGTACTCACTCTGCGATCCCCTTCAGGTGACGCAAGCAGTATTTTCTCATTGCGCCTATCCGGTGACGATGCAGCTTCGAACACCGGGCAAGCTGGTGTTGGCATTGCCCTGAGTCCCCGGGCTGAAGCTGCTCTGGTTGATTGGCTTCCAATCAGTAGCCGGATGTGTGCGGTCCGATTGGCTGGCTCGTTTAAAGCTTAGAAGTGGTGCGGGACTAATAGGTGTCTATTCATCACCGCTGCCTACGCGCCCACAAACTGTAGCGATGATTCGGTAAAGAACCACTTCTAACACCAACTGACCCAGCTCCTTCGCCACAGAAAAAGCACGGACACTGTTGTGTTGGTGGGGGGTCTGAACGCACAAATTGGAAAGTTTTCCGCTGATGAAATGCATCTGGGCGATCAGCACGTTGTAGGCTCCCGTAATAATAACGATGTGCGGTTACTTCATTAGTGTGAGGGTGCCCGCTTATTTCTGGCGAGTACTAACTTCCGACACAGCACCTGACGGAGGGTGACTTGGCGCCCACCAGCCTCGAACCAGCCTTGGACGCAGATCGATCACATTGCTATCAGTTACCGCTGGAGAGGCTGCATCCAGAATTGTCGCTCGATTTGGAGCACATGTGTGGACACGCAGCATGCTCTTGTACGTGCTGGTATGCGGATGCGTTTTGGCGGACGCCCACGGCGAAGCTGTGAGCGTATCGACACCAGCCAACTGACAAAGCCAGCTGTTCTGAATGCATATCAAAGTACGCTGACATGCGTGTTGAGTAATCGCTCACTGTAGACAATTAATGGCCACTGGTCAGACGTTACTAGCGGCAGGCAACTCCTCATGTTGTATGTCTAATAGTCAACATGGATATTGGGTATCTTCGCGGTGCCTGAAACTTATCGACACTCGCCGGCATAACCCGGCTGGAAGCGAACACAATGAAACTCGTAAAGAGCTCCGGGCAAGACTCCGTGCTAGCCTGAAGAGACCGCGAATCTTGGTGGTTTCATCTTGCTTCAGAGATGGAAGTGGCCGCTGCCCTTGGTAACCATTCTAAGTTATTCCGTCTGATACGGGAAACGGGCAGCAGAAGACCTGGTGTTAGTGAAGCTATACGTGACGAGAATGGACAGCCTATCCACAAATTGTCAAAACGTTTGGAGCGTTGGGCTGAGCATTTTGAAAAGCAATTTATTTGGCTAGAATTGTTCGATTCTTCGCCGGCCACTGATCGTCCTGCTCCGTGGGCTGTCCGTTTGGATCCACCCTCTCGTTCAGAAGTCAAACGTAAGATCGGACGGTTGAAGTTGAACAAAGCCGCAGGACCAGATGATCTACATCCAGCGCTCTTCAAATTCGGAGGCTCTGCTCTTGTTGATGTTTATATGAATTACTAGTGAAACTGTGGGAGCAGGAGACTGTCCCAACCGATTGGAGCCACTCCGTTAACGTTCCCATCTTCAAAGGCGGCTTGTGTTTGGAATGCGGCAACCATAGAGGAATCAGTCTGATCTCCAACGCCTCCAAATTACTCGCCTCTATACATCTTCACAGAATGACTGGCGCTCGTGAAAGCCAGATTCGTGAGGAGCAAGCCGGGTTTCGTCGAGGTCGTGGCTGCGTCGACCACATCTTCACCTTGCGTCAGTTGTTGGAGCACCGTCACACATATTGGCGGCCCACCGTTGTCGTGTTCCTAGACATCAAAGATGCCTTCGATTCGGTTGATCGATGTGCCCTTTGGAACTGTCTACTCAGGAAAGGTGTGCCGGGGAAGTATGTAAACATTATCTAAGCATTATACGCGCGTAGCACGGGCAGAGTTAGGGCTTACGACAGGCTGTCGCCACCCTTCAATATATCCAGCGGTGTGAGACAAGGATGCCCGCTGTCACCTTTCCTCTTCAACTTCGCTATTGACGAGGTCACTGGGATTGCATTTACAGGACATGATTTTGAATGTGTGGAGCTACTCCCAGGGGAACGACTTTTGACTTGGAATATCCAAACGAAATTGCACTCATCTGTGACATCTCCCAGACTTTCCAAGCCGCGCTGGACAGATTAGCACTGGCTGTCAGCCGCTTTGGGCTTTGCTGTGCACCATCAAAATGCAAAGGATTCCTCCAAGATTGGCAGGGATCACCTCCTGCGCTGACCCTTGCTGGGGCTTATCTAAAAGTCGTTCAGAAATTCAACTACCTGAGAAGTTGTATTAGCCCACTTGCGATCGAAGACGACATCACGAACTGTATATCAAAAGCTCGAGGTGCTTTTGCTAACCTTCGCCACCTATGGCGACGGCGCGATATTACTCTCGCCCTGGAGGGTAGAGTGTACGATGCAGCGGTAGGTTCGACCCTACTGTACGGTTGCGAAACCTGGCCCCTAAGATCGGCGGACCTGAAGATGCTAGTTACGTTCGACCACCGGAGCCTTCGCAGTTTGGCTCACATCTGGTGGGAACACCGCGTGAGTAACGAGCGTGTTCTACGCCTTGTCTACGGCACAGAAAAAGGAACTGAACCGCTCAGCACCGTAATTTCACCCACCGGGCTCCGATGGCTGGGCCACGTGTTGCGCATGCCAGCCCACCGACTTCCACGACGTGCGTTGTTTGATCACCGGGGATATGAATGGAAGAAGAGGAGGGGTGGCCAGGCGATGACTTGGTCCAAAGGAATTAAGGCCATTACTTCGCAGCTGGCTTCAGTTGGATCGGCACGGTTCCCTGGTTTTGGTCCAAATTACTGTGAACACGTCTGGCTGGATACACTTGCTGACATGGCAAGAAGCCGACCTCAGTGAAGTTCCTGCTGTGAGTTTCTTTGTCCCTCCCCAACGCTTTTAGCCCCCCTCCACCTACGAGCTCATTTCGGAGTGTACAGCATAATTTTTCTTTTTGCTGAATAGTAGCCGGCTGGTAGCTTACCAGAACGATACGTAACCGTTGCTGGTAGCTCAGCTGGCATGCACCTGTTGTATTTATTTTCCTATTCTTTTATGTATTGTGGCACAGCAGATGAGATGTTTCCCACCTATTGCTGACGTGTATACTGAATGAGGATGATGAATGTGAGCGTTTATAGCACCCTATTCGAATCAACCGAAGTAAGTTGTGGCGTTTCTCAGGCCTCGGTACTCAGGCCCCACCTGTTCCAGGTCTTTATATAAGATCTCGCGCAGGTGCTCTCTTCAACTTTCTTACTATTTGGCGAGGACCTGTAGATATGGCGTGCTGTCACTACATTCGATTATCACACAGCCTAAAATGTTAAGTACATAATCTGTTGGGGTCATGTCGCAGTTCAGAGTGAACAGGAACAACTTCAGTGTATCTGCCATCAGAATACTCAAAACTGCTTGCTAGAGCCGCAATTATTATAGCTGGCCTATTGTGACTGCCGTATTGGAGTGTTCGTGCAAGATGACCTTGGTTGTTTGTGGCAGAATGAGAAGGCATCAAGGAAAGCAAGTCAGAACTACTGCCTTCTTCGTAAAACTTTCGTGGCTATTGACGGCACAGTCTTTCCGAAATTGCTTGACTTTACGCGGAATACGCCATTCAAGCGAAGCAGCCCTGGCAGAAGCGCCACCTCACCGCGCCGTATAGTGTACAGAGCAGGGTGTCGAAAAGTGTTAAATGTTTGTCCCGCCTTCCCCACGCACTCAGGTTAAAACAATGAAAATATACAGCGGTCTTTATCGGCGCCTATGTAGCGATGAACTTTGCAAGCAGAAGAGACTATTGCAACATTTCTGCTAACATGGGCACGGTCTCAGCATTCACACCATTCACTTCATCCACAGAGGCGGATTCAGTTGTCTTTGTCCTCCTATTCGATGGACGAATCGACTTGTTTTGTGTGCTTATATGTGTGGGCATGTGTGCTCATTACATTAATTGCAGAGTCTAAGGGACGGAAAATGCAGCCTATGTGAACTTCACCAGCAATAACCAAGCTTTCATAGCCTGTTGCAACACTTTAATCAGTTAAATATTTATTTAAAAGATGAATTTTCGAAAAGAAAATTCTTCTCTGAATTTAATGCATGCATCACCATGGGCCTAAGAAACAGTCTCATAAAACTAATGAGTAGTGATAGGATTTGGTTGCTCACAATTAGATTCCAAGGCACATAGGTAAGCTACCAATCGGTAAAGCACCAGACGCGCGTTTCGCCCCATTGGGGCTCGTCAGTGCTGTGTTTCCTTCGGTCCCCTACAAGGGATCGAACCCACCACCGCCAACCTAACGCCAACTAGCCAGCAGCTTACTCCACTGAGCCATGGGGGACGACAGCCATCCATTACGAATTGAAAACTAACTGCGATATAGCCCAACTCATCCGCCACTGCCGTGCAGGTTATTGCCCGTGCAGTGGAGAGTGGTTGGCTGTCACGGTCAGGTCTTCCCTTGCCATTGCCGTAAATCCACACAGCAACTTTGAATACTGGTAGGGCTTGATTTTTACTTAGTACTGAGTAGCCGGATTTAACTATCATTCGAGTTGATTCATTACAATTAGATTCCAAGCCCCTTAGGTAAGCTGCTAATCCCGAAAAGCACCAGACGCGCGTTTCGCTCTATTGGGGCTCGTCAGTGGTGCACATCCATCGGTCCCCTACTGGGGATCGAACCCATGACTGCTAGGTGCTAACGTCAACTAGCCAGCAGCTTATGCCACTGAGCCATGGGGGACGACAGCCAACCATTACGAATTGAAACCTAACTGAGATATAATCCGACGCATACTCCACTGCCGTGCAGGTTATTGCCCGTGCAGTGGATATTAATTGGTCGTCTGCCTATGGACTAAGTTTGCCAGCACCGTTATTCCAAACAACATTTTGAAGACTGTTAGGGCTTAGAAGAATTTGCTAAAATTGGCTTTCGTTCAACGCAGTTAGATCCCAAGACGCATTGGTAAGCTACCAAACCGTAAATCACCAAACACATGTTTCGCCCTGCTGGGGCTTGTCAGTGATCCGCTGCACGGGCAGGAACCTGCTTGGCGGTGGAGGATAGGTCAGCTACATCACAGTTAGGTTTCAGTCCGTGATGGTCAGGTGCAGTCTCACATGGCTCAGGGGCATATGCTGGTGGCTAATTGGCTAGCCTCTAGCGGTCTTGTGTTCAATCCCCAATGGGAGATCTAATGATGCTTAGCACTGACCTGCTCTACTAGGGAGTAACGCGCACCTGGTGTTCCCGGATTATCAGCTTAAATTTGCGGCTTGAAAGCGAAATGCAATGAACCAAATAAGATCCCATAATTGTGTAACAAATGCCTAAAAATCCAAACATGCTTATCACCATGTTTTAAACCCAAGCGAATTACAGCTTTGCGTTAGTATTATTTTGTTTTTCCACGCGGTCTAGCAGACTGACAGCACAACGGAATTTCTTCTTCAACCGAGTGTCACAGATGAGAATATACCTACTAGCTCATTGAACTAACGCTTTTGATGTTTCACTATTCAAAGTCTTCTTGACAGTACTCTGACATGTTTATGCCACATTGTATAGCCCCTGGTCATTCGATGATGGCATTAGGGCCGAGAAACCTGTGTTCCTTTACCATAATCCTTTGAAAATGCAGGCAGGGTACTCACAACTGTGCTACTCTAGGTCTCTTAGTGACTCATGTTTCTCGCGCGTTTCTTTAGCACCGCAGACTATATCCTGAAGATTTTACCGTAACCCTCCTAAGGGATATGCAAAAATTGCTATTTTATGCCACATATTCAACATTGCTCAATGGATTGACTGAGTACACATTTCGGATTCTTAGGCGGAACAAGTTAAAAAATGGTAATAAACCAGGATTTATCACGGGTAAAAAATGGTGTGTTTGACAAGTCCCGCAGGATGGTTGAAGTAAAATTTACAATTTGAAGGAACATCGAATAAGTAAGTCGTTATCTCAAGCGTCCACCGAGTTAAATGCACTACTGCAAAACTACAGTTTGAAGCAGGAATGAGATGTGCACAAACAAAATAGTATAGAGCTATATTATAGTTCAGTAAATGCGTAAAAGAGAAAAAGTAAACGACAACGCTCACTCGTTTGTTTCTTCCAATGACAGATGAACCACAGTAATCCAGTTTAGCTACATCCAGGCTACTCACATGGACACTTCTGCACGTTTCATCAACGCCACTTTGCGGGGAGGACCGTTAAGCACATGGTTTGGTTTGTGTTATTTCATCCTCCAAATGAAACGGACTATATGAAGTAATGCAAGTTGGAAAACATTTCATCAAGTCTTTTTTTGAAAAGCGTTAATGTAGGGGCAAGGAAGGGCATCCCAGGCACGGAACACACTAAGGGGAAAAAGGGTTCGTCGATAGTCAATTCGACTGTAGTGCGTAGCCAGTTTGATCTGATGGCCTCTCAGGTTGGTATTTCGGCTCAGCTGCAATAGATTGCGACATGAGTGAGTTGGGTTCGTCAGTCTTAGAGTAAAGCATGATTACTTCTCTTCGCTAATGTCGACATTCACTATTTTACAATCTTAGGGACTGCAGCCTGCGTTGGTAGGATGGATGAAACAATACTCTAACGAGTTTGGTCGCTCTACGCTGCGGAGCTTCAAGTGTATTTACGTCACGCTTGCTCCAGGAATGTCAGACCTGGATCGCATATTCCACGTGAGGCCTCAAGTAGGCGTTCAATATTCGCAGAAAGATTTATAGCTCGAAATTCTCGAAAGCCTCAGTAAGAGTCCAAGATGTTGACTGGCACTTATTGATGCCTTTCAGCCTGTCTCGGGCAACCAATATCGTACGGCAGATCACCTCAAGGTCGTTATCCTAGAAAGCAGGTTGCAAATGCTGTTCCGCCAGTCGATCTTCATGGATAAACTGATGATCACGTTGAAATCGAGCCGGTGATCGGATGACCACGCATAATTCCTGTCTAGATCGCTCTGCAATGTCATCTGATTATCCGATGTCCTGACATCATACCAAATTTTGAGATAATCTGCAAATAGTAAGAAGTTCCACTGCAGTACACTGGCCAGATCGTTGGTGAATGTGAGGAATAAATGAGGCCCCAATACCGATCCTTGGGGCAGGCCACACTGGACGTCAATTAGGTCGGAAATGGAGCTGCGGACTCTCACATTCAGCTGACGTTGAGCGAGGAAGTTGCCGATCCAACCGAGTATGTGGTCACCGATTCCACAGCCTCAAAGATTGTGTAGGATAATTCGGTGGTTCAGATGATCGAACGCTTTCGAGAAGTCTAGGTAGGCAACGTCGACTCCCACTCTGGCATCGGCTGACTCTGTCCAGCTTGCTTGGGCTAGCAGTAAGTTTTGACCGCAGGTTCGATTTCGGCAGAATCCGTGCTGCTGTGATACTAGGATTTTGTTGCTTTCAAGATAACCCTTGAGCGCCTCTGTAATTATACGTTCCAGTAATTTGGTTGAAAATGGGAAGAGAGCGATGGGACGGTAGTTCGAGGGATCCGAAAGATTGTAACTTTTATAAATAGGAGTGATTACTCCACGTTTCCACATGGTGGAAACCTGCATTTCTTCGAGACAACCTTGAAAGAACCGCGCTAGTGGTTCGCTAAGTTTTATGACCACTGTCTTCAATGCCAACGGTTTGATGTCGTTCACGCCAGGTGAGCTGTGCACGCACAATGACATTAGCGTTTTCATCACACGGCTGCCGTGAACAATACATTGGTTAACCCTGGTGGTGGTGCAAGCTGTATCAATAACGGGTGAAATGATGATTCACGCCGTAAAGTATGGATGAAATGTTGGCGAATCACGTTGGCTGCATCTTGTGCGGTTTGCGAAACCTCATCTGTTGCATGTAAAACCGACATCTCGCGCTGCACTCTGCGGAGCTTGTTGACATGTTTATACAGCAATTTGGAATTTGTGCTGAATTTCGCCGCAAAGCTCTGTTAGAGCTGGAGTTTGTCTTCTCGGATAAACTTGACACAGTGATTTTGTTGAGTTGTGTAAGCACCCCAGTTCAGGTTAGTTGGACAGACTATGTGGACGCGCCAGGTTGAATCACTTAAGGCCATGCATTTTCTAGTACGGCAACTCAGAAACAAATTCACTTGCTTCGGGTGAAGGACCTTGCTCTCTGACACATTTGTGAATAGCTCAGTGCAGTGGGTGTCGAACTACATCTAGGCGACATTGGGTGGCTTCTCGGCCAGGAACGACGAGTCGGTTTCTTGAACGAGTTTGCACAGGATATCGTAATGTGTAACGACATAGTTTTTCACGTTGTTCTCACTGCTGTACTCAGAGTAACAGATGTAACGGAGGAGCAACATCGAGTGATCGTTACGGTCAAGTGGTGTATCTATGGTCATAGTGTCTACCATTAGTTCTTCCTTAGAGTGCACAATACCCAAAACAGACGATAACCCGTTCGGAATCGTGTGGGAGAGATGACATTGTTGTACAGAGGTACGTCGGCGATCGCCTCTTGAAAATCCACCTTGAATTGTTCGCTGCGCCATGCTGGAACTTCCATTGCGTGCGAGATGAAGTCCCCACCGGAAGAATTTGACTTGGTGGTTGCTCCAGGACTCGTTTCATCACAGAAGCTAGGCATCGATCCATTTTCATGCTGAACATTTGAGGACGGTAAACTATTGCTACTAAACCCATATCACCACGTCTTACGTGCATACGACACCAAAGAAAATCGACGAATTGCGTTTCTGTGTCTTTATGCTATCAACGTGTAGGTCGGATAGATAATAGAGGCACACCTCCCTTCTGCTGCCAGGTCGATCTTCTCTTATGGAATTCATGCCAGGTGTGCAATTTCAGCATCCGTGATATCCGTGTACAGCAATGTTTCAGTGACCATAACTAGGTCCCAATGCGTGCAGACCTGCCGAATACTAAGTTCGGTTAGCTTGATGAGAAAACCTTTTGCGTTGGTATACAAGCAGGTGAGGGCATCGATGATCGGAAGCGTGTTTGTGTATGCTGGTTTCCAGTGAGGGTCTATGCTGACCCTTTTGGGAGTCGGCCGATGACGCAGGCCTTAGGGCCAGTTCTAGTAGTTGCATCGAGCTCTCAGCGCAAACTGTTGGGTGACCATCCTGTCCTCCTTCAGCCGTTGGTGTGTTTTGGAATTGTTTCCGTTCTGAGGTATCCAATGACAGAATTGTATTTGTAAGTTGCTTGCTCAGTGTTACGTTGTCTATCTGTAGCCCGGTGCCGATCGCCTTTATACTTATTTCGTACGGCAGCCTTTTACGCTTTTTGTGCCACATTTTGATCACGTTCTGCGATCGGTTGAGAATGTAATGACACTTTTACCACTCGGTTATCACACCCTTTGTAATCAGATGTTAGCGGTAACCTTTTTGTCGAATTAGCGATAACATTTTCGGATGAGAGCCCTTCCCGAATAACAAGCTATTCATCCCAGTCATGGGCTTTGGTCTTTAGCTCGCTTAATCTCTGGAGCTCGGGAACACCATGAACAAGGATAGCTATTGCTTCATGTTGCTCCAAAGAACCTCTGAAAATGTTTGAACAGTGCATGTGTTGGTACGGAGACGAGCGGCTGACAAGAGAACTATTGTTGCATCGTTACCTGACTGAAATAGGTTACTTGGAGTAACCTCTGTTCATCGTAATGTACGGAGTTTGGATGACGGCTTAGCTGAGTGACTGGTTTAAGTTTAACCCCTATTAGTTGACACACGGAGTCCCACTGGATTTGTCGGCTAGTATCTATCTTATCTTCTATATAGTTCGCCCTGGATTCAGTCACACAAGAGCGTATAACCATCAGCAAATTACGGTAGTCTTTCAAGTTCTCCATTTTGGATGGATCAGCGGCTATTTCCTTCCGTTGGATAAACGATGGGGTCTTGAGTACCGTGGTGTTATTGGCAGTACTAACTCCTTTGGCAGCAGGCGGTGGTGTAATGAGAGGTGCCTCCAACATATGGATAACAACAACGGACACAAAGGTTGTCGGCACTCTAAAAGTGGTTAGTGTGAAAGGTGATTATGTTGAGGAACGTGTGACGAACGCATCTATATAAGCGGACGCCAGTGTCGGAGTGGTTATATCTGGATCGTTACTCTTACACCATGCTGAGTTGGAGCTTGATGTTGAGCATCGAGTTCGAGGCACTGATTTGTCTGGTTCATGTGGGACAACTGTCATGGCGGCTGCCTGCTCTACAACCTTTGTCAACCTATCGTACTTCTGAGCCAACACAATTATACATATGACGAGTGGAACAGACGTACAGTCAGTGTAGAACCAGAGAGAATCGGTCGTACTATTAATTTTATATCTGGCTATGACTAAGGCGAGCACACCGAAAATGGAGGTATTTTCGGTAATTTCTGGATTCTATTCCAAACTGCACAGGTTTAACATAGCTGTCTACGCCACAACTAACGTTCATTTCGGAAGCTTTGGGCTTAGTTTTTCGTGGGCAAGCAGTACTTTTCATTATGACCGTCAAATCTACGCAAGTCCTTCTTTGGAACGTCTACACTGGTATGCTGAGTCCAAACGTCGTCGGCGAAGCTGATGGTCTGGTAAATACCGCTTAGATTGCTGTAGAACAAATCCAAGATGGCGGACACAGACGGTAGTTGAGCCAATCAGTGAGATCTCCTACAGAAGTCGAAGAATAGCCACCAAGTGCGTGCAGCTGAAAACATACACAAAAAGCGAAGTATTGGTGCACAGGTCACACGTATAACACAGCATCCCTAAAGCACGGTAAAGAAGAATTCGCGTCGTCCGTGGGTACGACCAGCTCAGGCATTATCATCAAAAGCCAGAGGAGATTTGGTATCTGTCACGTTAGTCCGATACCATATCCAAAGTTACCAAACCACTGAAGTAGTTGCCACCTGTAGATTCAAAAATGAGGATTCATTTCGAACATTATCCTACTTTTGTGCTGTGAATTTGGGGATTCTTCAGTAACAAGCCTCCGCGACAAGTGACAAATGGTGACGACTTGTCGGCTTGCCTCTCAGTTAGCTTATGAGCTACCCTAAGATATTCTGCCTACCTGTGACCATGAGATTTGAGTAGTGACGCTCACCTTTTCCCTGGAGTGGGCGTCACGTTGAACTATAATCCCCGTTGACAGGGGCACTCGATAAAGCTTCCAAGTGTTTAAACTGAGGATGTATCCACATCACTAGCTTATCACTCATGATCAAGATAATTATAGTGACCCTGTCTCAGCACTTCATTGCATTTTAATTCACAACAGCTCACTTTCAGTTTCTTACAAGCTAGAATTATGTTAAATTTGTCCAATCTGTTGGGACATTAAGTAGACTATACATGGCGGATCCACGTTATTTGTTTGTGCGCTTTCAATGCAGCCGTACAGCAGAAAACCTAATGTACACAAATTTATCTAGCATTAGTCTATCCGGCTTAACCAGTTACACATAAAGGTTGTTAGCACTACGATACCAACATGATTAATTGTACTTGGTAAGCGTAACTTGCATGAATGTGTCTCGCAGCATGACTAGAGACAACGAATGTGCCAAATTACAACTAGCACTCTCCTGTTCAACAACATCGATTGTCTCTCCATGAACAGTTGCGAGATAAATTGATTGACTGACGGAATTACACGGATATCCTAGCTAGACAACGTCTCCTCCGTTATCGAAAGGGGTTCTGGTCCTTCACAACAATTTGAGGCATCTGCCTCTCTCTTACCAAAAACACCAGGACAATTTTCCCCATCGATTTCACATTTGGAGCGCATTTGCCCTATATCATTTATCCAGTATTGTAGCTGTATCTAGCTCCCGCAAATTATTGGTATCCAGTACCCGGCTGTCACCTGCCAACTCCGCTACTGTAGATGACAAGCCTTACAATGAAAACGATCACATATGTGGCACCAGTCCGTCGTCCTCTCATCAACAGGCTGTCTACCATCTTCCTACTACTACCCGTCACATCTAGTCCTCTAATGCATCTCTAATGCCTTTAGCACTTACCGCATCTACAGATGTATACAACGCTTTTACATCAACATCTTAAATCCTTGTAAGATGCAAGGTGTCAGTCAGTATGGATAAACGTGACGATATTGAACTTGGTACCTCTACTACAGGTATATCTAGCCATGAGCGGGTTAAATCGATTTCCATTAATGCTAGACCACTCGAACATGAGACATGCCTAGTATGCCTTCTGATCTTTTGATCTTGCCCTTAGGTGATTCACGTTACCGAAACCTGGCACTCCCCCCAGTACACCTGACACATTTCTTCACATCCCGGGTTACAGAAATTTCTGAAGTGGACGCGGCACTAGCCGGAATGGCGGATCCCTTATCTATATCCATGAGGACTTTCATGTATCTACGTTTGTCTACATTTGTCTACTGGCAACTCCGAAGACTTAATCTGGGTTTAGAGCAGTGGGGAACACCTAGAACTCTTATTTGGCTGCATGTATAACCCAACACACAATACCAACGAAAGTGCTACAGAAGTTGTAAAAGTCTTTCACCAAGTATCCGAACTACCGCCTACTCACAAAATAGTAGGAGTTGACTTTAATTGACGGAACATCCATTGGGACTCTGATAACACTATTAAAATATATGGCTCTATTAGACACCATCAAGACATGCGACTGCACTCAGCATGTACCTAAATCCACTGGACAAGTTAATGCACTTGGCTTATTTCGATCAACAGGAATCGCCCGTGCATTTGCGAGTGTGTTAGAGAATATCAAAGCTAACGACCATAAGGAGATGGAGCTCTCGTTTTGTTAACTAGATTTAAGAGTTGTCAAACAAGAGCACTGTTCACCTACCGACCTTTCCAGCGGATTAACTGGGATGACCTCCAATCTCTTCAGATCCATTGCTTGGGATATATTATTTCCTGCAACTGTTATTGATGTAGCCAACAACCCACTTTACAACAATGTTGAATTCTGCCTGGATATACTCACATCAATGCAACGCTGACGTAAACCGCGTTGTCAAACAATCGCAGCGATTTCAAAGACAAAGTCTGCCAAACTCAAAAATATAAGATCCAAATACAAGAATACAAAGGACTTACATTTTCTTTTGCACATCAATGAAATCATGCTACAGTGGAGAAACAATAGGTTTTCGGTGAAGTCAAGACATGAGAGAACTGCGATTTTAAGCGCAACTCCGTCAAAATCGCTTACCAATTTACTAAATCTTAGGGGCACTTATAATGTGACACTCATCAGGTCACTAATGCTACTGGATAAAACAGTGGTTACTAACCAAGAAGAACTACTCAAGGTTCTTAAACCACACATTTTTGTAAGTTCTTCATTTATGCTAGTATGACAACCACAGCTGACAAACCTAGATTTACAAAAAGCATTACCTTTTAACTGCAGGCCAGCGCTAGGGTGCTAAATTCGCTCAAGCTGTCTTGCTACACTGACCCCTACGGTTCACCTTCTGAAGTCCTAAAGCTAGGTGGTTCTGACCCTTCCCCTCATACTCCTGAACACTTGCACTCTAACAATGAGATGCAGCATCTTCCCTGTCACCTGGAAGCAGGCTGTTGTTCTACCGAGACAAACTTGGGTGTCGCCAGAATCTTGACAACCCCCGTCCACACGCTCATCGCGTCGCGAGTGATGAACAGTGATGAATTTCTGTCTTCGCGCAGCTTGATTAGCAAGTCCCAAGATGGCTTTCTACCAACTAAGTCCTGTCCGACGTGTCGATTCGAGTTTCTAGATCTTATGACGAACAACTTGATTCAAAACATGCACTTTTCATTGTCTTCCGCAACATGTAGAAGGCCTTTGACCGAGTCTCGCATGCTGGTCTAATGATCAAACTTTAGTCCTTCGGTATATCGCATCAGCTGCTTTGATGGACTTCATCCTATTTGACAGGGCATACAAAGATGTTACAGATGGATGGAGCGGAATATATGTGGCCAGCTAGTTGCAACCGCGCAGTGCTCGCAACGAGCTGACGCCATAATCCTGAATTGGTAGGTGCTGCGAATGGTCTTTACAAAAATTTTAATTCACATATTTATCCTGCTTAATTGTTCTGCTGTTGTCGATGTTAGATCCATGTAAACTGATTATGCGCTTGCGTCAATTATGAAATTATTATTGGAAATTGCCATCGGTGTATAAGCACGCTTGTGATTCGAAGACAACCGGCTGTCCTACACATGTACACAACTTGTCAACATCAAATATATGTAGGTGGTTAGCGCGGCGTCATAGTTGTCGGTTTGCATACATTTTGCTTTGCTCCACGTTCAAGTGCAAAGTCCGAAATGATCTTTTCGACCTCACAATATCCTAACATGAGAAAATGTGCATCACTTAATCTTCTCCGAAGATGCGACGGCCAATTCACACCAAGGCTCAGGGGACTGTGATCAACTCCACCCACGAGCAGCTCTTCTTGTTTGAGGTGAATCAAACATCACACCGGTGTTTCTGTCGGCTTTCATGCTTTTGAAATCGGGTAATTTTCTGGACCCAGATTAAACATTTCGCTAGCATAAATTAATTGTTTAATGAAATAAATAAACAACGCATACCACAGTCAATCTAATCTCCTTAGCCAAAGGTCACGTTGCCTTATTGGTGATTTTGTGTTAAAATTTGTGCTCCTCTTCTGGTGACATATGCTTTAAATTGAATAAACCTTATAGTTTAAGACTACTAGCAAATCTCAGGCATTATCTTAACCCCCAGCACAAAGGTTCCGCTTTAACCTTTTCTTTAAATTAATATAGATACTACGCACAGAATTAAGCGCCACACGGCCTGCTACTAGTTTCCCACAGCCAACAACAGCAGACTGATCTAAGGTATTTAGTCATTTAAATAACCCAATTATGGTAATACCAAATAGCTTAATGAAAAATCTAGAATAACCTATACAGTTCACCTTTGTTTATGATAGCACATGGGAAATCACTGATTGGCTGTAATTTTGACTGACATGGTGTATGTTCCGGACACCAATATTAGCATTTCTATGGAGATTTTGGAGAGCAAAATTGGTTAACCTACTTCCTTAACGTTTACACTTCTTTATGAGCAATCAACTGCTGCTTCAACATGCCATAATGCTCTACCATCAAGGACACTAAAACAGATCCTAAGTAACGTTCGCGGATGAGTATCTCTCTTCAGGCAAACTCCAGGATGATGATGCCACCAAACTGGAGGATGTCAACATATATGGAGAATAGGGAACGGAACTCATGCATTTTCTATGGTAACTAGGATAGTACACCTTTTTAATCCAAGTAACTATGTTACAGAACGATACATCAGTCATCTACCTACTCCCATTCTTATATATTAATATAATACGTTCGTTCATTGGGTCACAATCACTTTTGATATCTATGAACTAATACGCTTATTTTGGAGCACATCTTCATGAGGAATTTGCGTAGCGCTTCTGGTCATGGAGTTTTGCTATCAAAGGTTTGTATCTTTGCGATAAACATCTTTTTAAAGCACCTATTTTTTGCCAAACAGTTATTCATGGCCGTAAGAGAGTCCTACTTATAGTTATACTGGGAACCAATTTTAACGTATGCAGGGTGTTCTAACTTTAATTATTGCGTTAACATGTTGAATTTTCTTGGCAGCTAATTGCAATACAGGTATTTATACATTTCCAATCTGACGAAGGATTTTATAATCTATTCATGATTTTTAGCTTCTAATTTAACTCATTTGCTACAGGGTTACTATGTTGTTACATGGTAATGACTCTTTATAAAAATAGCAAATAGCAATTAGCTAGACGAATGAAGTCGTTAAAGTTACAAAATATTCCTCTTAAATATTTGAAGTCATCCAAATTGGTTTGCTCATTCATACGGCTTCTGTTATTAAAAATACAGCGGACATTTGAAATAGCCATATCTCCTTGGGAAAGTGCTTCAAAGAAAGTTGGCTACTAAAACTATGTACACCATAAAGTTTACCGCTATAATATTCCTCCGGTCAGACGCTCCAGGTCCATCAGCTTTCAACTAGTAGTGTGAGGTGAGTGAATGTTCGGAAATGCAACAAAAATATACAGCTCGGAGGCGATTTGGTCCTGATGTCTTTGCTCACTAGCAAGAGTCGAGAAAGGAGACCAACGAAGCAAGCGTAGAAGACCGCAAACTTAATAGTACATAAGGGAAATAACAAATAAATTATTTGGAGCGCTAACTACAATAGAAGCAGCACTTGTCCTACTATTCTTTCGTTCAGGAAAGCTTATAAACCAGCTTCACAAATACGGCGCATACGTCTACTGAGCCAACTAAAATGGGTTGGTTATATCAGTTCGCTTAATTCGTACGAGGTCTCTTGGTTCATATGCAACTTGACATCACGAAGTTAGAAATAATGGAAGTTCTGTCAAGATGCACAATAGACAGTCATAAAACTGACATAAGAAAGGTGAGAACAACAGCAGGTGCGCGCATCTTAACACCTCAATTCATACAAGTCTGATCACGTGAAGTTAAACACTTAAGATAATTAAACGTTGACCCGTTATCTTTCTAACAGAAATACATTTGCCGGTAAATTTCCTTCAAGCTGTTTCTTTGACTCAATAATAGCAACCTATAATAATATATAACGCAAGTTTACTCATGAGTATGAATTGTAATAAAGCGGTATTTTTTGCATAATCTTTAATTATACACATCTTGATCAAACGTTACCTTTCCAAAGCAAACAGCCATACCACTTCAAATAAGGGAACAATAGCTAACCTCAAAATTATCCTAGTTAGATGCTCAAATATGCCTAAATTCTATATGGGCTTCGGAATAGGCAAGATGTTCGGTGAACCGAAACATTGGGATACCATATGCCAATTAAATGAGATGTAAACAAAGCCGTCCCGTATGGTGAGACTCGTTTGCCATCCAAGTTCGATGAATTATGGTAAACCATGACTACTTCAAGTAACGCTTCAGTCATAAGACCAAGCATCGGCGGTTCTCTTGTCAGCCACTGGCCTTCGAAGGCAGCCATGCAGTGTTCACATTTTTCCAGAAGTTCCTTTTGGCAAAGTTCCGAAAAGCAAACAGAATGCCGATTAATTTCGAAAACAAGTGGACGCAATAGTGATCTTTGACGACGATGACTCCGATCTTCAGGCTCTAAGCGAGCACGGGAGTGTGACACATTACTTGGTTGAATGGCGCTTATTTCGTAGAGTAATGACACGCGAAAACGTTGTTACCAATCCGCCATTAACGCTATCACCTCACCAAAATACAAGTGGGTGGTACCCAAACGAGAAAAGTAACATTGAGATCCGAACAATCGACTGACATCTAACACAAAATGCGCAAAATTCTGCCATGCGAAATACACCCACCCGGACAAAAATAGACTAGGTAACACCGAGCAAGCAAGTCACATGTGTGTAACTCAGTCACCTTGTAGTTCAGAACCTTGACTCCGTGAAAATACTTCAGCTTCTAAAGGAAAACTAGTTATCATCCACTTGCCGGTACTGAATAACATACACACCTAACTGGAATCGCCTTAGTTTCTGTATCGGTGGCCATATAAAATAATGAATTACAGTAGACACAACAATTGTCAGCATAGACTCTCACCAAAAACTCAGGAACAACAAACACGCTGTAACCTTTCGCTGCCTTTACTTAACAAGAGAAGCTTTCATTTTGCTCTCTCCCATCAGCCTTCTCAGTAATTTAACCAAACTTTGTACCCGGCAAGTTTCCGCGACTTGTTACATGACTGTAGTCAACGAAACATAGTTTTCACCACGAGACGATCGACCCAACAGACGAGCTGTGTGTTGTATTACTGATCCGACCTGCATGCTGGTGGCGTCGACAATTCCAGAAACGCAGGCTGTTGATTCGCTTTATTGCTGTCTGTAAATGGGAGGTGGCAAAATAACATTACTAGCGTTGTGTTAATATTCTTCAATGTCCACCCTGGAAATGGATCACCGTCTAGCTTCTGCGATGCGGCGTGTCCTGGTACGGTCACACATTGCATCTCCCTGGTGGGAAAGTTCAACCTTTGTGCAATCGAACTCCCACAAACGCTTAGCAAACAATTCAGTGCTGCTTTGATAGATAATCGCCGGCAGCCGCTATAAATAATGTCATCTCTCTTAAACGATACGGAGAGGGAGACAAAATATCCATATATATATATATATATATATATATATATATATATATTTATATTTATATTTATATATATAGTGCTCACCGACGAGAAAATAACTAATTACTAAAAAAATAATACTATAACTACAAATAAACCGCTTGGCCAAAGTGTTCATACTCTTTCGCTACATCTGCTAGCAGAATAAACCAGAGCGAACAACGACGAAATCCAACTCGTCAATTATTGAAACAACTTGTCCTACTTCATCCAAGAAACCGAATGGTCCTTCCTAGCAGCGCATCCTCCAGATATTGCCTGCATATGATTTGTATATATTCCTTTCAAAACAAAATCGTTTGACAGGAGCTAACGAATACTTACCTTGGAAGCCGGACCCAAAAGTAACCTATCTGGAATAATCGTGGCCCATTTGTATGGCTTGTTTGGGCAAACAGGCCTGGAGTGCATTCACAAATCAAGGAAAACACTGCGTCCAGTTGATCCATGAGGACAAACGCTGGAACCCACGGTACTTGGCGAATAAATTTATACTAATGCTAAAATGAGGTACAGCCAAAACAAGAAGCTCTGGAGGGTACAGCGCTGGACCCCATTATTGCCTCTTAACTATGGTCATGCGATAACTAAAAAGAGAATGCAAAAGCCTCTTGCCAACACTTCTTCTGTACTCTCCAGAACAAATGGTAATCTCACTCTATATCGAAAAAGTTTCCACCGAACTTAGGGCAAAAGCACAAATCTTTCACTGCAAAAAGTTGACAGAAAGGTTATCGTGCTCTCGTGTACAGAGCTCTCTTGGTGTGGACGACATCAGACCTAAAGCACTAAAGACATCCGCTATGAATTTCGCTGGACCATATGCTCGGCTTCTCCAACGACGTGTTGATGTAACGCAGATTCTCACAATGTAATTCATGGAATGCTCGTTCCAAGAGTGAAGAACGCGGGCAGTCCTCGAAATACCACTCAGTCAATCTCTTCCCTATTTTGTCCTAATGAATTGAGAATATAATCTCAGCGGTGTTCATGGGATAACGTCAGAGCATCAATGATTCCATCGCAGTCAGCATGACACCAAAAACATAATGCTAGCCCAAGCAAACTGGTTAGTTGAAACACTGAGTCCCCTTCAAGCACTTCATAAAAGCAGCAAGAAGACATAGATTGCGATATGTTATCATTTCGATTGCTCTCGTCAGTAGCTACGCAGTGCAGGCAAAACAAAACACGTACTATATAGGATCCACACTTGGTAACACAGATAAGCAGATAAAACTGCTGAGGATGACGTAATCATGTATAAGGCAATCTAATTGATTGCATCACTTGTTTCTGGGCACAGAGCACGGGACAATTCAACGTACCACGCTACTGATAAGGGTGAACTGTCCCGTGCTCTGTGTCCAGAAACAATTCTGGCAATCAATTAGATGGCCTTGTACCTGATTACGTCATTCGCATCATTTTTATCTGCTTATCTATGTTACTAACTGTGGACCCTATATATTGCGTGTTTCGTTTTGCCGGTATTGTGTAGCGACTGACGAGAGCAATCGAAATGCTAACATACCGCAACCTATGTCTTCTTACTGCCTTAATGAAGCGGGTTAGTATTGGTTGATACAACAATGGAAAGTGACATTGCCTACTTAGACTTATCATTGGTGTTCTATCACCAGGATCAACACATTCTCCTTCATCAACTTCCAGCTATGGAATCAGTGACCATCTGCTCGATTTGATAACCAAAGTTGTCATTTAACGTCTTTTGAATTCCAGTTCGATGCACAGTAAAGGTTGTTACTCTAACCAAAATTGTTCATGCTAATCTTCAACGATCTTGCTAGCGTATTTCAGCCGGACTTCCTAGTCTTGCCGGCAATGTCGAAATTTGGCGCGGTATAAATTAAGTGGCCGACTCCCAGGTACAGCCAATAGAATTTGACAGAGATTATGTATGTTCATCCTAGAAGGGGCTGTAATTTAAATAATCGTAATGCAAATGTATAGGCCCACACAATCAACTCACCCATGAATACTGACTTGCGAAGTGAACGTTGTAACATACTACACAATATGGCACCCTCAAACTACGCTTGCTGAATGAACGTGGTTGTTTGGGGTAAGCAAAAAAGCATGGTAAAGAGCCGATAAGCCTCTCGACCATAAGTTCCTGCGATTTATATTCTTGCAATTGGTACAAACCTACATGACACTCCACATGGCATACGTGATGCAAAACTGGTGACGTAGGTGCCAACACGATGGTGCTCTTGAACTACACCAACGTAGGGCGACGACCATCGTTAGCATATTTTGTCCTGCTTCCGAAGCAGACTTCAAGCCCCATACTTGTACGATCGAAATGTCAGTGACTGCAAGGAGACCATATCTTAATGTGCCACATAATGAAGATTCCAATTATTATACCTCGCGCTCTTGTGCAACTGAGCCAGAAAAGCAACATGAAACATCGCCAACCAAACAGGCTATACGCTAAGGTAGAATTTATCGTATACAGAGCTTTTTCCTCTCTAGAGTATCCAGAAATTTGAACCTTCTTCAAAATCACCTAAGGTCTGTCTCCACATTATCATTGTTAATAGATGACTACACTACCCTTTATCCCTTTCAGATTAAGAGAGATAATTTGCTTCCAGTCAAGTCAAATCAATATAAGCTTTAGATATCCGAAAGGGTACATGTTCAACACTTTAAAATATCAAATGCAAATGTTTTATAGAAACATGAATAAACAAGCGAAATTTTACAACTGGCTAAAATGACATTAAAATGCCTGTCAATCAACTAAACGATCCCAAATCTGCATTCGATCCGGACGAGGGTTTCGTTTGGAAAGAAGAAATAACGTAAAGAATACCGAGTGCTAGCCAAATCCATGCGTAAAATAGTTGTGAGGTGGCCGGCATATATTTTGTTGGGAAAAACCGGTGATCTTACTTAAAACATAGTATTCTGTTTTTCGCTTTTTCTAAAACTTTATTTTAACATCCCTATTCCGGCCATCCAAAAGGACCTGCCAAGTAGCAAGTGTACCATTTATAAATCATTGATCATTCATTCACCCTGGTGCCTTATTTACATAGGAAAATACTACATGCCCATCGCAGTAAATTTTGTTATGTTAGTTGACTTTAAATTTCAACTTAAAGTAATTTCTGCTAAATTGTCTCACAGAGCAGTTTCAATTTACACAGTGATAAAATTCACTGTAAAACTTATGTAAAGTGAAGTTGCTAGACGATGACAGTCATGGACTTGTAAACATCTAGGATAATCAAGGCCACGATTGAGATTACGCGTCACAGTCCAAGACACAAAATTAACTTCATCCTACGGTCTCAATCACTACTCGCATAGCTCAATGACCTGGTGACCGTGGCGATAACCACGAAAAAGGAGGTGCTGTGTTGCAAAACCAGGTCAAGCTATCACTACCAACGGAGTAAAAACCAGGAGAAATCGCGTCTAGGAGTAAAGATAATAGCTTTTTTGTTGTACTAATTTAAACGTTAAATAGGACGCATAGTTTATGCAAAGCACTGTTATTCGGTCACCTTGGTAATACCGAATGTTTGGAAAATTCATAATACAATTCACGTAAACTGCTAGTAAAGTTGTAGTTGAAATTATTATGTGAAGAATATGCCTTCTGTATTGTGTAAATTCTAAGAATATGAGAAAAGGTCAATAATGATGAAGACAGGTTTTAGCAACCAATATACTCCAACTTCACAACTTTTTAAAGCATATACTAAGTACGAATTATTATTACTGATGAATAGGACTTCCGCCGAGCATCAAAAGCGCACTTGTCTGGCTATGTATTTTATACACAAAAATCAGTCTTTACACAATAAATGTTTCCGCTTTGCGAATTATTAACCTACAGTTTTAATGTACTTGATGTATGTGCATACTGCTAACTACTACGGTTCGACAGAAAGTTTATCAAATGGTTATGAATGTCACGCGATCTATTGCTTATAGTCATTTTATCCTCGGATTTTCTGCTGTGTGTTTAGAAACACAAGGACACTTCTACGTTTCCATATTAGTTGGTTAATGTTTTCAGTTAGCCATGTAAGGTAGACATCATAACAAGTCTTCTAAATTGCCTGATCCGATATTCAGGGCCTTGGAAATTCTCACATAATACGCAGAGGAGCCTAAGGAGACAATGGATAAAAAACAACTTCCGAAATGTCGCGCAATCTCAACCTGAATAAACATTCCAATTATTTAAAACACCACAGTTCCCGTGACAAATGAGTAGGCAACCATATGTACCAGATTGCTGAGTTTCAGCTGATTATCTTGCTGGGAACCAAAATTTTAGCAAAAGAACCTAATGACATTTTACATAAAATCATCAAGCATCCAGTTTAAATGAATTTAACGAAATTTGTCAGCCGATATTTAAGTCGTAATGGTAGGGCCTGTAAATCTATATTTGTTTTAAATCTAAAACATTACCGTTTCTTTGACTTCGGCAGGTATTGGTGTTCTCACTGCATTTTAAAGATCGCTTTGGTTTGACTAGTTACCAGAGAAATAACGTTACATTAACAACATTGTTTTGGGAAGGTACTTTGATATACTGTGTGTATTACGCAAAATAATCAACATGCATTTTGGATAATGAAGTACCTTCGCCTGGACCGACAAAGTGGATTTCGACCCTCCTCGGTCAAAATAAAGATGATCCTGGACCGCCAATTTTGATGACATCTGTGTTTTGAAATCTAATTTCATATTTAAAAATACAGTCTAAAAATACCAGTGGTAGCTATGAGTAAGTGCTTACTTTGCAGCCTTTTATTTGAATAAAGCTTATGTGAACCAAAGAATTGTATACGGAGTTAGCGTAAGATAAAGTTTAATTCATATTCCTCTCTAAACTAGCATGAATACACGTTCGAGAATATCAGTTGTCTAAGGATTCCGTCAGCTTACATCATTTTATCAAAGAAAACAAGCGATTGCCCATCCTGTTGAGAGACAGATCGAAATTGGCTGTTCTCGCAGCCTGCAAGACAAAACAATTAAGCAACTTGCAATATTTTGTACACGCTACACATTCCTGTTTATTTCGTTAGGGCTACCTTAAGCGATATTGAGTTATTAGCCAATTATGATGAGCTGTTTAAAGTCAAAGGCTGCTCTAACATACCGTGCCAGTTTAACAATTCCCAAGTTGTACTCATCAATGATTGAGGATAGAAATGTGTATATCGAATTCAGCAGCCTGTCCACCGAAATGCGCCAACTTTTACGAAGACATTTAGATAAAGATCTTTAAACAGAATTCCAATTTATTCAAGGTAATCTGATAACTATGAGTTGCCTGGCAATTAAACATATCAAAATATTTTGGTTTCTGCCAATGAACACTTCAACGGCTTATCCATACTTCTCATAGGTCTAACAATGAACAGTGAATTTGTACGGGTTGAGAAGCGTTGCTTTACAGATACCATCGGATAGTTTGTAGGGATATCAAATTTGTAATACTAATGGTAATAATTATACTAATAATAGCAAAGCGTTTGTACTTTAAATATGAAAATATGGACTTATTGTTTGCCCCGCTGTAGTTTTGCAATCCACCTGTATTCACAGGGACCACAGATAAAACCAAATGAATTTATGGTAGACCTCATGTTTAAGATGGATTGGTAGTGCTAAGTGACAAATACTAAGTGGATCAGTGAGTCATTCAACCGTGGTTTAAATAGTTAGCGTCGGTGCATGGACGACCGATTCTAGGAGAGCATTCCACGGGTAACAAACAGGAATGGATAAGTAATTTCTGCGGCACACCAGACGATCATACTCTTCGGCGAGTTTCAAGGGGTGTCACCTCAGGTTTGTATTGCTGCTGAGCTGCAGTAAAGGGCGGCACACATGACGTGGGTCTTGCAGATTCAAGTATGCCTTAAGCAGGTCGAGTCTTAATTTGCGATACCGTCCACTTGATAGGACCACTCGTTTTAGCCTCTTTTCTTATGAAATGACGCGCATACCAATTATGTCCTTAGATGTCTGACCTTGAGGCTGCTCAAGTGCATCTAAGTCGTGTTTCAGCCATGGACGCCAGATTTCAATCGCGTATTGAATATGGAGGAACATACGTAGTGAGCATTTGTCTAAATATGGAGCTTTTTGTTTGTCCAAGCGCCCGTCGCCACAGTTCCACGTTTTGGTTACTACTTTTCAAGACCTTTGCAGATTGCCTAGATTAACCCAAGCCATCTTGATCCAGGACACTCAACTCATGTTTGACAGATGATTATTGCAGTATATTCATCCCTAGCCGGTGTGAGTAGCTTCTCTGATGCGGGGTGTAAAGTACTACGTATTTGCACACGTTGAACTGCAGTAAATTTGGGTTTACTACTTGTTATATCGTGTGTAGGTCACTCCGAAGCAGATGCTGCTCGGCGTTTACCAAACTCGTGCGCCAAATCTTGATATCCTCTGCACACATAAGGAAGTTTGAGACGACTGCTTCTGGGAGGTCCTTATTAAACACCAAAAATATACGTGGACCAAGAACTTTGTCTTGTGTCCAACCACATTCGACTTATATGGTGTCCGATAACGAGCCCCTAACTCCGACCACTAATTACTGTAGATGTAGAAGGTTGGCAATCTAGCTTTGAAAAATTCACGGATCCCGTAAGCTGTAGCTTGGAAAGTAGTGTCCAGTGGTCTGGACGATAGCAAGCCTCCGAAAAATCCAACATGATTACATCAACACCTTCTCTAACGTTAGATGACTCGGTGCAACCATTGCGTTCTATTAGTAATTTTGTTATGCATAACCGTTCTAGATGAAACTCTGCTGCTCAGGCGTTATAATTTCACATTTTTCTAGCTAACGCATGAATACATCGGCAACAATGGATTCCATGAACATGGAGAGAATAAGAAGAAGGGATACTGGGCTGTAGTTGGGGATCAGTACTGCTTCCACCTTTACGTATCTGAGTTAATATTCCAAACTTCCACACAGCGGGAACTTAATTATGGTCTATACAACGCTAGAAAAACCGAGTTAATTCCTCCCATTTGATTTGCTGCTGCTCCCAGTACCTCTGGACGAATGGTGTTGGCACCCGACGAGCTGTGTTTGCGTAGAGACGTCAGTTTTGCAATACAGCCTCCGCAGTAAAACTGATGTGGGTTAGGCCTGGAGAGGAGACGAGAAATATTGGAAGATGCCTTGGTGGAAAGACCCTCTGAAACATAGGGAAACATTGCATCCGCAGCGCGTTTGCTGCTTCCCCATCCGTTCCTGTTTAGTCATTGGCCGTCTTGAGTAGAGAAAATCCTTATTTCACATTTCTTATGCTATTGTCGTGCTTAGTACAGCAGTTTGCGGTTACCACTGAAGGTCGGTGCGATGTTCTGCTGACATGCGGTTTTGTCTTCTCTGAGCAACTGGGTGTCGTGGTTACGTTGGTTTACGCATTTGTTTCATTTTTGGTGTTGGAGCTTCCCTGTACACTCTCCATGCTGCGATACCAGGCTTAGTGGAAAGGTTGTGTTGTCAGGTCTAGTTAAATTTGCTTAAACAGACATTCGGGTGGTGCCTGATGGTAGTTGTCATGAGTACGGTTTGACTCTCGTAGCTAAGGTCAGTATCTCCCCGCGTTCTACCATAATTAGAGAAGACAACATAGATTAGGAAGTGGCGGATTGTGCTTCAGGGAAAGCTGTTTGTGCAACTTTCCGTTGGTTACAGCAGCTACGCTTCCCTGGTCATATTCGTTTCTATTGAATTAACCTTTTTATGCTTTGCTCAGTTTCTGCGGTTCACCGGTCACACTTAGGGACTAGGATATGGAAACACTTAACGAGTTGAATGACTCAAAACGCAACACAGAATCAAAGCGCAGTTGTAAGTTATTTTGATGTCGTAGCTGTTTTTGGAACAAATTCGCACATTTCTCATAATACCATTAAAGCAATGCATGCAAGCCAAACCTATTTTATCTAATCGATAACATTTTCCTAACCTGAAAATTCCTTTCGCTTAGAGCCTTTTCTGATTCGCGTTTCCGCCATTCAAATTGGTGTCGTCAACTGACCATGCGGGTTGGTTGGCGTTCTGTATTTTCCAGTTTTGAGAACGGCACACATCGGTCAGGCGTGTGTTGTGGTTACACGGTCAAATGAGCTGTCGGCTAGGTCGCGCGGTCAGTGTGATGGGTTTTGCAGGCGCACTGGCTGACAAGTTCCCACGGAATGGCGAGTGCCTGTAATTGTTAACTGAATCTGAACACAGTGCTGAACACAGAGTAAGAGAACTCCCATCCTTTAAAATCTGCCTTGAGAAAAGCCGGATTGCAATAACCTTCATCTTTTCGAACTGGCTCGAGTATTCTGTATCGAATGGTGCTACACAAAAAGGAAATCTGTTCAACGTGATTGGTTTGTCCGCTTACGCTTAATCACTGGTGACAGTTAAAATGGTTAAGTGGTAGTGTTGAATTGAATAGTAGAAGATAATTTCACGTAGGATGGTTCACTGTTTAGGGCTGGTAAACCTGGCTCGAATAAGCGTACAGTGGCAAAGCTTCGAGAATTTAGTGAGAGGCTAAAGCGATAGCATTCAACTAAACCAGGAGCAAGCTCGTCACTCGTGTGTTAGGCAATTTTATTTTTCTATTTCGGGTTTTGCGTTTTTGAATAAAATGGTCTGTCGCTTACTTAAAATTCGACTTTCGGAATACATATGTCAGAACCTTTCTCAAGGACGATAGACGGTCATTAGCCTGCGATATAATGATTCTCGATATAATTAGCAAAGCTGGAACTACATGCTTAACCTAACGCCGTAGACAATTATTCTTGTTAAACGGGCATTGTTTCAGTATAAAATTACTTCCCATTTTGGTTACGTAAAAGAACATCAACCAATTGACTGCTGACTACCGGCTTACATTCAGAATAGCTTTGTAGTACTATGCACTTCTATGGATGAGTTGATACATATTAAATTCCGATTGAATGCTCTCCGACGTTACGGCTCATGCTATATATATATATATATGATTAAAGGTAATTTGGAACTCATAAGCACATTTCGTATGGTAGCGTTTAGTTTGGTTACAAAAGCAGATAACGCGTGTCACACTGCAGCGAAATGTATGATACCTATTCAAGGTTATTCCGTGTAGACAAAACCAGGAACAGATAATAAACATGAATGGGTTTGCATTTTTAATGCTGAATTTAGGGAGCACGCTGTGTGGTTGGGTTGTGACTCGCAACATATATTGTGACCTCGGTTCACTTTGAGATAAACCTCGGTCATTCCGATCTCGTGGACCGTATCGTGGCACACCACGACCGCGGTTTCATCCTAGTTTGGACTCGTCAAGTGGAGATAGCATAAGCTGGGATGGAACTCGGAGTTTAATGGTTCACGGCTGACGCCATGAAAACTATGCTGCTGAGATCCGCGAGCAACGCTTGCCGCAGCGGAAAGTAATTCAAAGCTGAATTTAGGGAGCACGCTGTGGGTTTGATTTTTCGGCTAATCTGTCCCACGCTGAAACACTAGATACAGTGGAGCTTTTGACAGGCCGTATTCCTACCAATGGTCCTTTTTTGGTCAAAATACCTAACACTGACAAAACATAGTGCATTCTGACCACCTTATGAGCAGTTATTAATAAACTTGGCAACAAACAAGTTTTGAATCTGTAATAGAACAAACCACTGCTCATTTAATTTTCTATAGAATAAGCAGCTTACCTCAGAGTTAGTTGCATATAAAAATGAATACAAACGTCATATTCCTAAGCCTTGCTAGGTACAGTCAAACTCAATTGTCTAATCAGTAGTTACAGCAGGGTTGCTAAAAACATAGGAATGTCAAAGCTTTTTACTGTAATACACGAACGGATTAGAGTAACTAAATTTATATGTACCAGAAATTTTGCGTCCTTGTTTATAATAACAAGTGCATATGTAATAAAATATTCACGGGATGTCATACGAGTATCCGTAGACCCTCCCCCAAGGCACCATTTTCCATGCAGGTTAATCCATCGAAAGACTTCACCCCACTTCCATGCTCCATCTGACTGGTTTAGACTCATATCCCGCCAACTACTACCTATTTAATACATATTTAATGCTGTTGTTATGGTAATACATAAGATTTTGATTGCTACAGTTGGACACCTGTATACGGACATATTAGATCAGGTATATAAGGAACAAGGAGGAGATTTTAATTTTCGGTTCGCTTTGCGCGATATTTTATGGCTCACTAAATTCTATACTTTGTTGTAAGTATTTTGGTGATTAATTTTAACTCTAAAACAAATGAAATTTGGTGCTTACAATCTAAACTAATACTATTGCACAAAATATATCAATGAAGCAGAGTGTTTTTAGAATCTGCACGCGTGCATTTTCCAAATATTAACATGTTCTCAAAATTCGTTAGTTTATCATTGCATTTGGTTTACACATGGTTTGTGTCTATCCTTGATAAGCTTTCTGAACAAGGTAAATCTCTGCTGGAGCTCGTAAAACTAAACACTATAACAAGGAACTATCACTTGAATTATGAAACAGCAAATTTAAGTCCATGATTTAACACGGCTACACAGAAATCATCGCACCCGTCGCTGATATAAAAGCCTAATTCAAACAGCAAATAAACATTCATGCACAAACAGCATTTGAATTAAAGCGTTTAAAGAGAACACATTTAAAGCATCTGCATTAAAATATTAAATAACGTTTTTGTGCATTTTCTTATGCTATGCATCATGCAAAGTTTAATATGCGCTATTTAACAGAGACATACCTTCATAAAACTGGTTTATTATAGTGCCTGAGAGCATAGGTCGTACAAAATAAGAACACTTCATTATAGGCATATAAATTATTTAACTGTTTTGCAAAGATGTTAGGTTGGAAATAATATTTTGCCTTTAATCCATATTCATTAAGGTAAAATCTAATTATTTTGAATGATTCATTTTAATGATTATTACAATTTCCTTACCTCTAGTCCTTAAATGCATGAGTTGTTGTCGACAACATACAGAATAGGTAGCAATTTTTTGCTAATCAAATATCGGACTTAGCTTGACGCTGACAACTTGCACATAGGCTAGCCACGTTTCTTGAAAACGAATGTTAAATATGTAAATATCTATCATTACTCCAAACTATTCTTCCTTATGGCTAATCAAGGAAATTTCGGCACAAGCGATATGTACGCGCATTTCAATATAACTTTGGACCAATCAACTTTAAAGGTTTTACGGTCGATTCTTTATCCTCGGTCTATTGGACGAAAATTATTTGGGAGTTGTTGCATGATATTAACTTGTCATCATCGTGTGATCGGATTTAGTTCATTTTTACTTATCTGTGCAATTGACTGACGAAAGTGGATATTTATCTGCAAACATAAAAAGCATTTTTAGCCCACTGAAATGAATTGCACCTGCCGTTGTACGTGTCCCAGCAACAAAACGGCAAAAGCAACTCGAACTAAGCTGGGCGACATTGCTACCGTGCGATATGATGCAACGGTAAGTTGTTGACAACCATAAAGTCTTGAATTTGTTTTACTCGCCGGTTTCAAACTTGTCAGCAGATACTACTTTAGCAATTCTGTTATTTGGTGACAAACCAGGATTAATCTAGATATATAGAACCTGTTAGTAAACAAAATTATTAAGACTGCTTTGCAGTCTATTAAATATGCCTGACTGTTAAGTTCAGTAGCAGTTTCTTTGAGCAAAGTTTAAATATGCTTTACGTTTGACACAATGTCAAATCAAACCTTTAAATGGCTAAAAATAGCCTGTTTTTGTTAAAGCTGTTAGTTTGGCTACCATTTAAACATTATGATACGTCTTCCGAAATTTTTACTTAATAAATACTTCCAATGCTATTTCAATATCTCCAGTGCTTCCCGATTAGATAGATATTAGGTGCTGAATAAATCTGTTGCTTCAGATCAGCCTGAAAATGTAGATCAAAAGCCAAATTTCGTTTCATTTAAGTTATCAACCAATATATATTAAAATACGCTGTTAAGGTGAATATAATTTGATGAAATAATATGAGCTTGCACTATGACAGGTAAGTAAGGAGAGGTGTGAGATTACATTACAAACTCTTAACTGACCATTACGATAAACAAATTAAATTTAAAAAAGCCCACTTGGGCTTAAGTATCAACTTTTACCGTAAAATATATATAAAGCAGTACTGCAAAAACGTAAATGCAGTTCAACTTAGCAGTGCAGGTATGCATCTTATTCAAAACAAGACAGAAAATCCAGAAGCTATTCTCATTCGTTTACCGGATGATGGGGACTAAAACAAAATGAAAGAGTGCAAATTTCAACACGGATAAGTTAGACAAACAGTCATTGGAAATGTGAGCGGTTTCATTAAGATCATAACTGTATATAGATAAACATCTTTTGCGTTAACCCAGATTTATTCCATCAAGAAACTCAGAAAGTAATATCGCACAAGCATGTAGTTACCTAACAAAATATGAGCCGGGCAACAATCTACGTGCTTTCTTTGTTGTACGGACGAAATCCCTAACCAGTATTTTTGACTAAAACAGCAGGCCTTTATCCAAGTTAAGAACATAAAACGGATACTAATCAGCTTGATTATTTACAAGTGCAGCAGTAACGCGAAAACGATTCAAATTAAGATAGTTGTAAGTACTAAGTTTGCACCGCATCATGCATCGTTTGCTGTTGGCTGAGGCGAAATTTAAGTCAAACATTTGTCACATCGATCAAAACTCTGAAAAAATAGAGGTACAACGTGTATTGTATGCAAACTAGTAATAAAATATGCTAATTTCTGTATTGCTATCCACGAGTCTATGGCTAAAATATTAGGCTAATGAACGACACAATTAAGTTAACAAATATTTTCCACAGTTAGGTATATGCAACCGCTGATTATCTTCCCAATAAATTTGCAAATTTGATGATAAAATAAAGCGAAATGTTATACTTTTGAAAAACTCAGTGGATCAACACTCTGAAGATTTAGTTTCTATAAATAAAAACCTTGTTAAATTAAGGCGCGCTACTTTGGGTTTATGAAAATGGTTATCATCCTATTTATGGAGGTTATGGTCAGTGTGGTATAAACCTTTTATTGGGGTTTAAGTCATCACGATTTTAGGGAAAATTGGCTTGCGATCATTAGAAACGCTTTAACTCACCCTTTCATTGTTATTACCTTTATAGCATTTTGAAATGTTTAACTTGTGCATTTTACTATCTTTTTCGTACTTAGTTCTGCATAGTAATTAAATTCTAAGCAGACTCAGCCGCACATATTTACTGGAAAATCGATGCAACTTTTAGGCATGTGGCAAAAGATAAATCGGTTTGCTTTTTTACGGGATTGTCTGGACTGCTGTCCCACTAATACTTCATGCACTAATGAGTTCACACTAGGCTAAAGGAAATAAGCCAAAAGCTTCGAGATAACTGCTGGCCAGTCCGACAGAGAATACTTAATTTGAATTAAAGCCACGTGTGCAAACCCCTTGACGAAAACTCCTTGCTCAAAAACAAACTTCACAGATATCGTTAATTCCGTCTGCTTACCAGCATATTAAGCAATTATTTTTCTATATCCTCCACAAAGCTTTTCATATGAGAATATTAAATATACCGTCCTACCTGCTTTGTGACCACCTATGGCGACCAGCCAAAAATATCCTCAACTTTTGCTCCTATGATTAATATTCCTGTGCATGAACCTGCTTTGGCGACCACGTGTCCAAGACGACCAGGTTTTCTCGGTCCCTTGAGTAGTCACCTTAGAGATGTGACAGTGTTTAAAAGAACACATGCCCGAAAGTAAACGAAGATAAAGGGGTAAATGATTTGACCGTAGATACCGCGGCCTCATTAAGAAAGAGATATAGCGCTCTTATTTTGATTGTCTTCGTGCTCAAATGTTACACTATTTAACTTTTTCTGGGAGAGCAGGTTGTTAGACATTAATGATCAAAATACAACATGGAAGAACAATCCAATCGTTATCGATTTTGCAGCACTAGGACGATTTATGCGCCGCCGGTTTGTATAGTGTGAACGTTTGGAAAACGATTTCTCTTACTCGTAATTGAAGGGGAACGCACTGTAAATGCGGAAATGTAATACACTAAGCACGTGACCCGAGAGATGAAACCTGACTATAAAAATGGGTCTACAATATTCTTGGCTAATGGTGGTTACTTCATTGCGCACAATATAACGTTGTGAAACTTTGCCTTTAGTAAACAGAGCAGAGAGTACAAAAGATTTGGAGGAACTTTGCTGAATAGGATCGAGCAGCGTCTTTGTATATTTGGATTTGATTGGCAGTAAAACGTAGACTCGAAGAAACCTGTAGAATGACCAAGGTATTATGTTTTTGTTTTTAAACTTGCCTTTAGATGTATGAAGTGAAATACTTTTATAGAATTACAAATCTATTCTTTTATTTTTTATAATCGCTGGACAACCGATGCCAAGAATATGCAGTCAACTTTTTCCATTAGCCAGGAACTTTAGTTCACTGGCGCATTTCTTTATACCAGGCAAGATTCTAAACACTTTATGCTATTCTAAATCCTTCATCAGATGGGGTGTCCGGTTTGCAAATGTAAATTTGAAACTTGCTTAAAATCCATTGCAGACATCAACACCGTTTTAACACAAAACAAGTATTATAGCTTAGATTTAGCATTAGATTATTGGCGTTTTATATACGTTGAAAGGAGCACCAAAGGTTAAATTTGTAACGTCCCTTTTGTTATGTCAAATAGTTAAATCTCAACTGAAACGGCCTCACTCTAAAGTATTTACACTTGCGTATTCTAGTAATTCTCCACTTTCAATAATGGTCAAGTTACTTGAATTGCTGACGTTCTGGAACAAAGTAATTACGAAGAGAGAGAAGCACCAAAAGTACAGAGACTTTAGATAACTTACATCATGAAACCCAAATAAGAGAAGTAAGACAGCTATGATAAATCTGCGTGTGCTATGAATTATAAGGCACACTATGTATATGGTTTTATTGAATGCTAAACTGCAAAGCTAATGCATGTCGTCTCTTAGACGTTGTTATGTAAAAGCCATTCTATTGCGCTGCCATAAATGTAATTACATTGATGCATCCAACCGTGAAAACCAATCATGGCACATCTAGTGCGAAGCGACCATAAGCCTACTAGTAACTACAAAATAGATCCTGATGGACAACGGTGTTTAGGTGAATGGACACAGGGATATTTTTAACGATAACCTCACCAGTTGCGGCAACACGCCGCAAGTCTTATCGTAAAACTACCGTTAAATCAGGAATTACCTAGTTTACCAATTTTTCGTGAAATATCCACTAACCACTTCAACACTTGCGAAAGATTCCATGTAGCAGAGAATTTAAACTAACCAATTTTAAAGGTAATAATTATAGTAGTCAGATCAGAAAGTTTGGATTTTATGTGGTACAGCGTTGGAAAACTATAGTGGTATTATTTTAAATCCTTTTCTTCTGTATAACAATATTTTCTAAACATTTGCCGTATTAGTTTTTTCCATTAAAATTAAAACTTTGCTATATAGTTTGACGTTGGATTTTAACAGTAATGACGCCGCGGCATTAAATTTAACGCTTTGCTCAGGTAACCGATGAACCCAAATAAGAATACTAGGCTTGGCGATTACCCTTGGGTTCGCTGACAATATGACTCTTTTGCTTATTTTCATGAACGTCCTTAAAACCTTTGGGTTAAATTGCCTGTCATCTACACTTAACATTGAATACTTAAGGCCAGAAAACTGGCAGTAGATTTATTTCATTTAATTAATGTCACTAAAATACATTGTTTGTTCAGATGATTTCCTAATATTAAAAACGATTTGTTTTTTATTAAAAAATTACAAGCTAATAGAGAAATTGTAAACACTAAAGATAGGCAACTCAAAACGTTTGTAAATTTGCTGCGTAATGGATACCCAAAATTCCCGAGATGTAAAGAGGATTACATTGAATCTAATTCCTCCCTCGGAATTAGTCAATTTAAACATTACAATTTTTACCCGGAATGAATAGCATTACTTGTACACTAGTACGAATCTATCCGCCGTCGTCTGCCTATTGCATTTGTGGGCAAGTAAGTACATGTGATCTCTTTAGAGTTTTGGTATGTTGCCTAAATCAAATCATGTTATTAGTACTGACCACATGTTCCATTGCTTGCGAACCATTTGAATAAAACAAACATGCGCAGGATTTAAAAATTGAGTTTCGCAAACGTAAACCTCAGTGCTCTCAAAGTGTGTTGAAATTGCGACCTCTGACTTTATCTGGTGCTATGGCTTATTATGATATAAACCTCTAAGAGATATATATATATCAATAGGATCACCTCAAAAGTGTAGTGTTTTGCAGCAGCGTTCGTATGACGCTGTACTCCGCAAAACATTATATCCCTCTTCTGAGCTTTAAGTTAGCTTTTCTCATAGAGTAGATTGAATTCAGTCCCATAATAATCAACAGATTACATCGGGTCACGGATTCAAACTTCATCTAACTTTATCTTTGATTGTTGAGGGAGAAAAGCAAACAATCGCCTAAGTTCAAAGCATTTGCACAGCTTGAAATATAAAAGGAGAGCCTAAAAGTAAACCGCGGCATCAAATGATGTTGCTTGTAGCCATCCGTTCAAAAAGCAACAAGAAACTTTTTATCATATGTATCATCGGTCGTTGGCGGAACACAAACCTAGTGCTAAAGTTGAAACCCATCAAATATTATGTGTCTTGTGCTAAATTAAACATAGCACATCTCTATTTGCTAAGGTAAAATCAAAATGAAACCGGTAAGGTGTGGAATACAGTGTAGGGAGGAAGCTGCTCCAAATATATTCATGTCGAAAAAATGCTTTTAGCGGCGAATATATGCGTATCTATTTCTAATGTATTTCCTTCGTTGGTATCCATCGCAAACAATTTTGAGTGAAATTGAAAACCAGTAATTTGGTTTCCTGCCAAAAACTGAGCGAATAAGCTACTTTGGTTTATATATCTCAATGCGCGTTGAATCTGCTAGAGGATCATTTATTTTAACCCAAACATGCCCGAAAAGCAGTTTGTTGGTTTATACCATTACGGCATTTTTGCTTTAAACAAGTGATTTCCTACGTTTCATTCACTGAAGCGCGACTGTAAATAGTCAGTGCCAAACTGTAAATGTCATGGGTTACTTAATTTAAAAATTAACAGAAATCTGCACAAAGATGTCTGCGCAACAGCAATACAGTGGCTTAAGAAATAATTAAATTATTTTACCCTATATGTATAATTTACTTAGGTGTAACAGCCATGGTTAAAGAGGTCAGCTACAAGCCTATCTTGTTGTCTCCAGCAATTAGTGAGGCATAATTAAAGATTTTAGTTGATGTTCTACATTCTTGTGCAATGATATCACTCAAAATGCAAAATGTAAACATTTCTAATATCAATAAGTTCGACAACAACAACTTGTTTATTGTACATAGATAAAAAGTCATCTTAATTTTACACGGATTTGACAAAATGCACGCTACATTTCTGACTAAAATCTAACCCACCTAAGTGTGAAAAAATCAGATTGCTTAACTCGCTTTTCGGTAACAAATTATGTGCTGCATTATGAAGATAATGCAACAATATGATGTTTGTGTTTGTTTGTGATCAATTAAGAAGGTGTGGTGGATATAGTTTGCAAAATCCCTTAATCCTCGGCTGTACTTCCCTAAATAAACTAAAAATTATAAATGCTAGAAATATTGCGAACTAAATACTATTTTCTTTTCAATTGACCTTTGTAAATTGCAGATAAAATCACTGCGCATATGTGGAAAAGCAGGACTTCAGGAGTTACTGTGAACAGCAATTTCTGAATTTATTTGAATCTACCAGTGCTACATTGAAGGTTTTTAGCATTTTACTTTTTATACTGAATCCACTAAAAGGAAAACTATACGCTATCAATCTATATTTGCTATTTTATATTTAAATAAGACAAAACTGTTTTGGCGGATGTTAGATTTAAACAGACCTGAAAAATTTAATCCACTGTATTCTAAAAAGATTTGTATATTTTAAATATATACATGAATACCACTAAAAGCTTACACAAATGATTTATAATATTCTGTGTTTGGCTTTCAGACAGCAATAGATTTTGGAATACGCTTAACCTGTGGCTTAACTACTTTTTCCACACTGTTACTTATTGTTTTATTATAGATTGAAGTCCCTTTGTAGTTTGCATTCCACTAGGACCTTACGAATTTTGTTTCGTTGTGCATAACAAAAAAGGAATTGGCATTGTATGGATTGTGCTTATTCACACTCTTAACTTGGAAAACTATTGGTGAGCTGGAAAACCATATACATTTCACACAAACCACATATTTAGTGTAGACATTTTAAATCAGTTGATGTCATTAAAACTAGGTCTATTTATTTGTCGTGAATTAACTAACAAGTGAAAACAAGATATGGTTCCGAAATCTTTAGTGCAGGTAATATGGATTGCTTAAAGATAACGTTGAGTTGTGCTTTTAGATGAACAACCTTTTCAAATTAATGTCATTCCTGGATTAATTGACAGTGGTCTAAAATTTACTTTAAATGAAAGTATATAGACAGCATAACTGCTAGCATTAACAAAACTTAGTCGGCGTTCATACGTTAATCGTAGAGGACCAATAAATTTAGATCTATGCGTATGTATTCCTTCAAGAATGCAGAATTATGCTTTTTTACAGTGGTTCACCCAAGTTTGTTTAAACGTACAATTTCCTCATTGCTATTGTCCATTCGGAGTCGTTATTTGTGCCTTTCATTCGCAGTCTTTCTCGGTTATAAGTGCGCATATGATTGGCTACACATTTGCCCAGTTTTCATTAGATTTACTTGTCCGCACGCTTTTTTCACTCTAATAAGCTTGTACACTTGTACGTCATGCCATCTAACTAAATGTTTTCCCTGTATAAGAAACGCTAGCATGATTGTCCACGGCCTTTGTGTTTTCGCTACTGTTAGTGGAGGTTAGTTGTTATGGGGCTTCTACACACCAGCTGCAATTGAAATGAAATAATGTTGAAGCAAAAAGGAAAGAGGTATTTCAGCTAAAATACAGAACAGACATTTTCAGAGTACCTAGATTCAAAATATGATTTGTGAAACATTACATATATAGTGTTTCTGGATTCAATATTACTTCCTACATAAGTAACTACAATATCACCAAAAAATTAATAGATGCCCGAAAGTTGCATGTACTTTGGTCAGTAATTACAAAAGTAGTTATTAAGCAATCCGCGCATTTTTCTCCAGAATACATCTGTATGGCACAACACTATTTACCAGTATACTCTGCATACAAATGAAGCAGGTTGACCAGAGTAAATATATCCTAACGAGCCTAATGCTTTGGCTAAACATACCTTAAAACGTGAGAGGGCAACTGGGATGGTCAAACGAAATATTGCGCAAATGAACTTTTAATATCATGCTAGTTTAAAACTGCGGCCGCGGCTATAGCAAGGGACATCTTTCTTATGAGGTTAGAGTCGCCGTCAAGAAAATATACATTTAAGTGAAGCGACATGGCAAGTTTCAACGATAAAAATAACTACTACATGTTTTGGAAGAATAACTATTCCAACAATACAGCATCTTCAGCTGAAGCCTCAATCACAATCAAAACAAACATACAACGTCTTTCCATACGGTTTTCTAGGTTTTCCTTTGCATATTTTTAGATTCACCTTCGGCAAATGCTATTACAGCCAAGAATCTGAGATGGTACCTTTACAACGTAGACCAGCAATACCGCCTATCTTACAACAAATTAACCACTGAAGAGAAAAATAAGGTTTTATTTTTATTTTGAATAAGCACCGGCTTCATACTGCAAATTAAAAAGTGTTGCTTAAAGATTTAACTATGTCCCATTATCAAAATGCCAATAATAATCATTTTTGTTAGTAGCGTCTTAGTTGTGCTTCAGTACAGCTGCTTAGATGAATGTTGGAAATATAAAACTTGTAATCATTCCTGTCCTAAAATAGCACTCCTTTTTCATAGGACACAGAGTGTGTTAGAATTCGTCAATAACTTTAATGCATGACTGCTACTGTTCGCCAAGTAAATAGCAGATCATCAAATCTAGAGTCGGGCAACCAGCCATCAAACGCTTTCAAAAAATGCCATATAGAAACTTCATTCTTTTTGGTATCATAAACAGGACGTAAATAATTTGGTTACTGTTGACCTAGGATCCGCAACCCGACCATTACCAGTCGGCGGTGAAGACTAGTTCACCAATGGTGGCAGAACGACCGCCGTAACTAACTTACCAGAAGTGATGTGGCGCCGGTCACTATCCACGGATTTTCACGTTGTTGTCGTGCATAGGACTGGCTAGTTCTCACACTAGAGAACGAACGGCGCTATATTGCATCTAATAAATTCGTCACCACGGTAGCTGCCGTCAACCTAGCCAGATAGCCTTCACTGCTGACAATTATGTAAATGATGAAACAACTTTATGTGCTTTCTCGATCAAGTGATAGATATCTGAGAGTCCAGAAGTGTATAACATCAAATTGTAGCACGTATCTTCTCCTGTGAACGCACATAAATTACCGATTTGGGAACCAACCGTGAAGGAAACGTGTAGTTAAAAATATTTGCTAATACATAGTTGTGTTGCATTTGGACGCAACTCAAGTAAATGTGCACGAAATATTTGCAAAACATTGATTAAAGTTGCTTTGTTGTTCGTAATTAGGCTGCATCAAACAACTCCAAAAATCACTCAAGGGGTTATCACAAAATCTGGCAGCACTTGCTCGCAAAATGAGTTACCTAATCACCGTCTAATTGCAATTTAAATGATAGCGTCGAAGATTTTAAGACGAAATATCTATATGTTCTTAATGTCTGCTTGCATTACATCCGTCAAAATAAAAGATAACGTTACTACGCAGGGGTATATTTGTTTCATTTTTAATACCAGTTATCCACCAGAATCGCTTTAATACATAATTTCAGCAAACACTCGCAGTCGCGTCCTTGATGTTCACGCAAGGGAAACTTAAAATAGCTTCGTCATAACAGAACAGCTTCTTCCTACGTATACACCTAAATATTGTTTTTTTAAAAATGCAATTGTTTACATCAGATAATTCTTTATGGTCGTTTAAACAATACTTTATTTTGAGGCCCCCTGTTAGTTTGATCCATCACGAGTTCCTAACATGTAGCATTCACGGTGCTTTGTCAAAAGAGTCTATGTATGCGCTGTTAGAAGTAATTAGCTTCGACTTTTAACACGATTTGCAAATCCGTCCCTCAATCTGTACTATGTTACATAGAATAATTTCTTGGTTAGTATATCAAACGGCTACATTTATTGACTTAACAGCACTTCTAAATTTGGTCCATTGTATACGCCTTATCGTTAGATTTGAATTTCTTTCATAACCTAACTAATACATGCCATCCATGGGAAGTCGCGAAGCAATGATACTAAATTCGTAAAAATTGATTGCTTATTTTTAATTCTTTGTATTTTATTTAGATAGGTTTTACTAAGTTACTCTTTTACAGGCTTTACAAACTAAATTTCTATCTATGCTAATTATTTGCATTTCATCTCCAGTGCGTCTACAAGGTTTTCCAAATTTTCTATGCGTCTCTCAAATGCTCTTTACTACATAATCTAGTTTGCAGGCATGCAAAGAGCATTTTTTCTGGCATCTCAAATTAACTGACCTTGTATTCTAGGGGCATGCATAATACGTAGTTAAAAAACGCCTTTCTGTTAAAGCTGCGGCGTTTACTGAGTGAAGTGAACCAGTTAGCTAAACAAGTGTATCTAAAATGATTCATCTTTATTACAAGTTTGACAAGTATTTTCCTATATTTCAACATTACTTAAGTGACATTATCAAGTAGTACTGCTCTGTAGGTAAACGCAAAACAGCCTGAAAATTTTGTTTTGAATCAGCTGAGAAGATTGTAAAGGCATAAAAGTATCAACATAAATGAATAAACAGTGAATATTTGTAAGCAAATGTCATGCAAATTAAAACAATTGAAAATAGTTAATAGCTTCTTCCGAACTTTTCTGTCAAGCATATTCTTTGTTGAATACAATGTGAACATTTTGTAATAGACCGTCCCTAAAGTCAACAGGATTGCTTCTAATTCAGAATCAAAGTGCATAAAAGATTCCGGTTTGATATTTCTTGCTACCATAATACTGTCGCCTCAAAATTTCTTAGTAAACAGCTTATTTGCAGGTTAATTTGAAAACTACGGAATATTCGGCGATTGGCCAATATCGGCATATGTATTTCCGTTGAAAGATACATTATTTGCAACATCATTATGCCTGATCGGGGCTTTTTAACATTTCCTTTAAAGATAAACCATGCGCAGCTCAAAGGTACACAAATAGTCTTCAGCGTCAATACAAACAGTTGTTAATACTTGATTGTATGTTACGGATATTTTATAATTATTGAGATAAAAATAGTATTAAAGCAGTACATTAAACGTGTTTTCACTTGATAGTAGTCAGTTGAAAGTAATAGTACATTTTTAGTTTGGTTCGTGTAAAGCCTAAGGTTAGTGAAAGAACAAGAATGTGTATAAGAATTAACGAAAAATAAGAGTTTAACAAATCGTAAGAAACAAGTATATTTAGAAAATGCCAGACTAATTTTTAAATTGCACGTTTAAATTGATGGCCAATATTACCAGGCAGGAATTGGCACCCATGTAATTGTTATATTTAACACAAGCGAAAACATAAAATTTGTGTAAATATATATGTATAGAGAACAACAGAATAAAAGCCCACGTTTTATAAATCAAATTCTTTGTTAACTTCTACAGATACATTCGGCACGATGTATCTAGAGCGCATTTCATATACTAAAATTAAAGATTATTGATTACTAAAATTTCGGCAATATTTTGTATGAGGACTTCAGTTTGCTAACTTACACGGCAACGAATATCTATTTGGTTTTAAGTATTGTGGAGCGTTATTATATAGCTAACATTTTATACGATATTAGGTGTAAAAGTAAATACTACGGAAATCTGTATTACATTCCTTTTTAATCTTTCACTTGGTATACAAGCACGATATTACAAATAAGCAATATAGAGTGTTGAATTGTATAAGTAGACATTCCTCATATCTTAGCTTGTTGGGGTGCTACCCTGTCCACTGTAAGATGGTAACATATATGTTAGGGGATAGTGAGCACTGCTAAATGTAGTTAGTACATTAATCACGACGGTACTACCATTCAACATCGCTCACTGATTGCTTAGATACATTCGCAGTAGGAGTGTTAGGCAATCGAGCCTTCCGGGGGGATGATAAATAAACAATGCTCTTCCTGATGTATGATGGCTAGCTGACTGCGTCTAGATATCAGGAATGTCTAATTAAATCATGGAATCCATCTATTATTCCTGCTTTTCCCCGTTGCAGGATAGGGAAAGCGGATGACGGTTCCAGTGCAGGCATCCACACACCCATTGAAGATTTAGAGAATGTCTTAGTGGTCTGAGTAATGCTGCCTATAACGGCTTCATCAGAAAATATTTATATATCATCTTGTTGTGATAAAGGAGCTATTCAATACATATAGTATACAGAATATGGGTCGCGCCTTGCGGCTGTGGCAACCAAAGCAAAATATTGAACACGTTCGGATCAGCTAGGAAGTGAGGTCGGTTCTTAAGTTTTCTTTAATCTTTTTCTACCTAGCAATTTTCGATGGTATTTCAAACACTTTTTGAATAGTCTTGATCCATTAGCACCCCCTCGAAAATGCTTGCGTAATCAAAAAGTAGAATCCACACCACTGCATTTTTATATAGTGCAGATGCTACAGAATGTAACATTTACTATACGACCTTTGTTCTTAGGGGAATAGGTTTAGGGGCAAACCAGCAGTTGTTTCACCGAAGGCATATAATTATGAGAACCGGTGAATTATCAATAACATTCAGACTTGTACCAGTTTGCTGATTTTTGTTGGACCCCAATTGTTAAAATGCCTTAAACCGAAATTTCACTCAATATAAAGGCATATGCTAGGCCTCTTATCACGGTTTAACTGGAGTCGGTCAACGGACGACAATGTACGAAACCCTGTGTAAAATATTGTGATATGGTATAACAACCATTACGCTTGAGTCATATTTGATCCTTTGAGAGGACCGCAAATATCGGCGAAAGGAATAATAACCACCTGATGCACACTGGTTTAAAAGTGCAGAAAATACAATTAGTAAGGATAAGCAAACTGTATATGAAGTTTATCTGCACCCAGGTTCTCAAACCCACTGCAAGTAATTCGAGCATTGCTACCACAAAAGCATCCAACCTCGGGAACTCGGGATTGCCAAACACAGTTTCAGAGTACCATTTTTCAATTTTATTCATTCAGCTTTTATTGTCAAGACCAATTATACGGATGCTGTGGTTATTTGGTATATACAAGTCCGCTGTCTCTAGGCTCTGAAATTTTGTTTGGCAGCAACTTGATTCAGTCCGTCCGTTGGATTAGTGATCGATAAGTGTAATTTAAATATACTATTACCTGTAAGGTGCGCACAATCCAAATATGAATCATAATCCAAAAATAACTAAAACACTACTTCAAGACGATACCTCTCGATGTGTTGCGATAGTTTCTGTCAAAAAGTTTTATTACGAATGGATTTAAAAGACATTTTGTGAGAGCGATAAATCGGTCTTCCTTCAAACGTCCAAGCACACCATTAAATTGTTTCGTCTGCGTTGCTAACTGGTGCCATACTTTAAGGAAACAAAACAAGCGTTGAGTTGGAACTATTGGGACAATGTCTTATTAAAAACGAATATCACCGTCATAGCTACAGAGCGAAAATACACTTTTCAGCCATTCCCGGGATAAACAGAGTGCAAGATGCATCATTTTAGACCGGTTGGACATTTCCTATGATGACGGGAAGAAATCAACTAGGAAAATAGCATGTTAATTTCAAGTAACTGACATAGAATGTGAAACATTTGAACGACAAGATCCGTTAATCACGCCTAAGTTATTTAACCTGTGCTACGACACAACCTTATCAATAATGCTTTTTAATAAAGCTTTCCGAATTAATGACATTACAACCATCAAATTGAATTGCCTCACGCTATACAATAGAATGCAACTCAATCTCCTGTGACATTATAAAAGATGCAATCGAATATTCCATTCAAGTTGTCAGAGATATCATTTAGAAGCAAACATAATTTGCTGAAAGGGAAAAGAATTTTTTGTAGGTATTCTATAGGACAGTATCCAAGCCAATATACCAATAAGTATGGTGCTATCTTCTAGTGCCAAAACACTTTTGCTAATCTCTTTGATGATGTATCCGGCTTTGTGGCCGCCTTCATTAAAGTATGGATGAGCTATTAAACCAGACAACGCTATGAAAAGAATACAAAACTGAGACCACTGAATTTAAGAGATAAGCAGCATTGTTTTTAAAATATCAGCAAAGAAATTTGATATTTTTTTAAAAGGACACAAGCAAAAGTGTGGATTAAATAGAAAGCAGAACCAAGTTTACAAAATAAAGGTTTTGAAGGTTACAGCTAAATATATTTATCAGCATATTAACAGAAATGTGCATAACGTCCAATAACAACATTATAAACAAATTCAACAGAAATGAACATTTATCGCTTGATTACAAATTTCAAGCTATTGATTGCTTACTCTTCCGTTTAAGGCACGGAGTTAGGTACTTTACATTGGTTTAGTGTGAACCTGAAAAGTTTTACCGCACTACTAATTATGTAACTTTAAATTAGTGGCAATGAAATGGCGGCCGCTGTGTATTTTTACAGAATCAAGGCGAATTATCAAACATTCGTTCTCTGGCTAAATTTATTAAGCGGGACCTTAGGGAGAGGATATCTTCGGAGCTACTTTCTCCAAACACGGCACTCCAGGACACGTTTGACTTTGATTTGAAAACTCACGTAGAGATAAGCTGAGCTAAGATCAGAACCCAAACCCTAATTGTTGACGGCTTACGTCATTGTCTCTAGGCTAGAGCTTAGCAAACAGCATCTGACACAACGGCAGCGGCGTAGCAACTAACCTCGTAGCCCGGGGTGGACATAGTATCGCTGCTCTCCTCGGCTGTATTAAATCCGTAAACTCTCACAACTGCGGACATCCCTTAAATACTTCGTTTTCTATAACAACAAACACTGATCTAATTTTAGAATCATGCCTTTAATCCAGGCATTTTTATTGTCATATTACTCGTGAACAAGAATTACAGCAATAATTTTCGGGCGTTACTTGAGGCTGTTGTATTGACAGCACCATCCATCTTTAACTTAGCTCCCTATACAGAGAATTGCCAATCTGTGAGCCTTGTCTTGTTCAACGACGTTTGACGGTAGTTCGTTATAACCTGGCGGTTTGAGAATGTGTTTTCGCCATTAGAAATGTCAATAGCAAATTCCCCAAGGTAATAATTACGCATGAGGCGCAAAAGTCCAGCAATTCTATTAATTTGGTCACTCTCCAATGCTTTCACAAAACACCACAAGCTAGTTATTTCGGCAAGGAAACCCACTTATTTTCTATATCTTCGTCGGTCTAACTAAACGTACAACCATGGTTATCATCAAGCAGATTTTTCGTTGTAAGAAAACCACATTTGTTTTTGCAAGGTTATCAATTTGCTAAATTTAGAATCTTTCATCAGTCAAAATGCATTTGGGAGACAGTTTTTCCCCGTTTCAACTCAGCATCAAACCTCATTGATGTAACACATAACTCTTCGTCGTTCATTTGCAAGTTTTGACGGATCCGACGCCTCAAACCCTCAATTTAGCTTAGTCTGCTTGGATCCATCCTTTTCAATGTGCGCATTTTTCTCCATTCTGAAGTAGACAAACAAAAGGCTGTATGTTTGGCAGAATTTTGCTGCAGATCCAGTCCATTGTTAGATATAGCTTTGCATTCTTGCTTTCTATAGGAATAAATCCCTAAATTAACTAAACGGAAAATACAATACCGAAATGAGAACTATGGATGCAGTTTATTTTTGGCTGCATTTTATCCTTAATCTGTGAAATGTTTCTGGGTGATTAGTTCTGGGTGTTACTTCTCCCCAATATATACAGTACAAGCTCGATTGTTCCATCTATATTTTACAGTCATCTGATACACACGTCGGTGACTTGAACCAAGGTATACAAGCAAAGTTTAGATGAATAAAGAACGATAGTAGCCGATCTATCGCATCAAATGTGTGACCGAATGAATCCATGCAGAAGCTGTATGAATAAAGAGCATGATTTTTGCATGACATAAAGGTAGACTTTTGGCAGATTTCATAAGCACGTCGCTGGATACCCATTTGTTAGCGCGCCATAAAAGTACCATTGTCAATAGTTTGGCCACCACAGTAGTCAAATTGTAATCAATCCTTCTTCGATCTCTCAAAACCAGTGTAGAAATTTCCTCTGCACTTTTGCTGCTGGTCTCAACGAAGCGGGGAAACGGCACCTTTACCGTCATATCATATTCATTCGTCTGCATCTTTTGAGACACAAAGAAGTGCTATTGGAAATTTTGGCAAACATACTTGATTTCTTTGACCTGATCTCATCTGGTTTAACAAAATGCACATTAATTTATTTTGCTTGTCTGAAGAAAAAGGAAGTGTGTTGATTTTCCTTCCGGTTGAAACGTCACCAAATATATACGAAGAGTATACACATGCCTAGCCAAGGAATGTACTACTACTGCAGAGTTTTCCATTTTTGGCAGCTTTTGTCATTCTGGATACCTTTTTGTTGATCACATTGTATTCCGTTTTGCTTGGTGAGAGACCAGACATAGCATTGTATACTAGCTAGATTTCCACGCCAATACTTCCCTACAGTTAGTCCTAGAAGTCTTTTCCCTTTTTACCCTGTCACATTGATGACCATTTGTCACGCCTTCTTGTGAGAACGCATTAAATTGCCAACAATTCAATAGTAGATGTTGGTCTATTTCAAAATGTCTCGCACCCGATCACATGGCTGTGAAGGACCGGAGGTATGGCCGTCTGTATGAATCTGGGTAGCAGGTGTACTTGCCAATCTCTTCCATGGTGAAAACGCTGGATGAGCGCGGACGGTTGTGTTGAAGTCAACTAGGGCACGCCACAGGGATGGATCATCAACAGATATATACCGAGTTTCGGGCTGGTTAAAACGAATGCAGGCATGCAAAAGCAAGTCCACGGTGCATCATTTCCAGGCTACCCTGGTAGCAATGAGTTGGCGCTTGGATGGCATTAACTGACCTGAACAAGAAGTGTTCAATAGGTGCTCAGTGTTACCCCAACTACTGATAAAAGTATTATTAGCAACGCTCTGGTAGACTACAAATTGGCTTCCAACAACCTACCAAAGCAATTACGCCACGCAAAAATGAAATGGTACTACTTTAGTAAAGAGACTTAAAGAGCTATGCCGATTAAAGACTACCCGCTGCCGCATAGCCTATCCCGTTACAATATTGATGAGGCAATATTCAGTTAACATGGAACTGAGAAGCTGCATTGCTAGGCAATAGCTAATCCTCGCGGATACTAAAATTCCCGTATACTACATAGCGCGAAGCTTCTTGGTTCGCAAAACTGACTGACAAATCGTGGGACCACGGCACCCGCATTTGGGTCCACCACAAACCAGTTATCCTTAGGGGATATTTTATGACACTTTGCTACAAACCGATTAGCAAATTTAAAAGTACGGCTAAGCCACGTTTTAGGGTCTGTATTCTTAGTAAAAGCTCGTTGGACCGCCTTTATTTTCCCATTATTTGACCCGTATGTTACTGTGCAGAAGCAATCATCCCACGCTGGAGACTGTAGGCCGATAAAGACGATAAATATACGAAACTGCGTTGCTTGTTCTCACATCACCACGAAGACAAGGATTGACTTTGTGAACCAATTTAGTCCAGAAATCAATGCTAACGGTGAATACGTGCATTAACATAAACAGCATAAAACGCTTATATGTCCATCAAGAATGAAGAAACTGAACCTGCCCGCCGGCGTTCTGCTTCGGTGCTGAAATAGCCAGAGACAATAGCCGATAAATTTTTTCAAGGTTGGCGTGTAGATTGCGCAACAATTGTTAACAATACGACCTTTCATTTGTTTCAGTGAAATACGCTTTGTCGAGGAAAATGACGTGAGTCTGCTTCAAGTTTTGCGCGGTTCAAATTTAAACAGCATATTGAAACACGCTCCCCAGCTGAATAACACATGAGTAAATAAGTATTCAACGTTTACTTGATCCCTAATAAAAGATGTCATGTCTAGTGCGCATCTGGTTTATAAAAGGGTAACAAATAAGCAGCTGTTTTGTGTAATCTCGTTAAATGATCTAGCGCAAATTCATCTTTTTACCAAAATAGCTTTCTTGAAATCAGTCTTTTTAGCAGTATTTGTTATTTGTATTACTACTGTATCAGATCACATGAAAGCATCGTCTTCATGCAATGGAATTAACAGTGCTTTATTCCTATGTAATGTGTTTTTAGAAGAGCAGAACAATAAATATCACAGTGCAGTTGCAAGTCAAGGTGTAATCTTTTGAAATCATCTACCCCTGTTTTACTGAATTCAATACAAGTATCACAATCAAAACGCAACCTTTCATAACGTCTATATAAGTCTGAGTTAAGTTGCTTTTATGATGTCCGCGCGTGGTTAGAAACGTTAATCGAATTCGGGATGCCAAAACTCAAAATATGCTGCATCTGGAAATTACCAGCTAAGTAGTTAAATGATTTTAACGTCATATACGTACACTAGATGCAAGACGGTTTTTAAGAGCGCGTGTCCAAGACATTACATAAGAATTATCATCAAATACTAACTTGAACTACTATTCCCGTTTACGCTTTGTTACCTGACACAAGAAAATCTATTTCATTAGATTCACTTCATTGCTTCGCACATAAACCCAGCTCAGCTTAAGATCCATACCCATATATTGTGGTCATTAAGCTAAATGTCCACTTGCAAGTACGGCAATAAATATTCATATCCTACTGTTGGTCGGAAGGACATAGGACCAGGCGGACAGGGACCTCGCGTCACTCAGGATGAATTAGGCTTCTCTAAATAATGTACTCAGATTAAACTATCCCCATTATCCGTCATTTGTAGAAGCTTACTATATGATCATAATTAGCACAAGAATACAAGTACAATTTCTAACAACGTCGAAAATACCTTTTCGTACATTCGGTGTCCAAGCTGCAGAGTTCAAGTAACCAGTAAAACAAAAATGCATATTTGCAGTCAAGATCTAATACAAGCGACAAATAAAGTTGTCTCGCAGCGAAGTGAAACGATCTTGCGGTTTCAAGTCTGTCACGAAGAACCACCAGATGTACGTGTTGTTGCAATTATAGAATAGTTAACGAATAGACAGCGGAAAACTTGTTAGATTCTTGTGAATATATAATTTTAAAAAATTTGTTTATTAACATGGGTTACAGCACATTTAGGAAGTAAATAATTACTAACTGCTTTCAAATTAATCGCATTCCAACTGCCTGTTATATACAACAGAAAAATTATTATCGCCAGAAGTATTTGTCCAGATTGCAGAATTATAATAACATCACTAAGCGTTACAAATGCTCTTTAGATTACGCATTATTTTACGACGAACAACCACATGACTTTGCAACTGTTGCGACGTCATCAACCCAGCTACCATAAAACAAGAGACTTAAGCCAGTCGTTTTATCACAAAAGTCTACAAAAGTATCTAATCATGAAGGTAAATACTTAAAATACCATTGAAAAATGGACAAGCCATGTATAAACCGATGTTTTGTTTAAAAATTGTTCTATAAAAACCAAATGTCTAGTCACTGCCGATTAGGAATCCGTTCAAATTTCCGGGCTGCGAGTAAATGTCTTAAGTTTCCTACAACTTAATCTTTATTTCATTTTATTTGGTAAGAGAAAAGGATAACGAAAACGCACAGTCAGGTTCGAATTTAAAACACCAAAAATTGCTTGAAGTCTCATGCACAACTTAACGGCTGTCAGTTAGGTTAAAATCGCTAAAAGTAATCAATTGTTTGTTTGTTAAACAAATTTTTATCTGACCATAAGAACATTGCAACATAAAATTTATAGATTTAGCGGTGAATAGTAGTTATCGTTAACTGCATCTGTTTTAATATAAACATTGCGCTTTCATTCATAGATGTTGTATTCAGCTTTGTGTAGCAGATAAATGTAAAAGGATTTAGGGGCCTACACTTTCATAATCGCCCTCACATTCAGTGGGCGAATGGTCAGTATACCTAGGGCATGCCGTGGTTAAGTTGTCTGGAGAGAAGGAATGTAAACTGGCTTAAATAAACATCCACGTCATTAGATGTTGTTGACTGAAATCGCTGACTTAATCAGCAGAAGGTTTCAGGAACTTCTGTCAACATAATCCCTTATATGTGAAAGTGTTCAGCTAATTACTTAAAAAGTGATTTCAAGTAAAAAGATTTTCAATGTTTTATTCTAAATACACTCATAACAACAGATAACAAAGAACTGAAATGCTGTGTGCTTTTAAACATTAAATGATGCAGACTAATAAGAAATGCGTCATGGAAGATTTACTTGTTTACACATCAGTAGGTCATCGGACGCTTGAGATGCTTGCCTCTGTAGTATCCAGCAAAAATAGTACTGCGAATCTAACGTAACATTTATGTATCCAGCCAATTAACGTGACGGGTATTAGTAAAATACTGAAAACTTACCATTTTAAGTCATGTCAGTAACTCCAGCGTTAAACTGTTCCAGATAGGATTATTTGCACATTAGTTCTAGTAGTTCACGTTAGCCGTTGCATCCTCAGATAAAGCGATGAGATCTAATGCAAAAGTGAGCTTTTTCAATGTAAACTACTAACTGAAAGGCCATTATGAAGCTTATATATTTGATTGCTTTTAGATGCACCAACAATTTTGCAAATGAAATTGCTTTCATTAATATTTAGTCAGTAAATGCAACTAAGGTAATCCCTTAGCTTCACTTGTTAATTCCCCGACTATTATGTCATTCAATCAACGTACCTGTTCTGCATTATGTGGTAGCGGCCGTGACGATTACCGGAACGCTGAGTTAAATCCTCACAGTTAGGTGTTACGTAGTCGCATGTATGTGAAACCGATTTAAGTTAACATGATCTGACTTCAACAAGACTGTCTTTACTCACACAACATAAGTTTAAAGTGTATTTGTGACAAACATGTGTTCAATCATTTTGTTTGTTCTAGTTCAGTTACTTTGTGTTTTCAGATTATTGGCTAACTCCCCAGAAATCAATCAGACCTCCACTTAGAAGCATCCGCTTGTGCACCATATTCACATTGATATTGATATCTTATTTGAATTTGCATATGGAGGGTATAAACTAACTCTGCTTCCCGGTGAGCAGAATGCTTATATAAACATTAGATTTTATTTCCCAGAAATGTCAAGCGACCATAGGGCAAAAATGGATAAGAATCTTAAGTGAAAACAATGCTCTACTTTCTAAGCATGACATTGGGCTAAGGAAGACGCGGAGGGTTTCGGTCAACAAAGACCAGCATAAATAATGGCCAGTACTCTGCTATTGCCATATTCCGCCATAACTTAACGAGTTGTACCGTCGTGTAAAATTGATGCATGTAGTTATATTTGTATCATTGCTGCATCCGGATTCCTAAACCAAATGCCTCGGCGTGCCAACACCTCAAAAGTCCATAAATAATGATTCAATGCAACTGAAATTTACAGCGAAAGCCGAGGTAACACTTTGGCTTTTAGGTACCTTGAGGTTTAGGGCAGAACTTTATTCTCAGCCTCTCAAAGACTTGGAAGATTCTGTCAGTTTACTGAAGATAAAGCAGGATCTAAGGTTTTAAGTGCAACTTCCTCTGGTACTACCAAAAGCGTAGAAATCATGGTTACGTATGATTTAATATCATGTTCAAAATGCAATGTCACTCTTTCTGTACATCAAAGCTTCCTTTCAATGCAGTCATATAACAAGGAGAAATCAATGGCAAGTGGCATTTACCTCTAGACAGGCGATGAAAAGTGGGCTGTGCGGAGGTTCTGCTAAATTTCACGAAACAATAAACCACCTAAAATTTGATCATCCTTTCTGCATTCCCGTTCCATTATACGAACCATCCTCCATTATACTGTACCGAGCACCGCCGTTGTATTGTCCATTTTAGCTACCTTCTCACTCATAACATCTTGCGGTGCACAAATTGTAAATAAGTTAACACATGAATTTGTGCCAAGATCTCGTATGCCTTTGATTCCCGAAAATGATCTCTCAGAAATCAGCACGTACGACGTTCTAAGTTAGGCAACAAAATATCCAGAAAGGTGAAGCGGTTAATGAGTCTTAATCGATGATTGCTCCAGTCTGTCAGAAAAACTTGGCTTTATAAAGTCAACAAACTTAGCTTGAACAAATGTAAGACACTACAAATACAACACCAAGGCTCGGGCTTTACATACTTGGGAAACATGTACAACGGTGCTTCTGTCAAGTGTAATTTGCGTTTCTCAAGATAATTGGTGAAATCAGCAAAACCTGGTAGCAAATGTGTGTGGCCAGTGTGACAAGAATACGATTGTTTGGACTTCCATACTGGTATTAAATACTCCGCCTTTGCATCCGGACTAATATCAAGTGCTTGATTTTACCTGCCTGGTTCACACTCAACGTCAAAATAACTAATACACAACGACAAGCCTTTGCTATCAGTTTAGCAAAGATTGAACTCATTGAGCGCATTCAGATGATCGTATCATAGGCAACGTGAAACTACTGGATGTGACACAATGCAATCCAAACTGCATTTTTCAAATTACAGAATATCCCCATAAAGGAAACCACGCTGTTATGCTTCTCAAGCTGCAAATAGGATCTATTTTATCTTTGTATGCGTTGGTCTTAAGAAATCGCTCCTAACAAGCGGTTTCCTCAAGCGTACTGGTGTTAGTTACAGGGATGGTAATGACGCGATTAGTGAGCTGCATATTTATTAAAAAATAATATAGTTCCACTGAATATTATTCCACAGAACTACTGTTTGTTGGCCGGCATTCACCGATACTTTAAAACAACCGAGTGCTGAATTAGTGCTTTATAATTATGTAAACAGGGTAGTCAGATCAATGCTATCAAATTTTATCGATTTGCTTTTATTATAAATATATATAGGATTTTTACAAGACCACATACTTGAGCCGAATCACTCAAGATTATTCCCACGTAATATAATATCGCTTGTCGTTCACTGCTAACGTCACTAACATTAACCTTATAGAAATATCGCGATCATGTGCACTAAAAGTGTAATGTACCACGGATGCGCTGCAGTGGGTTAGTAAAATATTACTGTGGGTCACGTGCTATTCACTTGACGTTTCCGGTTAACTTGCTGAAAAGTTACATTTCCGCTATTGTCAAAACTGACACAAAAATAGTTACTAGGGACATCCAGCACTTGCAAAATATTTCTGGTGGCTCCAAGATAAGAGGTACTATGTTTCATCGAACGATTGACTTGACAATGAATTGTAAAACTTGTACAATATGTCCCTATCACCAATTATCGTTTTTCTCACACAAGATATTGCCTTGTCTACAAAAGGATGCAAAATAGCTAAGAGCGGATCCAATGAAATTATGCGGTTGGAAAAGCCAAAAGTTTCAGATCCGTTTTACTATATGCCTGTTCTCAGGAATAAATAATTTGCAAGTTACGTGAATGTGTTTTATGAAATGTTAGTAACAGTCGAATTTCAACCTATCCGCGGGGTACATATATACCCAAATTTCAAAAGTGAGATGTATCTGTGTGCTAACGCGTTTGCTTAGTCGGGGGAATATACTGGACTTCGCATTGCGTGGATCGATTTCTTTTGCGACTAACAATGATGCAGTTTCGCTCTCGTAGTTTCGAGATGAAACACATAAGCAACAAGGTTTCTTGTGATGCAGACAACTAATGAAAGAACGCCTCAGCGGAACTGCTTTTACAGTCTTGATCAGACGCGTGACTTCCTGCCAATTTTCGTTAATATGCCACTGTTAACCTCATTGGACGCTGGCTTAGTTGCCAACTGTTAATATTAAAGGAGATTGATGGTTAGCCTAATGCAATGGTGCCCAACGGCAATAATTTGGAAGACGCACGCATTCAGTGACCTGACAAGAGTGTTCCTAGGTTATTGTCATCGGATAACTTGGCACCATGTCGCGTTGTGCAAACTGTGGAAGCCAATGAAGTATGCATAAGGGAACCAATGATAAGGTTTTCTGAGACCGAGGTCTCCACAACAATGAATAAGAAAAACAAAATGTAAATTGAATAATGCGCTGCGAATTGTATCAGAATGCTTGCTTCTTGCTGATAAACCACAATGTTTTGCATTCCTAATAATAATCCTGCAGATCTTTTGAGTGTTGAAATCATACTGTGTCCATTACTGAATAACATTGCATCTAACTTGTCAAACATTGAAAGCCGTGAGCTGTGAAGGCGCTTTGTCATGACTCTCATTTTGAATTGAATACGAAGATACGTTAATAAGCCTCAGTGAGGCCCAATAATTGAAACCTAGGCAAAATTCTGACCAACTTGAGAATGAATAAGGTTTTAAACAGAAATTGTCAGACTTAATATGTCCCAGGAATAACATTTAATCGATGCTAGAATACGAATATTTACGAAAACGGTTAAGGGAAGATAATAATTTGAACACTGTAGCCATGAGGAACATTCAATATCCTAATTCGAACTCAAGGTAGCCAACGTTCCAAATGGTTGCTAATGAATCACAATAAGCCAGCTTCCACGATGCTATCGGAATACTACGTAACAATGTAGACATGTGTTAAAACCTTTCACAAAATGATGGAGCGAATGTCTTCACTTCCCAGACACAAATATAAGTGATTTCCTGCGCAGCTTTTCCCTCAATTCCATAAGCTGTCAGACTGATAGAAAAAGGATACCCACCTGATAATTGATAAACGTTGGATGGCAAAACGAAACTGTTTTTCAGATAAACAGGAAAAGAGTGTCATTCTTTTCTACAGATTGTGAGCATCTCATCGAATGTCACTGCGAACTACGCATAAGTGTAATTTGACGTAGGAAACTTGTGCTAAGAAGCCTTACCGTCAAAACAACTGTCTGGGCAGATGACAGCTGATTCGGGACTGTAGATAGCACGGGTTCACTGGGCAAAGATTTCCAATGGAATAGATTGACATGTGACCTAATTCCGCATATCTTGTACTATACAAGCGCGTTTTTATATCGTACAAATGTCGTAGAGATAAATCTTTTTATATGGGGTCTTCACTGCTGCGCTAAGCCCTACGGACTATACTGTAAAATAAATGCAAGCAGTCGAATATACCATAATATTTCTGCTCACGGTGAAATATAGGCATTCCAAAAAAATTGAAAATATTTCAAATGTCGTGACATGTATAAAAAGCTAAGTAAGTGAACCAATGTATGGATTTGTTTACTTATTTTGCTGTGAAAATAAGGTAAACATATTGTAGATGTGTAAATACGTCACAGCAGTTGCAGTCATCTGTATGCAATTTGGCTAAATTATTTACACAGGTCCAGCTTTAGCAACGATGTTATTTTCTACCTGTATTCAACTGGCAACCTGATTCGCTCCACAAGTATACAACGAAGAACATTGGCTCTGCCAAGGATCGTCCATAACCTGCTAATGTTTATTATGATTCGACAAAATATTAGTTTAATATAATGCCAGTGTGATGCAGAGCGACATATCTAAGCTGCTTACTGAAAAGCGGAAACACAAAAATGCTTCGCGAGTATTATGCTAAACTTTCCGGACTTTAAATGGCAAATTTACGGTTGACTTGTTAGAAAGATAGTAATTTAAACATAAAACACCAAACCGTTTATAAAAAGATAAGACTGGAAAGTTTTGAAGGCTTTTATCAAAATATTGTGTGTATATTCTCTAAAACCTCAACTCTTTTTTGCGTATTGTGAAACGTAAATATGCCATTAACTTGACAGCTGCACAATGATAGCATCAATTGAAGTTGACAGTCAATTACTTCTGAATGCATTTGAGCTTGCATCAATCTTCAACGTAGTCACTGTAGAATACAACACCAAATTTAAGAGATCGCCATAGATTTGCTTATGAGAGAATTAAAAGTTGGAGCCAGCAAGGAAGCCAGCATTTTCTTTTTTCACTGTTAGTAACAAAACGTTGCTATGGATAGTTCATGAAGTTGCGGATTTAGAACCAAGTGGCTTCATCCCGTAACCAGCAAAGAATCCACCAAATGTAAAACTGGCTGGGAAAACTTCACAAAATATGATATCACCATAAAAACACTTTTTGCCTTGGAATGTGCAAAGACAAGAATAGCTCTTTCTCACATTGACAGATGTTCAGCGTGTTGGGCATCATCAGTAGCACGCATCCATCGGATCCATCAGGATCCGAACCCAAGACCACCAGCGGCTTGAACCGCCAGTCAGCATCTTATGCAAATAGGCCACGTGGGACAGCTTCGGATATTCATCATTTACAAGCTAACTGTGATACAGCGCGTCTTATCCCCACTGCTATGCAAGTTACGAACGTTGCAGAGGACAAGGTTGGCCCCGAAATACACGCGGTTCACTAACGGTAGCTATGTATGAAATAACAAATGGAAGCTGTTAGGGCGGATTTGTCTTGATGTACTTCTGAGTAAGGGCTTTTGAAGTAATTAATTGAGGCTCTCCCAAGTTGTCCCCTGTGGCCCAATGGTAGAATCTCCTGAGTGGAGATTCAAGCTTGACGGATCCAGATGGATCTGATGGAAGCGCACTACTAATGATACCCAACTTGCTGAAACTGACGTCTAATGCATTGCGGGGCATGTGGACGACCGTCTGATTTGGAAGCTGGCTGCAAAGAACAGATAATTATATCAGCATCCCCTACTCATGAGTACCTCGAAGATTTTTATGTTGAAATATCCATTTTGACACAAGCATTTGTATAAATATTAATATGGCATATGTTTTAGATGGGGAATGGTCAAATACTGAGGTAGTTCGAAACATTTCCGTCTGCCACTGGTACAACACATTTGCCCAACTAGGGTAAACTAATCAATTGCGTCAAATGTTGTTCATTCCCTAACAGTACGCTGGTAAAGTACACAACCTTTGTTACCAACTAAGCCGTCAAGTCTGCACCTTCAGAAATTTACAATGCAATAGTATTTTTCTTCAAACTCATGTGATGTTTCAGTACCTAGCCTGTTAGAAATTTGCTTTTGCTGCGTGTTTTATGAAAATGCCTTTCAGATCATTTTGATCTAGATTACTTTCATATATTCACTTGATCTACATCTCATAATCTATACATCTATAACCTATACATCCAGTGTTTGTGCACAACTTTGGTGTAGATTAGGACAAGGATACCTGCTTTCACACACAATGAAAAATACAAGAGTATGAAATCCGGTCACGCTGCATTATCAATTCTCTCACCCTGCTACTAACATCCACGTGCTTGAGGATTATTTTATCATCAAGTAGTTCTTTCTTGCAAATAATTCACTAGAATGGAAGCACGCTGCATTCAAAGTTCCGTAGTTACTGGACCGAAATTCGCACATCTATCATATTTGCATTCGCTCTGATAAGAAATACAGATGAATTTTTATAAATGACTAAGTTTATCACGTACGTAAAAAGGGGAAGCTTTCAACTTAGCGCTATTAATTGTAGTGTTGTTTGAAACGGAATAATCCCCACAGTAGAAGGACACAAGGAACAAAGACCAAAAGATGTTCAAAATTCATTTGTTACTTATTGGACAAAGCTTTGTTAATGCCACAGAAAATAATTTGTGAATGGTACAGAATGTAATTTTGCAATGCCTAGCTTATTGTTGACGAAGCAAAGACCGAAACATGTACCATTAGATTAGTACGTTTGACATAAATGACCACAGATATTTAGAAGCGTTCGACGAATGAAAAGTCTACCCTTTACTTAAGTTGTGTAGTAAACCAGCTGCTTGGCTTCTGAAAGTTTTGCTAACATGTTTATTGATAACACTTTTACAAGCGATAGGTAAACTTGCTAATTTGTTTCATAGACATGGCTATCAAGAAAAAAGCTGCCTCGTTTGCGACCCTGAGGTTAACTTAGGGGCAGCTAAATGACATTGACTAATTTGTGAGTAGTATAGTTATTGATAGAAGTGTGTACTGTACACTCCTTTCCATTGGTTTAATACCGTTATCATTAATTAACATAATATCCAAAGCTAAGTTGATTATCTTCAGTGGTATTTGTCTAATCGTAGAGTTAACTGCATGGTAATAATGAGGACGTTTTAATGCAAACACTTTTATGATAACAAGGGAAACCATGTTGCTCTCCTGTCCAGTCTCCGCAACGTTGTGTCAAGTAAAGAAAGAGTTGCGCATTTCCAACGGTCATCATAATGTTCAGAAGAGTGAAATTGCCTAATTGCATAAACTTTCTATTTATTTTATGTGCTGATGTTCCATAAGCGATGATATTATCTGTAATGGAATGAAAGATTTATTTAAATAGCATTATAACTGATCCACCTGTCATCACATTGTCGGACATCCCGGTAGATCACATTGGTTTAAAAATGTATTTGCATTTACCAAGCTTGTTCACTTTGACTGTTATTGGGATGACAGCTGTTTGACGTTGCGTCTTCTTCGGCTACAATAGGCATAGATACATAGTATAGATTAATATTACATTACTTAAATGAACAATATAATAGGACGATTTTTACGTCAAATGGTTGCAGTAAGATATACGAATCAACATCCGTAATTTAATCTTGTTATAGAAACCTACCATGTTTTCAATTAACCCGGAGTTAAACAATGTTATTTGCGCTGTTGAGTATCCAGCTTTTAAACAATTCGCTTTTTTCTGTCTTTTTATCTGCGGTTGAGGATTCCGATAGCAATACGCCGGAGATTTCCTGGCCATATCAAACAAATTGTTGTTCTCAGGTCCCCCACTACCCGAAATGTCGTGTCGTATGTATGCATATGTCTAGTATGTCATTCAACACTATCAATTGTACGCCGGCTTAGTGTTTGTTTCCAAGACTATGCAAGGAACCATAATTAAGAATGAAGCGAAATACCTCTGGCTGTGTTAGTTTCAAAATATCTCTGGTGGCCTAAATTGCTTGATACATTGTCCATATGTGAGTGTAAGTACATATTATACATTCAAGTTTGCCCAAGAGAAATGATAACTTACTTATCTTGGCGCTTTCGTTCGTTCAAATGAAGTGCGCACGCGTTACAGCAGGTTTGAATATTCTAATCCTTAGGTTGTTAGATGAGATGCAAGTGCTGAAGATTTCCGAAAATAGCATAGGCTCGGCCCTTTCCATTATGTTCATGCAAATATCTTACAGGAATTTTATTTCAAATTCTTTATCTGCCACTCGAAAACAGTAAATATCTATCATAGCTTATAATCTTGCAGCAATGGTGCGGATGCAAGCTATATACATTGCTTGTTGTAACCCGCATGTCAACAGTGAATAACTATACGCTAGAATGCCTCATTGAGTCAGGGAAACTGTTTTCGTCCCCCGCAGCCAAAATGTCTCCATCACAAACGCCAACCCATGTTTTTCATAGTAAAACGCGACGTGGTTCAGAAGAAATACACAGGGATGAAAATTAAAAAAAATCGAAACCAATGATTCGGCAGCAATAGCCTGAGTGCGGATGTCTGTAGCGAATTCAGTAATACATAAGTAAGGGATAATTGTGCTCCAAACTTCGCACTCTACTTGAATTGTAGATGCAGCGTAATTAAACAGCCCGACATTCGTAGTATAGCAACGGATAATTTTCTTTAACAAACATCTGGAAGGAATGTATGCATATTTTTGGAATATTGTTACTTGGCTTGAGCTGTGAGTGGCGTCTTGTCAGTTGTGTCCGCATAAGTGCACCGTTCGTTCGCAGCAGAGTTGCTAAGCAATTTTAAAAAGGTTTAAACGTTGAAAGAAGTAGGACATTATTCTAGCCTAAGTAACAACAAATAAATATATAATCAGGCAACAACAGTGTATTTAGCACTTCGAGGGAAGCAGAATCGTCCCAAGTTCGTTTTACAGGAAACAAAATGACGTTTGTAATAGGGAAACTAATAAGGTCCTCCATCGTGTTAAATGCTAGATTATGTTTAATTAACCAGTTGACAATGAAGTAAAACGCACATAAACCCACTTTCAATACAAAATATCAGAACGTTGAGGACAAATTTATGTTAAACTGTTCCTATCTAAACGTTCCAGGCTTAAAATAGATTTTTGTGATGGAAAAGTTTGCTTTCTGTAACCATAAACCATGTTAGCTGTCCTTCACTCTCTACAATAGCTCTTCTTCCGGTTACAAAATTTTCAAAATTCTCCGGAAATCAATTTTTTGACAAATAGTGATGTCCTTACTTTTGCCAGAAAAATAACTAACTGCAATTCATATATAAACATTTAAATCGATTTGGTTTATTGAAATGAATTCCAAGCCGCATGGGTAAGTTGTCACTATGGCAAATCATCAGAGGCGCGTTTCCCCTATTGGGCTAGTCAGTGGTGCGCATCCATCGGTCCCTTACTGGAGATCGAACACATGCCCGTTAGTGGCTAATGCCAACTAGCCGGCAGCTTATGCCACTGAACCATGGGGTACTACACCGAACAGTACGAATTGAAACCTAACTGCGATATAGCCCTACCCATCCTCCACTGTCGTGAAGGTTACTGTCTGTGCAGAGGACAATGGTTGCCAGTCATGGTCAGGTCTTCCCTTGCCAGCGCCGTGAAGCCACACAGCATTTTTGAGTACTGGTAGGGCTTAGATTTGTTAGTTGGACCTCGCTAATTCCTCCGGAAACACTATCACCAATGAGTGCACATATAGTCAGTGATTTCAACACGCAAGTCGATATCTACAATAATTCAAGTCAGAAGTGATTAGTTAGCACGTACATTTATCAGCCTTATTAAAGTAGTGCTTATAATTTTATTGCTGGCGACTCAGCAGTAGAAGTTTAGTGTGCCAGGGTCATGCAATTTACTGAATTGCTATCCTACCACAATTATCAGTCAAAATACATTATCCATATTATGCTCATATTTTACATTCCTCACGAAATTTTGCTTCTAATGAGAAAGAGTATGTATTGCAGAGATTTCACCAGAGTATCTAAAAGCAGGACTGCAGAAATAACTAATATTTCGTAATAAACTAACCCCTGGGAAGGCAGTCTGAAGTAAGCTACGTTTTCTTATAGAATATATAAAGCATCAGACTAAATGATGTCCTTTTTGTTGTTTAGACATGACTTAGCATAATCCATGTTTTTATATTTTTATTTGGTGTTTATATACGGTTGACTATGGTTCACTGCAAGTGACAGATTATTTAGGTAGGACGAAGCTATAGAGGAAAGATGAAAATAATGAAAGTCATAGAGCCATCACGTAAAAGATACAACTTACATTGGTTGGTTAAAGAGTTTTTTTCGAGCAAATGTTGGCCGGAATTTCAGTTACAGAAATATACGAATATTGTTTTTGTAATATATAGTGCGTCTCTATATGCTTTCACTTATTTTATTGAACCGGTTTCTACATATCGCTTTTAGCCAGCGACTTGCTTCAATGTTGATTGACGCTACAGAAAAAACAGTTTCTAGTGAGAACGTAAGGCAGCCTACTAATTATCTATATTTTAGAATCATAATATTTAATTAAATTTCTATTAAAAACTGAATTTAACTTCGAAATTAAGAAGATGAAATATAAAGTGATACTATCATGACCATTCACTGCTTTATCACTTTTGGTACTTAAGGCATCCAGAAAATATATTAGGTGTATATATATGTACCTATGCATAAATGCCATATCAAATATGAGGAATATCTGAAAATTGCACTAACAGACGAACATGAGAATGGTTTGCTTTTCTAAATGCGGCTTTTCCTAATAAACGGAGAACCGAATAATCACCTAAAGTTACATCATATTTGACCTAATTATGCTGCTCATGAAACTACAGAGAGAATTATATGCACAAACATGTAAGAAAATTGAAGCGATGCCTATGTAGTATGGAAAGCAATAGTATAAGGTTTCCCTATGCGATAAAATGCAGCGCTGAGCATTCCCAAAGGATCGAAAATTCACACTGCTTTAAGTTCACTCAGCCAGGAAGGAAAAATGACCCAGTCTTTCCGATAAAACTTTAAAATATTAGGCTCAGTTTGAAAGATGGTTTGTAAAGAGATTAGTCTGTCAAAAAAATGTATGCTGCACATAGAACAAACACGTAAAATAAATTCAAATTTGGTGGATATGTAGTATTCACTGTAGAAGCAAACTAAATCCGTTTAGCTACATAAGTGTGTAGTACCTATTATAACTTATCTTCCATGTTAAGTGTTAGTGTAGTACCTGATCGGAAAAATCGTTATAGAAAAAACTGTATTTCATTACAATATTTACATCAGTTACTTGTTACATGGTACAAAATGCACATTATTTTGCCGTATGTATGAAATATTTGTTAAAGTATTCCTAAGCCAGATAATATGGAAATTTATAAACTCTCTGAAGACGCGTTAAATTAATGCTCGTAAGCCATGTGAGAACTTTTACAATGCTCCATTTTTAAATTGCCAAATAACCAACGGAGCATTAAATAAATAATTGTAAATGATACTGATATTCAGGCCTCTGCAAAAATTTTACTAATAAACCTAATGCTTTGCTTTCTTCAGCAAGCTAGGTAGACCCATCAAACATTATCTTCACATTGTGCAATATGATAAGTTACCTCAAAACAAAATGCAATATTGTATGAATTATTTGGTGACACGTTGATCAAGTCGGTTTGTGTGATCTACTCTGACAGTCGTTAGCTTTGCAGGTTACGGTTTACAATTTATGCCGTATGATAGGTCCGGAAACTATGACTGTTATTTGCTTCGGATTTATCGGATTAAAACTTTATGTTAAGTGGACTCATGAACAGTGATAGGCAGTCACGCAATACGATGGTGGGCGATATCACACCAACCCGAGAAATCATGCAAAAAATGAACTTGACATATCATCAATGACGGCAGTTAAAGGACACGAAATAGGCGCAGGGCGATTGATATTAAAAGTGGCGGATGCAGCAAAATTTCGAGAAATAGCTGACAGCCAAAGAAATTAAACCAACATATTTTCATACGTATAACTAAAGCCAACACTGGACAATTTCTAGCAAGTTATTGGTAGTGAGCTTTTACTGCAATATACAGAAAATTATCTCATACAGCAAACAATATTGAAGGAATCGCATAGGTACATTCACAAAATAACTAAATATTGAATACCGTATTTTAGAGCAAGTAAACTGAATAATGTACGACTTTCGATATGTGGTGAAAACGTTAAAAAATTGTCAGCCGTGAATATCATTATCGCTCTCATGTAACATTTAACATATCTGACTCACGGTATTGCAGGACACACACAAGTGAGATATTATTGTAAGTGTTCGTTGGTTAGCTGAATCAATCTGTACTAAAATATAAAACAAACAGCCTTTTGGACTGCTGTTTAGATGTGGCTTCCATTACATATTTAGGTAAACTGTTCCAAATAATTACCACTCCTTTCGAACCACAGTGGGTGATGAACTCGGGTCATATCCGGCAACACCAGTTTGTATCTGTGCAGGCTTTTGCCGCATGACACTTTTACTTGCAGCATTGACCTCAGCATGGGATGTCACCAAGATTTAGATTATGGTAGAACCTAAGGAGGTCGACGTGCATCCGACGGTAGGACAAGATGTAGTGTCTTATTCTCTCGCAACGGTCTTCATATAACAAGCTACTTAAACTCTGCATGAGCCTGGTAGCAACGTGTTGCACCCGTTTAACATGTTTGGTCTCTTCTCGTGTAATGGGAAATTAGGCTGGTGAATCATTCTCCAGCGTTTGTCAAACGATGGGAGAGAAGAGGCATCTCGGTATACTGCATAGCAGATGAAGCCCAAACTAATAATTGCCTGATCAATGCGAACAAAAGAGCAATCTGCATCCAGCGCATCTACAATATATGTTCTTCGTTGGTAAGTGCAAGATCAAGCACAGATGGCCTATTATTTTTTCTGAACGGAGTGGGTGAATTGTCATGAATAGAAACGAAACTCTGGATGCAAGCTCCTGCAGTTTGAATTTACATTGTCCTCCGCTCGTGGCAGAGACTTCTAAACAATGTATGTTTAAGTCACCATGGTCAAGGTGTGAGTGTATCTTTCTTGCAGAGTTCCCAATGAGGCAGTAGGAATTTGGTAGTCCGTTTCAGAGGAATATTGGTTGGGTCGGTACACCAAGGCTATAAAGCAAGTGTCGCTGCCTCCTAACTGTAGGAGCAACTAAAGCGAAGCAGAAAGCAGCGAAACTATATCCTTCATTACCACGGTAGTGTGGAATTCACCCTCTGCTTTTGTCACTTTGTCGTTTCGAATGAGTGACATGTCGGGTAGCGAAATTATAGCGTCCGTCATTCTAGTGTGTAACCATGCGTTCAGGATGTCTATGATATCTTACTTCTGGAAAACTAGGCGATCTTTAATGTCTGTCAGCTCATTAAATAAACTCTAGGCATGTGTGTACAAACCGGCAAGTTTATCGGTCTTTAGTAGACCGAAGGGGTCAAGAAATTCAGGTGGCTCGGAGGGCCGACCAATATGAAGTCCGCGCTTATTCGATTTTCTGATGATAAAATGTTACCAATTCCATACCTTTCTCTGACCAAGGAGCGTCTGAACCAGCATCTAGGTCTATAACAGCATAGTGTAAATGAGCAAACATCGCCGGTACGTGTGCTTTTTTAGATGATTTCGCTAGTGGACGGTGCGAAGCATCTGCAGTCCTTAAATGAAATTTGATTGCAAGGTTTTTCGATTTTTCCGCCAACTATGTAACAAATATGTCGTTGCTTTCTCCGACTGAACGACGAGTTTTAGGATTCTCGGGCCGCATGCTGTACAATTTTTCAAGTGAAGTAAACTTTTAAGCGATTGCGTTACAATATTATCTAATGAAACGGTTTCGCAGATGAATCGCCATTCTTCTAAGCCTTTGATATCCGGCCTCATTACTATGGTGCGATGGAAGCTGTTTCACAACATGGATGAACATAGTGTGTAGGCGATCAGGTTTGCTGTGTGCTTCTTCTGAGTTTCTTTTCGAATGTCGCGTGTTCCACGGAAAATTACGATATATACATATCACACACGATCTATGTTGAAGCGGCATCACAGCTGAACGGAGCGTTAGCTTATCTCTAGATCTTAATGTCGTCCGCAAGCAAGGCACACGGCGACCGGAGAAGTTATGGTAGATCATTGAATTGGACCAAAAAAAAGTGGGCCCTAGCACACTGCCTTGAGATGCGCCACTTGTAGAGGGATACCGATCAGTTAGATGTTCCTCGACCTGTAATCTTTACGTGTTAAAACGGGAGGGCTGCATCACACACATACTTCAACACCATATTTGTCCTAAAACATTGAACGATTCAATCACACATTAAGCGATGAACTGTGCAATATCATGCCCGATCAATGCAACTCGGATAAAAAATAAAACGCGAATATCACACTGGCGGTTGCACTGCAAACTAAACGCCGCATTGTGTGAGCAAATAGAAATTTACATCAACATATCTCTGTAGAAATAGTCAAAAATGTCAGCTAAACTAGTTGCCACCTGTTGATACTAAAAGCCTCCTGCAGGTTATTTTGAGGCATTTAAAAGTGTCTGAATTACACTTTCACTGACCTCATATATGTAAAAGTTACTGCTAATGTGCAATCATTCGCGGAATAGAGTTGCAATGAAATTTACATCCAACATATTTTCTAAATGCTTCAAATATTCGACCTTCATTGCTTGTTCTGGCCGAATGTTCCAAACACCTACCACGCTCCTTTCGAAGCACAGGAGGTGGATTACTCGCTATATATCTCGCCCTACAAGGTTAAACCATTGTTTGCGTGTGCTCCATGACGTTCCATGGAAGGCCAGTAGGACAAAAAAATTCAAACGAATAACACACGGGGAGTAGCAAAAATATTCGTTCCATTCATTACGTGCCCGAGCTATCGACAACCAGCAAGCTAGAAGCCCACGCTCGTGAACTGCATAAATATTGTTACATCCGTGAAGCTCTCTGCGCGACAGAGGTCATACTTCAGTCGAGTACACTTACCTGTATCACCAAACTACAGTGGCAGTGACTCCAGGATACTGAAACTAACGGGGCAATCACAACAGATTGCCATGAGCATAATCTGTAGCTGGCAGTTACTACGCAATACACTTCTGCAGACCTAGGACAGAAGACAGCAGTTTGAAGTCCGCAGCCACGCGAAACACAATATAACCACATCGCTCCATAAACCTGTGTGCATCGACCCGTAAATATTTAACAGGCTGCCGATGGACTACATACCGCAGTTACAATGAGAACAAAAACAGATTGCAATAGAAGATTAGATGCGGGTCTCTCATCTGTCGGCACAAATCAACATTATCCATATACTCCTAGTCAACAACTTTGGACATCCGAGAAGCTTACCTGTATGTACACCAACGCTCAAGTCTTCTTGAGCAAACTTTTCAAAATTCAGCTGTGTCAAGTATCAAAAGTCTGTTATCTCATCGCTATAACGGAGACATGGTTACACCCTGACATAAGTGACATGGAGATCGTATTGCCAGGCGTGTCTATTGTTCGACACGACCGACGCAACGAAGGTGGAGGGATGGCCCTTTACTTCCGCAATGACCTCCAATGCGATATCATAAAGGCTTCCGTCAGCATAGTACCGTTGGTCTACGAGAGTTAGTCCCTAGTTACCTGCTAGATGACCACATCAACGATCCTTCTAGATTCCGAGAAAAAGATAATCCTTCGATACTGGTTGAGGTATTCACCCAGAAGAGCTAATGGTCGAGAGGGTGATCGTCGCCACATCAATCATGCAGTAGTACTCTTCGAATACATTTACTATGCAGAATACCCACTGGACATTGCTGACACAAGGAGGACCTATGTACAATACAATATATTAGCTCGATTAGGTAAGACAGGCAACTGGACATTTCTGGCAGATGGAGCACCAGCTAGTGCATGGAAACATTTCGTCAGCCAGTTTAACTCTCTGGTAACTGAAGCGTCAGCGACTAAGACCCGTCTCCATAGCAACGTGGTCTCGTTTCTGCGAAGCAGGACACACAAGTTCATAGCAGTGCGAAACTCTTCCTGGCATATCGGTAAACGCTTCCCAAACAACCGAGAACTGGATGGCCTCTACCACCCAACTTAACCATTGTAATCCGCATGTTCTCGAGGATAGATTGGCGTAACAACAGAAGTTGGCAATGCGTATAACCTAAGGTCACACGCCACTGTATCAACAAGTCAACAGTCTACGTAAGTTGAAACGGGAAGTTAATCGTTTTATCCAGCTGAAGGACCCACACGGACACCGAAAGGGACCCCACATAAAATGCGCCTACAATATGCCACGAAATTACAGTGCAAGCACTAGCCACTTAACATTATGAGGATGGTTGCTTTCCCTTAAAACTTACTCACATACCCTTTACGGCAGAAGCCGCATTAGAAAATGAGTTAAGTATGCGCAAGCGCAGCTCTTCTGGAGTTGATAATATACACACCAAATCGCTAGCGGCAGTAAGGGAGAGCTTACATGAACTTTTGTCTCCATTCTTCCAACACTGCTTTGCGTAATGTACTAGCCCGACATGTGGAAACCAGGGATGATTGCTCCTATTCAGAAGTGTAGCTGTTCCAATCCGGACAACTACCCACCCGTAACCTTACAACGGGTTCTTTCAAAGGTCGTGGCAGCGATTATTCGCCAACGGCCTACTTTGATGAGTTTAACTACGTCGCAAAAGAACAGCATCGCTTCCGACGAAATCTATCTTGCATTACAAACCTATTACTATAAAGTTCCAACTGGATGGAAGCAGTAGACTCTGGCACAGGAGTTGATGTAGTCTTTCTTGACTTCATAAATGGCGTTCGACCGGTTAGCCCACAAGATTCTGCTCTTCAAACTTCAGACCTTTGGTATTGCTGATCCTCCCTCATACTGGACACGTAGCTTACTTCTACACCGGCGCCTGGAAGTACGTGTACGTGAATCGTTGTCAGATCCCATCCGAGTTGAATGCGGAGTACCACAGGAATCAGTACTAGGACCGGGATTACTTTTGACCCATATTAACGGTAACACATGCATCATAAGCTCAAACTACCTTTATGCCGATGAATTCAAGGTTTGTGGGGCGATCAACATACCAGATGATATCACAGTACTTCACGCTCATCTGGATATGGTACACGCGTGGTCGATCCAGAATCTACTTGACTCAATGTTGACAACTGTAGAGTGCTACACATATGGCAACATTTAGTGCACTCCAACAGACTGGGCTACCAGGAGCTTCAAACGTCGTTTTACGAGAAGGATCTGGGAGTTTTGGTCCAGGTTAGCTTTGTTTGCTCGAAGCAGGCTGAAACGGCGTCTAGAAGAGGCATACTACATGTGGAATTCCTGGAGCTTGCATTCGAACAATTCGACCCTTCGGTTTTTCCACAAATACTCGGCTCATAGATACGGCCACATGTGGAATAAGCAATAGAGCTCTGCAGCTATGGCTGAGGACAAAGCTCACCTCCTTGGAGCGGCCCCAACACTGGTCAACCGAAAGGTAAGGCTTCTATAATTTGCCGTCTGAACGAAGGCTCTCGAGTGTTCAAAGTCTTCAGTGAATAGTATCGGCGATTGCGCGAGGACTACATTTTTACTTACCAGATTTTAACAGACCCCAAACGTAAGTTCCGCCATTTGATAGAGTTCAGTCACTACAGCAATTTGAGTGGCGACTGTCTCAAACTGACGGAGCAGCACACTCGTTTGGAATGCCGTTGGAATTATTCTCGCCGTAGGCGTTTTGAGAAAGTGGAATGACCTACCGGAATCTCTCATGTTTGCTCCCACGCTAGCAGAGTTCAAAACCCGATTTAACCGTGCATTTATTTTGCTGCACCAGCTTGCATGACACTAACCATGAATAAACACAAGTGTTCGTAAGAGATTTCACTTTCCATTTTCTTCACACCGGAAGGAGAAAATTTTTTTACCAACGTCACAATTGCGGTCGTTCCTTGTGGATTTACCTAGGATTTACAATCTATACTAGGTATACTTTAGTAGGTTCACCGGTGTATACCTAATTTTGCTAACATATTTTTATAGTTTGAATTTGCACCAGAACCATCCAACGGGACCTGTTAATTATTAGCTGTTTTACTTTATAGTACCGTTGTCCTATTGGTTCATTTTCCTTCAGACCACGTATAGAAGCTCGGTTTGATCCACCATAGCTTTCACAGCTCGTTACGATAAAGCCTGTTTGGTTTGTCCACTGATTTTAAGTCCCAGCTCGAGAATAAAACTTGATCCTTCACGGAAGGTGTGGAACCTAGCAGTTGACCGTCAGTGGTGTAAATACTGTCATCACCACACTTTCCAGACTCATTAATAAAGAGTTGCTGTGGTTGGTTGTGAGTCGGACTTCCGCAAACAACATGGAAGATGTTTGACGTCTTGCGGAAGTATGTCGCCGCCGTCATGGTTACTAACTACTCTCCAAAAATTCAGATAGTCCGCAGATAAGGCATACGGCGCTCGAAGAAGTTAATGTAGGTCAGGAATATAATGGACATTAGCACAGTGAATTGAGGTATTCCACAAGTAGAAGGTACAGCCAGTTAGATGACCATCAAGGTGTTTATTAATTTATCGTCCAACAAACTCCTGGACCTCTGGTGTAGTAATCCACCCATTTCACGAGTTTTAGCTTGTGAAGGAGGGTTATATTTTAAGTTATCGAACGCTTTCTTAAAATAGACTAACTCACTCCCTTTTATTATCTGAAACCAGTTATACCTTGTTAAGAGAAAGTCGGTGATACCTGAGCGACATTTTATAAATTCTTGCAGTGCTGCCACCAGTAGTTCTTTGTATTTGAGTAGCTGTTGTACACCGTACTTCACGATCATCTCCGCATCAGTGGCCAAACTAATCGTCATACAAATTGGCCTGTTGTTCCTCACTTTGCTGAGGTCACCGTCTATTTATATCCGCTTTACCAATAAGCATTTCTAGTCGTTCTTCAATGAACCTTAGGACAGCATGGCAAGCGAGAGGATAGGAGTCAGGTATTTACTAACTGGTGGTGGAGTCCGTCCGAATCAGCAGAAATAGCGCTGGTAAAAGTGGGTAGTAAATGAAGCAATTATTCAACCCCGCAAACTAGAGTGTCGATTTCGATAAGCGCGGTACAAATAAAACCGTTCAGATACATGGTTAATTGCAGACAAGAAAGCGAGGTGCCCCTCCAGCGCAAAGGTGCGCTCAATGCTGTAGGTTATGTGTTGTCTGTTCGAATCCTCTGGCGCTAGTAGACTACCGGCCTACTTCATGTAATCAATGGTTCTTTTAGAAGTGGACTTTGCGGCTCCTGCGAGTTGATTTTAAAAATTTCGGAGCTTGCTGGTTGTTGCGCTGTCGCAACTATTTAGCTAATTCCTATACTCCCCGCAGTCATCAAAACCGGAGAAATGTTATTTGTTCCACAGTCTGTGCCACTGCCGAGCAATATAACTGCTCGAACCAATGTGGCTTGATTAATCCAGAGTTCGGAAAACTCAATCGTATAAATCGAGATTACAGTAACGTCACTTCTTCCCTTTTATTGGTTCAAAAGTCCGCCAAAGATGCAGTTTGTGGCAGAGACCAGTAAATCTGGCTAGCAACCCGAGTTAGACCATCGAGATGGGTTTTCCAGTACATTTAAGCTGGTGACAGAGAAAGGGATTACGCTACATTTCAATCCATGCTAGCTATCAGAACTGATTGGTAGCTTGCCACCAAGGGCTTCAAGGGTTGAATTTCATGCGCATGTCGTTCGCAACTAATTAACATCAAGTCTAAAGGCGACAGTGTTCAGCGTGCTATCATACGTGTGGTTGGCATATGTGCTGCGCTGCACATTCATGTGTCAAGTCCATGAACTTTGCTTTTACCTCAAAGCGCCCGAGCATAAATCCAACTGGAAGTCAGCGTACTCTAAAACGATCGGATTCACTTATAGGCAGGAAAGTGAATCGACTTGTATTGCTTTGAAATTGGGGCAACAAATCCAAACAATGGCTTAGAGGGTGCGATAAACTGCACCCACTATAATCTTTCTGCGTCTTCCGTGGACCGAGCACCATCGCTGTTCACGCATTAAATAATCACTCCCATGGACGCTCGTACGTATTATATAAAAAGAGGACAGTATATAGTGCAATTCGCTCCCTCTGGCATTAAGAGGTTATCCCAACGGAAGCATAAGCACCCACTAAGCTCTATTTATAGCGCGGTCACCTACGATATCATTTATGTCCCTGCGACCTCCAATAAGTCGGCCGCCCTGAAGTAACGAAACGAAAACGCCCAGCATAAGACTGCAAACGTTGATAAATACTACGTATGATCCGCAGTGGGAACTAGGCATGGTCGGAGTGAGAGCGAATTGTTTACCCGGTTTCTAGGGATCATGGAATCGGCTCAAAAATTTAAGAACGATATTTAGTTCTCTATCATCATTTCTTGTTTTTAGCCCCATCGTGGCAGGCTTGAACAGTTCTCGATCCACCAATTACGTACGTTTAGTGATATGTGGATCTTCAAACACAGCAACTTATTAAGGAGGGACAAGATAAGTTTCAGACTGTCTTCTTCACAATGGGGATAATCATTGGCCGTTTTGTTGTTTACCTTTCTTACCAAGACGGATAATTTGCCTCACTTTAGAAATCCGTGGGAATATTTTAGCTCTGGATGCGGATGAGGGTATGCGGGTGTTCTCTGAGCTGGCTGATTTGGCCGTTGATTTGGCTAGACAACATCATCAGTGCGATGTATACGGGCCCCACTTTCAACCCATCCTCACATACCTGGAGGAGTATGTCAGTCAGAGGATGTAAAACCTCATCTTACTCGTAACGCATCTGAAGAGTTGGATCCCTGGACACAGCTTCGTGGTAGACCACAGAGTCAAAACGCCGCTGATAAGGCCCAGATTGCTTCCCAGCGTATTAAGCTTGCTCAGTTTCACTTGGCTTGACCTGCAGTTGATCTCCAAATGTTAATCAACGTATATCCTATTGCTTTTCCTTTTTAGTACTTTCGACATATCTTTAGTACCCAGGCTTTACACACCAGAACATTTTTGCCAGTAGGATACAACACTGGCAAAGTTTTGTGTCAGTTATAACTGGCCTACCCGAAAAAGCGGGATTTCGTGCAGGTGAGTTTGCAAGGAAAGAGAAAGAGAACTTATCTGAACCATGAAGATGCTTCAGATCCGCTTGTTAAGCCTAACACACGGAGCTGCTCGCAATGAATTAATTCAGAATACAGGGTGGTTTCTGGTACTAATCTTTTTTTCGGCTGTAGCTCGTTTCTGCAATACCTATACCAAATTTTAACGAAAATATGTGGAATTTCATGAAAAATCGAAGACGCCCGATCGAATGTCCAATGCAAAATAAGTGAATTAAAATGTGGCAAAGTACACACGTGACTACCTTTTCTCTATTTCCGGCAACCTTGGAACGAGCACGGTAGTTATTTCTTTGGGTATAATGAACTATCCGCTACCAAGATTGCGTTTATTTGCGGAGCAAATCTGATTGCCAGGTCATCGCAAACAAAAAATATACCACACGTATATATGGTCGAAAAATCCAGGATCGGAAATAAATCTTAAGTATAACGTAATTTCCCAGAAATATATCCAACGCATGAATAACTTCAACGAGCAAATATATTGTTTACACATCCAGGAAATAACCAACCGGAGGCGCAGGCACCATCTAGATGGAACTTATAAATTGCCATCTTGTAATATTATGGTTACGCCTACTTCATTAGCGGAATGACCATTGTATGCTCGCAATTTACTTGCTTGAACTTCGCCTATAAGCTAAGGTCAAATATTTCCTCGGTAGTAGCAGAAAATATCAACTTTTCTGGCATTATTGTACAAAATGTTTATGTATAAATTGTCAGCAATTATCTAGAAGAGTGAGTAACTTCGGGTTGAAAATTGTTGAATAAGAGAAAGTAAAATAAGGAAATCAAAATGCTTGTTATAGCTTGTGCTATACTCGGAGAATTGAAATCTAAAACAAACTGGAACAAGTTAAAGTCAGTACGAAAATAACTGAGTGTTAATAAGGTATACACTTTATGACAGACTGACAACGAAGTGCAATATAACCAAACTCGTTAGCCTTAACAATGGCTAATTTTTGGCAGCTTCAATAAAAACTGTATTGTTCGGTTGAGTCTTACTTAATAAAACTGATTACTTTTTGACAGTCATTACAGTACATTAAATGAAGGGTGATTCAATGAGTCACTGAAGGGTATATAATTATCCTAGGGAAGCTAAGCGTTGCATAGCAGTTACATCAAAATTTATATATTTAATTATCAAAAAAGATTTCTGCTACGCAGTTTAGGTAATAAACACAGTGTATGTTGGTACTCGCGTTAAAGCTGGTTGCTCTGAGCTATAAAGCATTTAGTTGTATGGGGGAGAATTAACTTCTGAATTAGGGACGCTGCACTTTGATTTATTAGAAAGTCCTTTCCTGAGCGTTGGCTGAAGTTGTGGGTTCTTGGCTTATTGTCTGATGCATCAATCTATTTTCGACTGACACTTTAGAATTTCTCTATTTGTCTGTTGAAGAAAGTGGTGAATAAATCACTCACCTGATGTTTGGATTTTGAAAATTTGGATTATTTTAGGAAATTTGAGGATTTTTAACTGTCTTTCTTTGAGGATGCAAGCGACACATTATACCGTGATATGGGATTTTAAAAGTAAAGGTTGACCCGCATTTACTAAGCGATACGCAATGGTTTGCGGAGTTGCAATGAAATTGAAAACTATTGCTTTTAAAAATATAACAGGTTGTTACCTAGAATGAAACTTCGTTGCTCACGTATATAGAAAGTATTTAGGAATTATTATAGTTCATGCATGGCATCTTGAGGTGCAGACTCCGTGTAATGGCACAACTCACAATCAACAGTGTAGAAGAGCCTCCTTCCTTCAGTGGCTGCATCTTTTTTGTTTTCGCATGGTTTCCAAGTGGTGTCCAGAGCAAGCTTTTCTGATCCTGTCCACCAATATTTGACGTTTTCTGCAAAGTACATACGATTGTGTAGGAAGTATATCTTTGCTACACTCATAAGTGGACTTCCGCGATAGCTCCCTTGAAGAAATGCAGGTCAAGCTTCTTCCGCTCATTTATAGTTGCTTTTCTGTACAAAAGCCAAGCATTTTTAATAGCAACATCAAAGTGAAAGTAAATAGAGTCTACCATCAATTCTTGCTACAAAAGCTCAGTATGTATTGGGCTACTTTTTGTCTAATCCATCTACTCCCTCCAGGGAATTTTTATCTTTGGTAACTATACATTTTGCCCAAAATGTATTTGCTTTTGTATTTTGCCGACCATCTTTTTACTTGTCAGTCATGTACACCAATAGAGATGGTGAATAGAAACACAAGGAAATTTTCATTTTATGACAAGAGGAACATATCTTTTGCCAGTCAAACCTGTGGACATAAGTACCTTTTTTAGCTGCGCAAGTTCTTCGTGTCAACGGAGCGCTTTTCTATCCTGTTTGCTCGAAACTTTCCTGTGGTCCTGATGTCTTTGTCATTTAGGTGTTCCATAAACTAAAAGACTGTAATGAAATTGTTAATGAAGATGTGTTAAGGCAGCGCCTTCGGGAGCATAACCATTGGGTCCAACTAATGCCAAATCCCAAGATTCATGTATTTTGCTATTTGGCCTGAGCTATTTGGTAGAAATCCAGTAGGGCAACGTAGCCCACTGGTGTTGCAATGACCTACTGTTTAAAACCGAGCCTAATAGGCAAGCACTGGATGATATCGTAATCTCCCACGCTACGTCAGCTGCACCCACGGACGCGAAGAAATTTTCAATTACCGTGTTTTGGATTTTGCTATTTACTCCATATTACGATATTGTACGTGTTTATTGTGTAAAATATGCACTAATATAGTTCTTATGGTGTATATTTCAGTCAGGGTTAATTTGATGGATATTCTCTGGCAAATTTAGGAGTTCTTATTGAATGACACAACTGCTTATGCTTAGGAACGTTAGCTATGAGGTTAGCAGTAAGGATCTGAAGCTATTAGCAGCATAGTGACGGTTATTTCACGGATATATTGCAATAATCAGATGAATACTTATAAGATTGTTTTGGATTTTGACTTTGTCTCCTGAATATAAAAAGGTGCAACTAACAATCTAAATGTGATGTTTGATTGGTGTGATTGGTTTGATTGGTGGCTGGTTTGATGGGTTTGAAGGATCCTTAACTATTGAAAAAAACAAGTAGCTTAGTTAAATCACCGAGGTCTACTTTTCATCCCAACCTCCGGACAGACTTATAGGTTGTTGCTTCAGCTTGGAAATATTTTGACTTAAACCGTGCTCATTTTACTGGGCAACAGCAAAGAGAAGAACATGTTTAAAGAAATATTCTAGAGAAGTGAACCCCCAACCAAGTTCCGTTAATGGTAAGCACAGCGCGAGAAGCTTCAGCCGGTCGCTTTGTCCTATTTGCAATTTAGAGCAGCGCGAAGTATTTAACTTCTATGGAGATCAAAAAGAATAATTTTTTTGTATTCTTGTCAGACGCTAACGCCTGTAATTTTGACAACCGGACACGTTGAGTTTGTAGCGAATTTAAGAAAATTTAACATTCAAATCGTTCTTTTAATGTTTCTGTCCTAAAGTTATTTGTTAGCTGCATATTTTGGGTAATCCCTGTCCCTTCTAAGACCAGTATTTGTAAAATTAGAATTTTTCCTTCTAACGAACACAAGGTCACAACATGGAGGCACAATTAGACTTACAACACAGCTGTATGAACGAAGTCATTCATCAAATCAGTGAAAAAGCAACATGCTCATTGTAAGCCGATTGAAAGTTATGCATACTTTGAAAATTGCAGATGCAGATCCTGCCAATTAAACTATTCTACACAGTGTAAGTGGATGTCTTTGCAGCCAAATATTTGCCCTTTATCCTCACTCTTGTTTAACTTGATTACTCTGGATTGTAAAATAATACTAACCGGATGTCTTGTCATCGTACAATTGTACCAGGTGCCTCTACCTCAGTCATAGGAGAGTGGCAACTTATTAGATTTTGCAACATGCAACGCCTTCTGCATGCCATATGACATATTGTTTGAGGCAAAATGTAGCGCTTAGTTGCGGTTGGGTTAAGTGTCAGTCAGGAATCATCTGCATACTGACACAACTTTGCAGTTGCAACAGAAACAGCAGCATTAATAAATTAACCAATCACTTTCGATAGTATTTTCAATGGCTTAGGAGTCAGAGCAAGCCAACAGGTGTTTAAGTTGAAATAATCCAAGTAAAAGGTATGCTTATTTTTTGAATAGACCAAAGTAGCTAACAAATAAGCACATATCCTTAAAATTAACAGCATCCAACTGGATCGGAAACTGAGGAGGGAAGCGGAGTTCTCCTGGTGCAACTACCACCGGTTTCCTGCGGTACATCCCCGTGTATTTCATTCCCTAACCACGACAAGTAAAATGTTGAGAAGAAAAGTCAACCTTATTGAACGTACTGTCCCAAAAGCAAAGTCGACATTAATAAGACGCAGTCAGTTGAGCGGCCTCAGTTCGTGGGGCGTCATTAGTTACCTAACCTGAGTTGTATTGAAACCCGTACACTTAGTACGAATCACGCGGCACCACAAATCTACACTCTACTGAGCCAAGACTGCTGCGCGTTGTGTTGGACACCAGCAACGAAATAGAACCAGTACTACTGTCGACATGTAGAATCACAAATGTATACTGCTTGGAGGACTTCTGGAAACAAATTCTAACCAGAACTAGTCTGTTCACGGCATCCCTGGAACTGAAGCAAGCGAATAGTATAAAGTAACAACTCATGATAAAGACCAATGGTGTTAGACTCGTGAAACACTGCTTGGATGCTGAGTTAGCGAAAGCGGTGTCACGTCTGTGTACCGCCCCCAAGTACAAAGGATGTGGCCCGAGAGTGTTAAAGATGGACCTGTAGCCAAAGCAAATGATAGCGCGACTGCTAAAACGCTGGTATTGTTTCGTGGCTGGCTGAGATCTGAGCTGCGGCTAAAGACACTCAAAGATAAGTTTTTAGACATGATCAAACAACAAACCAGACGCGATGGGACCTGCAAAAAAAGTATGCCTAGCAATGTGTCTTCCGAGTCTATACAAGCTGTTGAAGAAGACAGTGACTAGATACCTTTCGCTGTACGTAGAATATTAGATAGTGGATTAATACTCAGATGATGAATAAGACCTCAAACCCTTCGTCAAGCACACACCGAAGAACCAATAGTTACCTGCCATTCACTGGTCAGTGAAACTTTACGCATGAACTGCACAGCCTCCGATACGTTGCTTAAATCTGATCAATTTTCATGTATATACACTAAGCCCCAAGGACTCGTCAGCAAAATTACCGAACTTTGGTTACACCAAGTCACGAATGCATGGGACCCAAGTTCCGTTACTGAAAGTCGGTGGCACCAAGAAGTGGCTGGTGTTGAGGTTGAGATAGCTGGGCTAACAAAGCAGAGGAACTGTGGTCCTTGTCTAATACCGCAGAGACCTGTAATGTGCAATAGCTGTTGATCCGATAAACCATGTTACCGACTCACTTTGTTGCCGTTTCCGACTAAGACACAACGAGGGAAGTCTCGTAGCTGTCGCTTATCGCCCCTCAAGGTCCACTCGGAAATGGATTCCCGCTTGATACGTGTCCTGAACAGAGTAACATGCACTAGGTACAGACACCTTTTCATCTCCGGGGACTTTAGTCTACACAATATGGAGGTTACGGCGTCACCAAGTTTGCAGTTCAAAGCATACTTGCATGAACTGATGGCTAATATTCACTCACACATTCATGTCACAGGGCCCACTAGATTCAGGACAGTAAATAGCCGTCAATATTGGACCTGCTCATGAATGAAGAGCCCGTGGTTGGTAGGTTCTTGATGCATAACCCATTAGGACTCAGTGAAACTGTAGTAATAACGTTCGATTATGTGTGTTTTGTAGAGTATCCATCCAAACTCTCGGAACTAACTCATACAATCACGTTTCAAACCACGTTTTGAAAGAACTCGGCACGGCAGCGACTTGAGAATTTTCAAACAACAGTGCTGTTGAAAATTTTGAACCGAGTTTCTTGATAGAACCAGCTACGTCGTCAACAGAGCATCAGAGACCAAGCCCTTTGTCGTGCAAAAATGCCTTTTATGCTAACGAGCAAGACTCGAAAATGTCTGGCAACAAGGGATGCAGCAAGGCTTTCCCACAAGGTTAACCCCCACTCAGATAGTTGGAGTAATTTTCTGACCCATCGAAAGCATTGCACTGCACTTGTCAATGAAGACAAAGTAACTTATCAACAGTACCTAGCCAAAAGTATCTAGCAAACAACAAAATAATGCATAGGCATGTCAACATTCCTCTAAAGTAAAGCATGGCATCCCTCCACTATTCACAACAGACTGTAGGGCACAAAGCGCCGAATAAGCAACAGATGTCCTGCGGCTACAATACGCCCCAAATTTTAAACTTGCAGTCTCTACCTGTCCCATAAGGTTAAGCGCATTATATAATTCATTGTTTACACATGAAATTTTCAACCCAACAATTATGGTAAGGAAGTAACTCTCACTACGCGATCATAACTCCCCGGAGCAGACAAGTTTCGTCTGAAAGCACTAAAGACCGCAGCTATCATGCTAGCTAAACCCTTGTCATATTTCTTCCAAAGATGCTGTAATGAACAACAAGTCCCCACTATGTGGAAGCGTGGCGTTATCACCCAAATCTTTAAAGGCTGTAGCCGTTCAGAGTCTGTAAACTACAGCACACTGACTCTCCTCCCTGTGCTCGCGAAGGTGATTAAAGAGGTAATCGCTGAGGCTCTAATAGACTACCTGGAGAAATACGGAATCGTGGCACCGGAACGGCATGGCTTCTGTCAACCCCGGTCCCGCACAACAAACCTGCTAATTGCACGAGATAGTTGGACGGAAGTGGCTGAGTATGGGATCGGAGATGATGTCATCCAAATAAAATTCCCCAAAGCTTTCGACTGCATCCTACTTTATAGATTACCAAAATAAGGTATCGAAGATCCTGTACTTGATTGCATTTCCAATTTTAGTCACCAAAAGGAGGTTTTAAGCGCTTGTTGGATAATCATTTTCCAACCCGATTGAGGTAGACCTTGGTATCCTAAAGAGCTCGGCGCTGGAGCGCGCCCGGCCATTTTATTTATTAACGACCTGGCTAGTGTTATCTCCTTAAGTTTCCTGCTCTTCAGCGATGGTGTCATAATATGGCGGGCGACTAATAACAAAGAAAATCACAAGCTACTTCATGACCCAGGTTTTTATGAATGTGCGACGAGAAACCTGCTTCCGTTGAAAGCATCAAATTGCGATGTAATCCACCTGCACCACCAGCCTGTGAGCGTTTACAGGCTCAGAGCGTACACCTCTGAGAAGGCATTTTAAGAGCGTGATCTGGGTGTGCTTGTACAGAAAGATCTCGGCTGCTCAGAACAAGCATAGAAGGCTTCGAGAAACGGCAATTAACAATTCGGCCTTCTTCAAAGGGCATTCGGTCGGTATGGACCATCAATCTTCCCCCATATGCTTAAAGCTCACATGCGAAAGCACGTGAAATATGGTATCCAGGCGTAGCAAGTAACAAGAACAGAAACAACAATGAGCAACTAAGGGGTCAGGAGCCCCTTTCACTTGCCCTATCAAGTTAAACTTAAGTCTATAAAAATGTTCGGCAGTCGATATCCACGTTTGTGGGGATCTCAGCAGGTGTTACTGGATTATGAAGAAACCAAGCCACATTTGCCGCCCACTGCTGGAACTGAAGCACAAAACTAACTTAAGTGGTCACTCCCTAAAAATGACCATTCAGTATAGCTGGCTTGAATACCGTAGAAATGTCTTTTATTTTTTAGTTGGTTAGCGTTGAAATACTCTCCCAAATTACCTCGTCTCTGCCTCCAATCTATTGATTTTTATAAAACTACTTAAAGGTGCGTTGTCTCATTTCCACTCCATGTTAGGACTTGTTAGCTAAGGGTTACAAATCTCGATCAAACGGTATATAACGGGACTACAAACCAATGGATTTATTTAGTTTAATTTTACTACGAAAATATCTCCTCGCTGCTACATACGTCTATGGTAGTGCCACCAAAACACTTTTTACTTTATAACGTACTTTTACTTTCTTCATAATTTGGATCCAAAGGTATTTTTTAAGCATTGCTTTTTCATACGTAATACACCATTGTCCCATTGTTTCATTGAGTGTCCTGACTGTCATAATTATCGTGTATAAGAATAAGTTACTTTTAATTATTTAGATTCACGAAACCGGTACTAGTGTTATTTTTTGAGTTCCAACCATTTATATCGAAATGCCTATTTGCAAAGTCATGAGGCGTGTCAAAGTTTACATTGGTCAAACCGGTATAAAAAGCCTGTGTATATGTTAGTAAAACAGTATTGTGCTAACAAGTGTTTTCTTTCAAAAATATTCCGTGCTATCTTTCTTGGTTTTTGGGTATTACTAGATGTTTATCTGATTGATTTGCGTTGATAATATCCTGGCGCTTTGCTCTATGATAAGCACTTGTTTGGAATGCTGGTTGATGTGATTCAGTCGAATATGTGGCCTTCAAAGGGAGGTAGATAGCTCGAAATAGATAAACATGTCGTGGGAGTTAAATTAATGGTACTTAAAATTCCTGGTATGGGCTTATAAATTATGACGGCATCAAAACTAAGACACCGAAATTACTATAGTGATATTTTGCTTTAGTTATCAATTCGCGATGGGACTGAATTTCATCGCCACGGAAGCATGCCACATTCGATCTAGAATTGCAAATAACCTTTTTGTTTCATTAACCATTGATAAATTGGACCACGTGTTTATAATAACTTCCTTGATGTTTAGGGCTTGTGGGCAACTGCACATATACATTACGTCGGTAACTTTATCACATTACGTCAGCGATAGAGTGCACTTCAATATCACCTGCCGATTGCTGAATCAAGGTTTGCGCTTTATGTAGTCCTTAACAGGCTTATTTGAGGTAATAATTGTTTGCATTCATTTACGCGCGAAATATCATATGATGGCAGTGGTTAACCGTCGGTAATCGTTCAGTGTGTCGTAAATGTTTTTCATAATACAGCTGCCAGTTAAGTGTTGATAAACTAAAGATGCATTTTAGCTAGTATGAACGTTAGACCAGATGCACTGCTGGTCTGTAGACTGATCTCTACTTTACAATCAGAGTAAGCTTTCCATCCTGCCAAGTAGTGTTGCTGTGCTCGTACATATCACACTGGAGGCATTGTGCTTAGCAACGCGACCCAGAAAGGGACATTGCAGTACCTGTTTCGTCATAACTACATTTAAAACCTAGGACCGTGACATAACTTGCTACTGGCAATATAGTGTTTTTGATATGTATTAAACATATTCCCAAACGACACCAGAGACATTCCAACGTTCCGTCCGTCCTCATACACCTCCGATTGTTGAGTAAGTTGTGCCAAGGACCATCCTCCTACGAGGTTAGATTTAAAGAATCAAATTGTTAATAGTCCATAGAGCCAGTAAAAGACTAATCCAGACCATCATGCCATTATTAATCCATTCATTTTGCTTCCCATCATTTCTTTTTAGATGTTACTGAGATCTTTGTCGCGATAGGCTAAAACCAATAGAAACACATTAAAGCAGCATGAAAACGTTGTTCCTCCTTTGACTTATGCCACTAATGTACTAAAAACGTAAAAATACACCGACACGCTTTCGTGATGCTGCTATCCGCTTGAGTGAAATGAATTCAACCCTTGCTTTTCACAGTCCGGGGATTCCTTCTGTTCCGAAAAACCACATCATTTTAAGGGTCCTTGAAACAAATTAGGTTGATCAATGCAAATAACCTAGGGTGATCAGTCATTTAGTCAGTAAGTGATTATAAAGCGTTTGGCTTAGAATCCTGACTCAACATGCAATCAACGCATTAGACAACACAAATGAGTTAGTTGTAATGGTTTTGTTAACAAGTATGACAGCAACGATCACCATAAATAAATATAGCGTTATCAGCTGTTGGATAGATTTCATTATTATTGTTATACCGAACAATATATGCCTATCCACAGTGTGGGTGTGCACAGCAAATAACATTCAGCAATTCAATGGAACCTTACTGCAGCTGCAAAATTGTCAGTGAATGCTTCTGCATCCAAGCAAACATAAACACTTACGTGCGCGCGTTTTCGGTGTGGTTGTAGAACAGCTAACATACTGTCGTAGATAACCGCGAAATTATATAAATATTTTCTATATTCTTTTAGAAAAAAAAATATTACTAAATAACTGCAGCTATCATCCATGATCCCGCAAATAATGTCAAATTGTAACGGACGCTTTTTATCTGCGCATTTGGAAGTTATTAATTGCAGAAATAATCTAAAACTATGTATAATTTTACCAGAGGTTTGATTCAATATATGAGGACCCAGGAAGAATGTTTATGGTTGTCAGATTATATTATTAATTTCTTAGGATGCAGGATCAAAACAGATTCAAACTAACAATAAAACAATCCCAAGCAATGGACAAGGTTGTTGCCAGGCCATTTTATATAGAACATAACATTAAGCATATAAAAAATAACTGAGACTAAACGTTTCAACAAAAAAATTTGTTCCTTTCTTCGTAACTTTCTGAATTTTGATTAAATGTCATACTTGACCCATTAAATTTAGTAGGCTTTTATTTTGTGATTTTTTATCTGAATCAGTTATGTGTGGTAACGTTTGAGAATTGTCTATTGCATTCGTACTACAGTGTCCCACAAATGAATTAATGTGCATTGACGGCTCGGCTCTTAGCATCTGTGCTGCAAAGCAAAACCAGTCTGCTGTCTCCGGAGGTTTTTAGTCCGTATTATAGTAATTCCACTCTATCCTTCTGATCAATGCATTACAGCGGTGAAATGCATTTTTATATTATCACTGGTAGCCAATGGGTCAAATGATAGACAAAAATCAGTGTGCGCTGCATTAAATGACTAACTTTGCATGTGATTTCGGAGGGGATAGACATCAATATTGGCATAACAGATTAGCAACCCGTAGTACGTTATAGGTTACATATTTTGTGACAAAATGAGCGAAACATGTGCGCATGGGCATGAATATCAGTATTGTCTGGTAAGCTAATTATGATAAAAGATTTCGAGTACAGGCACTCCTATTGTGGGTCAGCAGTGATAGTCGAATATGAGTCTGATAAAATGTGCTTAAAATGAGTAATATTGTGAACACTTAGTTTTACCTGCTTTATCTTCTAGTAAGCTACAGTGGATCATGTATCCGTAATAATGCTGAAAACTTTATTGTTCAATGGTCTATTAACGCACCTTGGTCAATCACGGTGTATTCAATAATGTTAATAGGAAAATTGCTTTTGCACTTAATCATACACCTGCCGGATCACACATGGAAAACTAAGCAATAATTTACGTCAAAGAGATCAGAATTCAGGCAACTCTCTACTTCTATGCAACTGTATCGAACTATGTTGACAATCATATCATCCGCAAGGCGAAATCGATCGGTGGCAACTCAGTATTATAACTCAGTGCGAAAATCGAGAAGATACCGTATAACAATAAAAGACAAGCATAGGTTTTACTGCTTCCGATTACGCTTGAATGGACAACCGTTAGAGTAACATTCAGAAAAATCTGCGGCAAAGTGACTGGTTGCATTACGTAGAGTGGAAATTAAGACATGGCCTTTTTATGAGCGACTCACACCATAGGTCAAGTTGTGTAGTGAAAATATGTGTCATTTATTAAAGTCGCTGCAGCTGATGTACCGCTGGATGGTTTATGATTGCATCCCAGTTTAAAATGGTCACTGGCATTAGAGCGACAAGCGGGATACTACTCTGGTGTCTGACCTGCCAGTATTAAAGTTATTTTTATAAATAAATCGATTTACAGCAGATTCAAATGCTATGTTTCGGAGGTATTTCATCGCAGTACCCACTCGGTCTTGCAGGCTCTCACATTTGTACAAGAGCACCAGACAGCTTCTTCGAATTTCTGGATCTCATCATTGGTGCTGACGGTTTCAGACCACATGGATTCAGGATTGCAGTAGCTTGTGCTACTAAGCCAAGCGTAACAGTTGAAGAACCAGCGAGACTGAGAGTTGACTGCGATATAGTGCAGCTCATCTCACACTACCATGCAAATTAAGAACAGTGCAGAGGACAGTGGTCGACCCCAGAACTACGCAAATTGATATCTTCGTTCTCATCCACGGACACTTAGTGTTTTCGGTTTTTATTTTTCATTATGCTTTGCTGTTTTTAACTTGTCTTATTATTTAAATTATCTCCTACAGTTCCAATCCCTTCACATGTTACATCCTTTGCCGGAGTAGAGATATAGAACTTAAACCGAGCTGCGGGCAGCCATAATGTCATCATGCCCCTGTTTATTTGACCGAGCAGCCTATACATTCAGATTAACTACGTTTTTATATCTTACCAGAATCCGTGCGCCAAAACTCAATTCAGCACTTCAGAAAGCAATGTTAGTGCACATAATTTATTTGATACATTTTGATCAGGCTGGTACAATTATATACCAAGTACAGGGGTCGCTAAACCTAGGAATTCAATTTTAAAAATGATTGAAAGAAGGGAAACCTAGGTCGTTATTTCCAACCAAACCAGAAAGGTATTTCAGCAATGTATCATCCATGCCACTCGATCATATTAATGTTGACGTTTTGTCCTTGGACCTAAGCTATGCCTTCCTAACAGAATGGAAAACAGAGTGGCAATGGAAGCTCAGTTCCAAAACGTAATCTCCCAGAATTCACAATTATTTCTCTGCTCCATTTTACACTTGGAAGAGTTTAAGTCGACACTAACGCATGCCTGTTATCAATTTCGTCTTGCCTGTATTATACACCAAATTCGCGTGAGGCGTGAGCACATTAAAGCTTTATATCCTCTCGTCAGTGATGATGAGATCTTGCTTTATAGACCAGACATAGGCTCTGGTATTGTCAGCATTAAAAAATCGGATTACCTTGATAAGATGTATATATATTGGCAGGTTCGACGGAGTTTTCCAAGACAGTGGACGAGAAATATTTGTCAAAGCAATGCAAGTGTCATATCTGCAAATGTCTCATGGAGCTACAAAACAAGAGTTATATTACGAAAGAGATTTGCGTGTATGTGCATCCTGTGCTTACGGTTATTCCTAAGCTCTAAGGTGTGTCCGAAACTCACAGGTCAACTATCCAGCTGAGGCCGGTCTTGGATATGAAGCGTTCACCTTATCACTCTACCGCATGGTTTCTAGTTGAGGTGCTTGAGACCATCCAAAAACCGATAGCAAAGCATAGCTTAAAGGATAGATTTGGATTTGTGGAGGTGATAAAATATGTAAATACCTCGGGTCTGATCATGTGCACACTGGATGCCTCCTCATTGTTCACCAATTTACCGATATTTGAGAGAATAAATTACGTCTACGACTATATGCACGGCAGAGGGATAAACATATACATACGCACCGTGCCCTTCAGAGAACTGTTGTTTAGATTAACGTTTAACATTCAACTTTTATTTAAAGGGGAGATATACTGACAACAATATGGAGTGGGGACTGGCTCGCCACTTGGGCCAGTACTTGCTGATATCCTTATGGGCCTGCTTGAACAAGGGAATCTAACATCAAACATCGCAAATGTTTAACCTCTACCGCCGTTATGCTGATGATATATCTGTGACGTTTTAGGCCTTCCAGAATATTGAAGATATCAACAACACATTTAACCGAGACCAAAATGCGGTGCATCTTATCGCAGAGGAAAATGGCTGATTTCACTTTCTGGACGTAATTCAATAGCGGAATATTAAAGCGCCATGAAGATAGAAAAGCTCGTGGAACGGTCAGTACACCAAATTCCACATCTTCTTGCCACTGAGGCTGAAACGGAATTTAATTCTTAATCTGGTCAGTTGAGCAGAAAAAATCTGCTCGCCTGATACCCTTGCCAGTGAACTACAACAAATGTGCACGTTGCTACGGGATAATGGTTATACAGATCACATCATAAAAGTCCACAAGGTGAAGAGGATCAACATGTCTGTTGTTTTAACAGCCAACAGGAAAAGAATTTTTCATACAACTCCATTACAAAGGGAAATCACTGCCGAGACTCATAATAACCGTCTCTCACAAGAGCTCAGACGGACTTTCTCAGCAGTAAAGTTACTTACCTACTTTACCAGCACACCGATGGTGAAGATCAGCCTCAAGGATAGTAGACCTGTCCACGACAACTCTAGGTGTATCTATTTATTTACCTCTTCTTGAGGATCAACTTAAATTGGTCGTACGACTAACTGTCTACCTGAGAGAATGAAAGGACACCCTACGGCTTTGCTAACTACCGGATGCAATACGGTAGGTAACACAGCCATAGCTACCCAATTTTTGGACACAAGCCTCAAACCTAGGCCAGCCGAAGCATTCCAAATTATCTACAAGGCCCCGGAAAATCGATTTGGATGCATGCACAGACGGATACTAGAAGCCGCTGGAGCCATAGCAATCCGCTTGTACGAACCAAAAGTATGGCACGCAGAAGCGATTGCTTCAGGCCTTACAACTGCCCTGGCCCAACCCAGTGGGGATTTTACTCTGTTGGATTGCCTGTAGGCTCAGATATTGAACTGATTACTGGCGATAGCTGACCTCTTGTAAACTGATTAAACCCAGATTTAACGACCACAGTAGTCTGGATTATCGATATACTTGTTGCATAATTGAACTAGCTTGATGCAAATTTTACAAAAAAATATGTTCGCTAACATTGCCTTTTAATTATCGTCATGGATTTCCTTAAATTTTAGCACCTATTGCATCAGGAAGAGCAGCCCAAGAGTTTCAGAATCATTTGGTGAAAATTAAATTAGCTCGTGCAAACCTTCTGTAATTTTAATTAGAGCTACACATTCTCCAAGTACGGCTTCAAATTTATCGTAAGTCACTTGCGCAAGCACTTTGAGCACACTCTTTTCACTTGCATAAGTGCAATCCTTACGCACTTTCTATCTTTTGTTACGGAATCTACGTAATTTATGTTAGCGGTCGTTTGATCTGTATTCAGATATTTTTGTGTAATTATAGCGTTGTCCTGGGAACTTAATTATGCAAGCAGTGGAGATACAAAACTTCTGACATATGCATTAAATTATTTCGGCTTGATTCCTTGTTGCACAAGAAGTAAGTTGGGTATTTATTACTAAAAATGGGAATGAAGGCCAAGTACTTTTGAAAAGATAAGTCATCAGATCATTGTAAAATTGCTCAGGCGTGTCTCATGTACTTTGGGAATAAGGATAGGAAGCACATTTTAATTTCGTAGAAAGTATGAGCCACGAGTTAACTTTGTACAATAATCTGCCTCGACGGGGAATCGAACCTCGGACATACGGATTGCCGGTTCGCTGCTCTACCACTGAGCTACCGGGGACTGACGATCAGGTACGCAATTTAGTATATCCCTTCTGTTTGTTTCTCAACGTATTGCAAATAAGCTCACAGTATTTGTCCTGGTATTGCAGCTTGGCTCATTAGCTAGTCACTTTCAAATGAACCGAAGTATCTGTCCTTCTGATGCTCAAAGGGCGATGGTAAATGTAGATTATTGGTGGTTCTTTGTGAGCCGTACAAACTTTACTCGTGCCTTCTACTTTACGAAAATTACACTACTAACAAAAGATCAATAATCTACATATTTTATTTGAAATTTATTTCAGTTAACGTTTGTCAGCAGTGCTGACACATACGGTATGTCCGCTGATGTGAGCTGGAGATATTGGTTGTTGTAAGCTGCTGGACTGCAGAGAAAATTTAGTGACAGAACTAACAATAAATATCTTTCATTCAACCAAATATTTCCATTTTTATGCTGTAAAACTGGAAGAAAGCGAGCTCACAGTCCAAAAGCAAAAATTACTTATAAAACTGTCATACAAAGAAAATCTTGTATGCCAAGTATTTCAAGACTAAATGCAGTCTGTTTTGGCGCGTATACACTGTTGCAATACCAGTATTAAGCTACACAATGAATCGTTGCCCTACTGCGTCGGCCCCAACATTCTCTGGTGCTGTCCAGCTATCTAAACCTTCGATACTACTTTACGTGTGTTTGCAAAGCTGAATAGGTTTGCATGACAATACGTAAATTAAAGATTGGTGTCGCGCAGCACACATGGGCTCGGTTTAATATGCACTTCCTGGATAGTACTACGTCTGCCGAGTAACTGATGAAGAGAAATAAAGTTGTGTACAAACTGCTAGCTTCAACCTTCTGCCACCATATGTTGCTTGATAATCGCCGTACAGACCATAAGCGTGCTTTGTGTGTTATCAACACCTCAATGAAACTCACAAACTTCAGAACACCTAAAGATGTGTCTATCAAACAAATTGACTAAACTCTGTGTATAACTGCGCATCGGTGACTCTGACTGGGCAGTGATAGCGCACTGGGAAACGATGACAAATTGCTATGCGAGTATGTGTGTCCCGTTTGCTCAAATTACCATTAGAACTGCGCTCATTTCTTGATGTTATTAGTTCAAACGATCTGTAATAGGTACTTGAAAAGATGTGGAAATTTATTTCGTGATTTGGATGGTGAAGAACTCTTTCGTTCAATAAAACTTACTAGTAATGACACTATTGTTGTTTTTCCGCTGGTTACATTACTTGAATAGACACTTTTTGTTTAAGCGCACTTGCAAGTATACACTGTAGGGCAGCATGCATCCCATGGTATTATTTACGAGAAACTGACAACGCGGAACACCGATCCTATAGAACATACTTTTTCAATTAGCGGATAAAAAAGCCGAATGCGTCCACTGTTATAACGGAGTATTATTGTATGGATATTTGTACAAAGAAAGTAATGCAATATTGGTTATTTATAAACTGTATTAGTAGAATTAACACTAATGTATATGCAAAAATTTAAGTAATACGTTTTGACTCCATTTCCAGCAAGCAATCGTTATTATGAAATCAAAGAGCTAATTAACACTTGTGTGCTTCATGCATGCAACTCCAGTTTTGCCTATATAACTCACAAGAATGTATTTAGCATGCATACTGTTAAAATTTCCTTAATGAAACCTGAAAATTCAGTTATTTTAAAGCGTATGTGTCTAGCTAGTTAATGAGTCGATAAAAATAAGTTTCGAACAAAACTGTTTACACACTGGGTGACGGGTCTAAAGTGACTTACTTTAAAATGATGCGTAGCATAACATTGTTTAAACTGTGCATGACTTGAAGCGTAACATTGTTATTTCCAAATTAGATAAGCGAGATATCAAAACTTTTTAAACCTTTTACCCTTTGTTTAAACTATTATGATATTTCATAGTCAGAAAAAGCGTAAGTGGGATACGAATGCCTGAAAACGCAATAAGGTGCAGCACGCAAGGACATGATTGACATGAACGCTTTAGGCCTAAATAGTTTGGAATACAAAATAACTTTATTTTTGCTGAAAGAAATGTTTAGCGACGCCATAACTTGTTTATGTTTAGAGACGGGTAATTTATGTTTCATTCTGGCCGAAGGTGAATTATGATTAAAACAGACAAATAAGCGATTGGCGACGTTCGATTTCCTAAAATTATACTCAGAAATTATAAATGTTTTACTGTTGCCGGTAAATAAATAACAAGTAGCGTAAACAAACAATTCTGTATAGAATTGTGATCTTTTCTAATCAACAGGACTATGAAATCTTACATTATAACATTGATGTCATTAAGACAATTACAACCAATACAAATTTAATGTCAAATCCACATTGGCGATTATAATAATGAAAATACTGAGAGATCTATAGACTTTCACTAGACATTTACCGGTGAATTCATACGAGTAACCAACTCATTAATATTTTATTTTATGTTAGCCTGTGTTTTGTAAATTCATGAAACATACTATCATATAGCCCATGGGATAAATTTAGTGTACTGCGCATTCGGATCACGAATTTTTACTGCTTTCTGTGAATTGCGTTATCAAACTGTATCAGATATATGTTGTTATACAACAGTCCTGATATTTGTCAAGCAATGTGCTACAAACATTCCTGAATTTTTGGAAAAAGTGTAGTGTATTTCACATTTGGTCAAGAAGCAGCTGCCTTAACGTTAATTAAAATAGTCGGAACAGTAAATAACTGACTGTTTCGTCAAAATAGACCGCTTTTGCAGTTCGTGACGGAGAAGCACATAACTAGTAAGGCAAATTTAGTAAAGTGCTATTCCCCGGATATTTGTGGCTGACTAACTGGCTAACAAGTACCTCCTGTGAGGCAATCTCAGAAAACCGCTGGTCTCATAAAGTCTGGTTACTGCTTGGTGCAAAACCATTTTGCTGTCTGCCTACACGAGGGATATTGGATTTATAGTGCCAATAGCCATCTAATATGTCACAGGCATTTAATGTATTGTGGTATCACCCATTCTGTATCACCCAGAGCCAATGCAAAATGCCATGGCTTTAAGGTAAATATATTTTCCTTAAATAAATTGGTGAACCTGAAAAGTTACGAAGCGCACATGAAATAGGCGAACTAAAAATTATGCTGGTGCAAAGGAGTCGAGAAAATAATCATTGTTTGATTTGAGAAAGTAAAAAGCACCTAAGATTATACGTGTTTTCGGTGATTTAGTGACAGTTTATAAATAATTGCTTGGTAATCCATCAGTAAAAGGTTTAGAAACGGATATGAATACACATCTTTGAAATCATTCTGATTACGTAAGGAATAGCATAAGCTTGGTGATTGTTTGTTGATTTTGTCTTGCCTTGATCTATGCTGTACCAAATTAACTCGGCAGATTTAACAGTTCCCGCTATTTATAGTAACAAGCACACTGCTCAGAATTTTAAGTTTTAACCTTGTCTTTCCTTAAGAAAGCATCAAATAAATGGGCCTTAGTATACAGTAGTTAACAATTTTGGTAGTTTTTATAGACAATTTTATAGTATAGTGCATACTTCCACTTTAAATGAATTCATTTATGCTGATGTTTACTATTTAGTCAACAGTTAATAATAAACTTCTTTTTGCACTTAATTCAAACCTTTCTCAACAACGCTCAAATATTCTCAAATCAAACCCTACCGAAATCTTTATAAACATGGTGGATCCCACAAGAGATATTCAGTTGCTTTTAGCCTTCTTGCGTTAACGGGGTATAAGACGCGCGTGTATGTTTTAAATCAAAGCGGTAGCGAAGACTGACTTATCGAATATGCACCACAGAACAGACATAACGCTAAGTAGGTGGAGGAAAATAGTCAAAAGCTAAACTCGAGCAAATACTTTACTACAATTGGTTTTCATGTCACTATTGAAAAGAACACGAATTGACCAGGTGTATCCTAAGGGTCACCTTGATTTGAGGCTACCGTAGGCACTGTCATGGAGTTAATAAAAACGTCTTCGGCTGTAGCAGTACAGACGCAGTAAGTTGACTAGATTGTGCAACACTGAAGCAATTAAAAATGCACCTACCTAAGCGACGTTGCTTTTTGCAATCATTTTCAAGCTAATTGAACCTTGAGTGAAAACGTATTGCGACCTTAAAAAATAAAATTGTATGTGAAATGGATTGAGTTGTGTATACATGATATTATAAACTGAACTTGTCATTAATCCTAAGTAAGCTTACAGTTGTCCTTTTGCTGTATTTTAACGGTTGCATCAATAGTCAACGTCCTCCAAATGCGCAAATTTTCAAACTCGCTAAAGCGTAGCACTTACACTTCAATTTCGAGAGGAATAAAAACAGATACCCCTGCATGTCAACACACCAATTATAACAACTAACAGATAGTCATCAATAACTTTATGGTTGTTGGATGACACTAATTGTTTTCTCACGTGGGGCCAAACAGTTTCCCACCCTCTGTCCCATAAGTTTCGTGGGGCGTAATAAACACCTGCTCACTAGTTAAATGCCAATTCACATTGATATTTCTTATAAAATGATACTTATCACAACTAATTTCTTTGGTACTGACTCAGAAATAGATGGATTTACGATAACCCATATGCTCTCAGTGAGTTATGTGTGCGCAGTCAACTTTCCTAACCCACTTTTAGCTGATCTTGCTATTTATATCTCGACAATGCTGCGGGACATGCTAAGCTTAATTATATCGCGAGTTATATAAGGTTGTAAGAATGAAAATATTAAAATAAAATATGGATGAAAAATAGGCATGTTAGGTGTAAATTGCGACTTGCAAATCAAAAGGTACCAAGTCGGAACTTCATGCATTCTTCAGGGCACGGAACTCCTTTACTTTTTAAATTAAGACATTCTGTGATATCAAAGCAGATGAGCATGTTCTACAAAGAATTCAGTGGTTTGCACAATATCGTTTCAAAAGGATTGACAAACGACGGTCGTTTGTCAAACGTTTAAAACGATGATTTCTCGTTCGGTCCCAAATATTTTCCAAGATATCCACACTATTATGTTAGATGACGGACCTCGCGCTGTTTTGGAATCAGCATGCTTTTCATAAACGACCGTTCTACTGTCAAATAACGATGTAATTCTACAAACGTTAGTAAAGCTCGTACATGAGCAACATTCACACTTTGTCAGTCTTGTCTTGGTGCCATGGTTTTCCCTCTGGGATACGTACTGGGACCGCGTTTGTTCATATTTTTTATCAGTAATCATACCATTGTGGTAAAATCGGACATCCTACCAATCGCAGTTTGTGTCAGCATTTGGCGCGACGTCCAAACAAGGGACGGTTACACGGTATTGCAAATAGACCTCGACATGGTCTATACCTACTCATTGAAACCCGGCTGCAGTTAAAGCTTGTGTGATGCAAAGTTGTGAGTAAATGACATCAGCAAACTTATGAATGCTGAACGGAAGCCGGAAGTTGCAACATGTTTCCCAGGAAACTGCTATCGGTTGATGATGAAAAACGAAATTAGATGCTCAAAATAAATGGAAGAAACCAGTCCACACTCTAGGTTATTGTTAAGGGCTTTCGGAAAGTTCGACCAATTCATATTTTCGCGAATGTGGAATGCCTACAAATGGCCACAGGTAAAGTACGCGGTATAGGCCACATAGGCATAGAACAACCACCATTGATCCACTTATATCTTCCCAACCTAGGGCGACCAAATGCATTAGGGGTTTGTTTTACTTTCACTGCAAATGCAGACAGCAGAATTTGGGTCTGTACAACTATGTACATTGGCTCCAACATGATTCACCCAATACTGACAAAGCTAAATCACGGATGTCGCAAGCTGTTGCAACCAAGCCAAAATCTCAAACTGAGAGGCCACAAGCTCACACTAATTACGCTCTCTAGTCGACTTGATTGTCGACAATGCAATTCCTTCTTAAAGGTATCATAAGCCTAAAAATCATTTAATTCAACACATTTTTCTCCCACTTGCATACGTGAGCTAGTCCATTTCATTCAAAGGACAAAAGAACGCGAACCAATTCTTATGATCCCCATCGTTTCATAGTGGAGCGGTAAGGAAACCTGAATCATTGTTGGTGTAAATAGCTTGGTGAAGCCAATAAAACCCGAAAGTTGCCTTTTACATGGTGTACTTAAGTTGGCTATTTTGCTCCTCACTCAGTTCGTCCTACGTGCCCAATCAAGCAATCACATTTTTGAATCTTATTAAGCACTGCTTATTGCTACTTACAACACCATTAGGCGTACTGTAATGGAAGATTGGTATCCGATTTCTGTTCTTTCTTTTCTACTTACTGTAAATTGGTAGTCCACTTGTTCATGAGACCTGGATCACAGAGCATACAGTTTAGACTGTTAAAGATATTTTACATGGATTTTGCATTTTGGTGTGAACGAAAAGACAGGTGCTGCCAATGCAAAATCTGGCATTTGTTTTGAACATGCTTAATATATGTTACGGCATTGAAATCATGATCTCCAAACTCTTTTGGTTGATTCGGTTTAAGTAATTCAAGCACGTTGGATTTTTATATGTAATTGAGTAGGGAATGCTGCAGTAATTATCTGGCTTCCAAACTGGATAGTCTTCCACATGCCCTGGTGGTCACCATCAGTAGTGCGCATCCAACGTATCCATCAGGATCCGAACACATGAAAACCGATGGGTTGCACTACCAATTAGATTTTGTTACTGAGCCATGCAAAACAAAGGCGGACCAATAAGATTTGGAACATAACTGTTATATAGCGCATCTCGTTCTCCACTGCCATACAGATTACAGAGGAGAGAGTTAACCACCAGAAGCACAATTTCAACTTACTGTAGCTATGTACGACATATTACTTTGAAACACCCAGAGGGAAACTTCACATACTAAGAAGTGGGCTATTTTGATACTAAAAGTTAGGGGTTGCTTTTGGAGATGACTAGTTTCAATCGATGTATTGTCAAACTGACTAGATAATGTGTTCAATACGATAAGATTTGTTGCGGAGTAAAGCAGCAAAGCACCCTCTAACTATGCCAGTATCCAATGTTGTACAACATCCTTACACGTTCTAAGAACTTATCTAGTTCTATTTGATCAACAAAAGCTAGTAATTTACGGTTGCATAGATGCCTCGATAGGCCAATCATATTACAAACATCCAAATTACTTGTGATACTTCTCAACGAATTTTATCAAATGACCGTTTTCAACTTCCTGCTAGTTTAGCAGACTAGTCAAAAAACGGATTCCGTGTTCAAAGAACCACATCAACGTGGAATCTAATTAGTAGCTCGAAGTTGAGTTAAGACCCGAAAGGACAATTCGGAATTAACGAAGCACATAGAATGGGCTTGGCTGGCCACTCCCCTTTTAACCTTTTTTAACCACTGAGGTAGCATTAATTAGCAAAACGTACGGTTGCGAACGTCACAAAACTTATAGATGTTCAACATCTTTGTCAACGTAATTAGGAGATATAATTAACTGTTGCGAATACTAACTAACGCTGTGATCTGGGCATCGTTTTTCTTGAAAGTTGTTTAGTTCAGTACATAAACCATCACTGCATGCACATCCGTGATATGGGTTTTCAGGGAGATGCACGCATTTTGCTTAAATATATATTCCGCAAATACACTTCCTACAGGAAACAGCATTCTAAGATGCCTCGATGGCTAGGAATTTCAGTTAGTATTCTAATGGCGAACTACTGCAAATACGACATCAGGTATAGCCTTAGCGGAAGTCTATTGTCCGGTAAGCCTCATATACCTGTGTACATCGAACGATTTCTTAGTTTTAACAATAACCGATTGGTGCTCCATGAAGGACTATGCTTGGGATCAGCAGGGGTTGTTTTGACAGCGATGATAACAAAATTAAATGACTGTGACTATCAGTAATTTGTAACCAGCCGAGGTGGATCCAGTAGCTGCATATGCTTACCCAATGGCTGTCACAATAATCCCAGTGGGAATGAACTTTCATATACCACCACTTGTAACTTTTAGGTACATTTGTGACTTTCAAACATGGTTACTCTATTACCGGGCAATATTGTGTTGTTAGTTTGCGAGTGAGCGGATAACACGAAATAGTTCTATCTCACAATACCAATCGCCTCATTGTCTTATTTAAAATGATAAAGGGAACTCAGTGATTTAAAATTGTGTATGTCAAATGTGGAATGTATTGTTATCTCGGTCGTTTGGCTGTGATACATTTTAAAGTCCCGTTACAAAGACATAACCTAGGTGATCTCTATATCGTACATGGCCAAAAGGTAGACCGGGAGTTAGAACGTCTCGACGGAAGCCCATCGGATGTAAACGCAGGTCCAAACTACTCGGCTTGCTACTACGCAACCGAGTAAATTTAGAGTTCTGAGACGACGTGTACCAAATAATTTTACGGTCAGCCAAAGGAAAGGAAGGAAGAAAGGGTGCAATACTGGAACCACATTTGTCGCTGCAGTGCACATCATGCCGTGTGGATGGAAAATTTTAAGCAGAATCAAGTGGCGTCTGTATCATGAAGTAAAAACCACGTTATAAAACAGGCTATTTAAAAAAATTTTTGTTAACAGCTATCAATTATACTTGAAAGCTAGCAAGGCTGTATGGAAATATATAAAAAATGACAAAATATCGGCGTCTAATTGCAACTTTTAAGAAATAAAGGTTAATACACAAAACAACCGAAATGGAGCTTGTGGAAATTCGCAATTCACGCTATGACATCTGTCCGAAAACCGGCGATTAGTTACTGGCCTTCATTGCAAAAGTACTCATCAAGATTTACGTCAATGCACTTAGCTGTGTTGGGCCTGTCCTAATAACAGGCAGAGTACCATCACGCATGGCTCTAAATGTGACCAGTTATTCTCGTCTAAGAAATCGAACCACGTTTCAATTAAGTATGGGATCCTGAAATGAATTAGCAATGCTTTTGACTCCCATGTCGGTCGGAAAGTAAACTAGCCTTTACGTAAGTGAAAGCTCGTCCTTAGCAGCATTAGCAGATAATAGGACGGCCTCTCCTTTAATTAGAATCTTTGGAATTTTCATGATTCGAGGGCTTGGAGACGTTAAAATGTTTCAACAAATTTTGAACAATGTGCACGAATGCCGGTGTAGCAGAACAACGAAGGCAACCTCATTCAAAGGCCCTGATTTTTAGTGAAACGTTTGAGAACGTTGCAATGTACGTGCAACTTGTTAACGGTCAAGAAATTGTATCAATATCTGTGTCGCTCCATTCGCAAGGAAACGCAGCAGGGAAATGTCCATTCATCAACAAAATAATTAGACCGCCGGGGTCTGTATTTGTTGAACTCAGAGCCTGACTCTGTCGAGCCAGCGACTTAAGGTACTTAAGGATGGATGAGAGTAGTGGGCTTACGTGACTGATAGCTAACTGGAATGTAGCATAGTACGTAGACAACTCCAGTGGTTACTTAACTAAGCAGAACCGTGACAGTGTTCGCTAATTCGCAGAGTATCTTGTGGAATCACGTACATTCGAAAAGCCCAGGAATATGCGATGTCAGTGCAATTGAGTCGTGCAATTCGCAACTCGTGATCGATAGTAGCAGTCCGAAATAGTTCCCTATTGCGTAGCCTATTCACTAGCTGGCTTTTAAGAGTATAAATATAGGTTCTTATATCAACGAATCAAATGCAGTTTACTCTGGTTACAAGAATTAAAAAGATGAAAAAATGTTTTACTTCTATCCTCATGGATGCTGTCCGTTCTTCTAAGACTTCATGCAGCAAAACCTAGTTGTCTTTAGTAACCATTGTATTAACAGAATAATAAACTTTGGGTTGGAACATATTAAATAAATCCGAGCTCCAAGAAATTTAATCATTTAACGGCAACTATCTGTCAAAAAACGGATTGAGGAAGCAAGCTTCCAGTACTTTAGAGGACGGTAACGGACGAACGCTTCAACAGGGTATGGAGATAAAAGTTGGATCAAGAGTAGGCCCCGGGGAAAGTTCCAAGACTCAGTCCGCATCCAGGACAAAGGTTAGTTTGTGATTCGAAGCAACTGAAGAAAGTCGTCTATCATCGTTACATGGTTTGCTACGGCACAGATGTAAACAAGTAGCTACAGCGTAGGTGTGAACAGGTAGTTACAACGAAGGTATGAACTAGTGGTTACAGCCACACGGTGGAGACCGTTAGCGCATTAAACGTGTCTAGACTAGTGACGACAGTCGGCCCAGCAGCGCAAAATGAGAGGTGAGCACATGCCACCTATAGAGTTAACCAGGTTCTGTCTCGGATAAACTACGGACTGGCAGGTCTCGTTTTCTCTATTTTATAGGGCTGGGTTGGCGGTGACCCAGTTAGAGGGATCAGAGTAAAGGCAGCATAAAACACAGCAGAAAGAAAGAGATTATATTACAGCTTCATTTCAAATTATTATCTTCAACAATCGCGTGGTAAGAAAAGAAAATCCATAATATGCTTACATCTCGTCTTGTCTCCACAACATCGTTAACCGTAACCAGTATGCGAGTAAATACTTAACTATGCGTGTGACCAAATAAGCATGAGGGGAAAAAGAATAACGAAATTTCCTCCCCCTCTGTCCATGGAAGTTTTAAGCTGACAATGAATTTCTTTTGCACACGTAGGGCAAGCTTCATCCATCTTATCGCTACAGCCTGGAGAAACGGTGGAAGTGGGGATTATGGTAAGGTAGCACAAGTGTGAACGCTGATCCATGTTCTATCCGGCTTTGCGTGATCAGTAGGGGTTTACATATTCAGGAAGCTGGCGACCTGCGCAAGCACGGAACTTTATTGGAACAGTGATGATGGTTATTTTCATGTTTAATCGACTTTCGTGGGTGTTCACTTTTTCAGGTATTCAAAGACCGATTATTTCTGCCCCTGTAACTGGCTTAGCAGTTGCACATAAATTGGCGAATGCAGTGTGAGTTGGCTCTGATCAATTGAGCTTACCTCGTCTGAGGCATTGACAGGTTACGAGTTCGATGGATGGCCAAGACCTGAGCAGCACTGTAACTTCCTAGCGTAGGATAGGACAAACGTTTCTTGGCTTTCTGCAGTCGTTGCCGTAGAAAGGAAACTCCATACATTACTTTTCGTTGACTGCCGTATGCAACAGGTCCTTCAACTCTCGCCGTTGACTGTGTTTCTCTATACATTTGATTGCTTTTGTGATTAGCTCTAGTTAGTCCGCCAGATAACCAGCCGAGAATATTCGTCTCGCATGACTAACCAAATATACCACAAGTGTCCGCTTGCACTGCACTGGAGTGAAGCTGGTGAAGTAAGGACATTGGCCGAACCATGTTGCCTTTCCGTAGACAGACCTGTTAATGAGACCGTCATCCATGTGACTGAAAATGATGTTCAAGGATGGCCGACAATTCTTCTGTTCCACTTCGAAGTTGACCAGTAACTGAGCATTACACAGTTAATTTGCTACACCATCCAGATGATCTGCTGCTTCGATGAACAGAAGGCCAATAACTCATCCAGATAACGCTTAAATTATGATAAAGTCTGTTATTACTGTAGGTATGTCACTTTCTATCATCAGCATGAAGAAATTGGCGAGTATAGGGCCTAGTGGGCTACTCTTTACCACCCCTTCGATTTGGTGGTATGACGTGTTCCTGAAGTGGAAGCTAACATTTTCTGAAAACAAAAGCTAGGATTCCTTTAGAAATTCAACTGTACTTTGTAACAATTAACTGGATTGCTCCGCTAGTTCGCATATGTAGTCAGCCTTTTGTTTTGGCGGACCTTTAGTGAACAGAGGGTCCAAACCCAAGGAACAAATGACTTGTCAGACATGCTGATGTCACGCAAATCATCGACAAGTTGAAATGAACCTTTAAAGCTAGAGTGATTGGACAGCGATGTTGAAAACCACGAAAGGTTTTATCTAATCTATATAATGAAGTTAAAGGGCTGCTCAGGTCTTGGCCATCCATCGAACTCGTAACCTGTCAATGCCTCAGACGAGGTAAGCTCAATTGATCAGAGCCAACTCACACTGCATTCGCCAATTTATGTGCAACTGCTGAGCCAGTTACAGGGGCAGAAATAATCGGTCTTTGAATTCCTGAAAAAGTGAACACCCATGAAAGTCGATTAAACATGAAAATAACCATCATCACTGTTCCAATAAAGTTCAGTGCTTGCGCAGGTCGCCAGCTTCCTGAATATGTAAACCCCTACTGATCACGCAAAGCCGGATAGAACATGGATCAGCGTTCACACTTGTGCTACCTTACCATAATCCCCACTTCCACCGTTTCTCCAGGCTGTCGCGATAAGATGGATGAAGCTGGCCCTACGTGTGCAAAAGAAATTCATTGTCAGCTTAAAACTTCCATGGACAGAGGGGGTGGAAATTTCGTTATTCTTTTTCCCCTCATGCTTATTTGGTCACACGCATAGTTAAGTATTTACTCGCATACTGGTTACGGTTAACGGTGTTGTGGAGACAAGACGAGATGTAAGCGTCTTATAGATTTTTTCTTGTCACCTAATTTAAATTTCAATAAAAATTAATCCTCCCTAAACTTGTGATCGGTTTTGCTTCACGCTTGCTGGAGACTTCTTTTCTATAGCTAATAGGCGACCGGATACCTTTTGTAATGGAATTATAAAGTTTCGATTTCCATACGTATGCGAAATAATTTGTTTTCGGTGAACATTTTATAGTTCCCGGTATACCCGTTTTTCTCGTCTAAAGTAATTAGACGTCGGTCATTGTATTCTCTACCAAATTACTGGGTGAATATTCTTGTGCTGAATGCTTGCTAGATTATAATATGAATGGAAATGCTATGGTTTCACAGATAGCCAATAGATGGTGCCTTGCTTTTCCTACGCCACGTAGCTTGCGTATATTTTTGTGCAAATTCCAAACCGGTGGTTAACAGAAGACATAGAACACTAAATTACTTTTAATGTAAAATGACGGTTATCCTTGTAGAAACCAGAACATAGCTTGGCCTGGTAATGTTGAAATAAGCATTGAGTGCAGAGATCCGACTGAAATAAGGTTGTCATCAGCCTGACTGTAATAGTACAACATGGTCATGAAACTAAGTGCTTTTTAAAGGTAAGAAATTGACACTATGGAAACTCTGAAGTTTCATTTGTAAAGCCAAGTGCGCATATCAGATTGGTTTTGGTAGGGCAGCTAATGTTTGCCAAGCCAATAATGATAGAGGCTGAGATCGTAAGAACGCCTAGATACACTGTTTCCAGCATGAGATGAAACAAATGGACGCAAATCGTATAGGCCACTGTGTTAGTTGCTTGAAACACTGCGCAACTCCGTGCGAAATCGACCTGTTTTCATGCGGTGGGGAGCCGCATTTTTAGAAATAAGTTGAACAGACTTTGTTGTACCAGAATGCAAATCTGCAACTAAAGCACAAATCTTGGTATCAGCTCATTATATATTTTGCATGGGTGCAAAAAGAGTAGGGGTATGAGTGTCTTCCGAGTTCTTGAATCTTTGACGATTAAGCTTCGAGTCAAGTGAGGTTGCAGTGAGGTTCTTGAAGTGAGTTTAAAACATCAGGTACCGCATGTTCAAAGTTGCATTCTATATTTTATGTCCTCATTAATAAGGAGTCAAAAATGTTCATTACATGTGCTATAGTTGAGATTCACTATGATGTTCAACATTCGTCAAAGCTATTAAACTTACTGAAATGAACCACCAATATGCCTTTCAGTTCCAAAATATGAAAAGACTCATGCAGAAATGCTTCAGTTTTCAAGCAAAGCTACCCACCTTCATCACATTTCCAAGTTTACATCCATGCATTAGCTGCATGAAACAACTTCAGCAGAAATCGTCATTTTACTTTAGCCGAGGTGTAGTTCATATGTCCATTTGATGAATAAAACGGTGTCTACGCATACCAATAAAATACTGAGAGAAGCCTGCAATGGATTTTCTTGTCATCAAATCAGTTCCTGTGAGGTGAATTTGTAGGCAAGCAGAAACAGTTACGTTTTACTGCCTGCTTGATCTTGGTGTTTCACACATTAACTGATATCCTGCTATCTTGCACTAATACATACTTGATACAACATCTCCCAATATGTATGGAACCGAATGGGGTCTCAAGATTACAATAGTTTTTGAACACAAATCGGTTTTTATAGGATTTTATAATGGGAACGTTTCGCGCTCAACGCAAGAAACTCTTGCGTCAAGAGCGAAACTTTGCCACCATTGAATCCTACAAAAACCGGTTTGTATTCAAAACCTTCTGCAATCATTTTATTGATAATTGCACTGCAAAAACAGCCACAGAATTTTGTTTAAAATAATACGCAATACTACTAAACCATCGAACAATTTTCGAAGCTTGACAAGTTTCATTAGGTAAGTGAGCGGGCAAATAGGGATTTGCACTTTGTACAACAAGAATTGGAGTCGTAATTACAATCTTAACAACAGGGTGAAAACCAATCTGGAAGGATATCAAAAATTAGTACATGGCAAATCGATCATTTGGAGGAAAACCGATAGGATAAACACATTGCAAGGACAGAAAAAACATTCGCCCTGATCAACTGCTACCGTTGTGGTCCGATCAGCAAAAGGTATACCAAGTCGTGGAGTATTTACCAACTACTCTTCCAATGCACTACTTAATTGCTCCAAGTGTGTTTGCCTGGGGTGATTTCAAATATGGTTGAAACGATTGAGACCTCAGCGATCAGAAAGCATTCATAGTCATGACACCGGTATTTCAAGCTATCCGTCCACACCGGTCATACACCACATGAAGTAGACGGATTTTGAGTCGTTGACTGTGAACTGGATTTCTTCAATTATTTTAAACCATCTGATTCACACCATCATGCTTTACAATCCTGCCGAGCTATCACACCATGAACTACTCACTTTGCGTAGATGAGCAACTTCATTTGCCAGTCGTGGGTGCAAGTTCTTTTGACAGAATAACATTTTAACCCAGGACGTATGAGTAGAAACACCAAAGCATTCCGGACTTGGACAGAAATGATTATTAGCTTTCATTAACGGACTTAGAAATCTGCTCTGTCGGATTATCTTATTATGCCAACAATGTCAGAATATAGCAGAAAGTAGTAAAACCGAAGAACCCGAGTTGCCCCAACTTTGACGTGTTCATGAATAACCGACGATAAACTTAATTTACTTTCACGCAGCCAAATATTTGGGGACTGACAATCGCATTAACTGGCTTATGTAAACGTGAAAATTGCACCCTCTGGTGCGCTTTCTACAGCAATACTTCAGGAGGCTGGTTCGGGTCAGTCTCTGTTAATTCAAAAAACTAGAGAAAATGTCAAAGAAACCGTCTTCCACACGTTGACTTTTGCGTGTTACGCTTGGTCAGTGTGGTCCCGTAAACTTTTACCAATGGTTAAACCTTCTCTGCTATCTAGACTGGCATTCATGCCGGTGGTACGATTATGTTGGTTAATTGTTGACACCACAACGAAGGAAATCCAGAAATGCGTAGTGAATCTTATTTCGTTCATATCTGCTTACAGCACAATCCGTTGGAGAGTTTAGTCGTTAGCGTTGAGATTTTCATGCACGTATCCACATGTACTGCATCTAATGAAGAACCTGAAAAATCTTTGCTGCTCTCTCCCTTAGTGCTACAAGCTAAATTTACATTCGTAGTAAAATCAGATGGAGTGCCAATCAGTGTATCAGAAAAAGCGCACTTCGAGCAAACGCTGACTCATCCTTATCTTCACAAGAATAATCAAAAAATAAGACGACTTCACAGTTCGCTTTTTAAACTTATGTTGGAATTTGCGTTTGGCGTAGGGATACATAACGGTATTTGACTTTTCATAAATGCTAACAAGGTAAAAGCATATTTGAAATCGAGAAAATACCTGGTTAGTTAACCAAGGCGCACCCGGACTTCTGACATATTTTCGTCGGAGTTCTTATTTTTCCGCATATCCTACGAGACCGATCCAGAATAAACTTCTAGTGCTTATATATATGCCGTTATTTCTCAGCTTTTCCTACCTATTCAGCACTAAGGAATTTACGAGTTGAGACGAATATTTTGACTCATAGATTACTAGATTACTGGCTGGTTGAACTATGTATGTCTGATGCATCAATTGTTGCCTTGCTGAGAGTTTCAGAGAGAGAACGAAGAATTAGAACAAAAGATGACTGACTTTTGATATTTGCAATACTGTAATACACATAATATTAGTTTATAGACCACAGATTAGACGCGGATGCAGATAACTCTTTGCCGTTTATTGCTCTTTAATTTCCCATTATTTATGAGACGTTATGTGTACTTTAAGGTTAACCGTAAAGTTTCGAGTAACCACACAACTGCATTGTAAAGCTTGCTGATTCGAGAAATGAAACCTCCATTGCTTACGTTTGACGAAACTGTTTTACGATTGAAAAAAACCGGACATATTCATAACTAAAAGGTGGCAACTTTACGTGCGCAAACGTCAAATATTTGGGCGTCATAAAAAGGATATTCCCTTTACCTACATTGATGCAGGTGATTGATTTCCCACGGAACCATGAGCATTTGTTCACATGCTTGTTTCTTCCAAATATATAAAATGACGTCGAGGAAAAAGTAGCTTATGCTTATGTGAGGGATTGATCAATTTCTGTAGATTTGGTAGCGTTACATTAAACTTAATGGTTTTCAGCTGAACCTGTAAAGGTTCGTGGACATCGTATACATGATTTTGTAGTCGTTCAAATCTCAAGTACTTCTTTTTTCAACTGATATTAGAAGTTGCTTGTTACAATGACTTCCGCTTTCGCCAAATATACAGTGTTTATAACCGTAGTAGTGGCGCTCCTGGAGAATTCCACAGTATAAACCAGTCTCTTGAATCGTCCGTCTAGAATAGTATTTTTAGTTCAAACATTTTTGGTAAAACAATAAACAAGCTTGTATATTTTATAACGATAAGAATCTGTGTCTTTGTAAAGGTTAAGCTACAAAGCCATAAATATTTTCAATATTTTATGATATATATAAAATAGTATAGCTAGGTAACATCTTCATATTTTAGTAGATATTTGTTTCGACCAAAGCAGGATATTCTGCATCTTATTACTGCACCATGAACACAAGTATTTGTTTACCCTTATTGTGAATAATTATTGCCAATGCAAAGGTACTTTCCATAAAGCACCGTCGTTGCACCATCAGTTAACTAGCTTTGTGTGCCTGACTAATCAAAAGAAAACCAAACTATTCCTTCGGCAATTAATCGAATCGAAGTCTAGTGTTGCTTAAAGTAAATTAGCCTGTAATTATCCAATACACATGGGTATATCTTAAAATCATCATGGATATTTTCTTTCAAGTTGTGCATATGGCTTTACGCACAATAACGGGATTCAAAGGTAGATTTGAAATACCAAAAGATTCGTTTTTGCAAAGACAAAATACCATCTGTAACAGATTAAATGTCTATAATAATAATTTACGAGTTTTGACCCTTTTTGTGATAATACTCATTACTTATGTGAGATTACGCACGTTAAAAGCAAATATATTTTTAGCTCATCGGATTGAAAATCACAGTTATTAGAGCCCCATAACAACCGGTTGGTCGCAGTTGTTTCTTGTTTGTTAAGACTGCTTGTGTTTACATGTTATTCACTTGAAATTATGAAATGCCCATATTTTTTCTCTATGTGAAATGCTAGCTTTCATAGACAGTGCAATGGAGTGCGACTGCTTGAAATCTAGCTTATGTCGACTACCGGTTCTTCCACTCAGTGGACAAGCCTAATGAATAAGGATTCTAGTGCCCTGCTGTTAAGATTTCTTGTGAGAGCGTATTGTTGCATTCAGTTAAGATAACACTAAGCTGGCTCAATATATGCCTACCAGACGAGTCCAAACCAAGGGAAACTGTCGGTCATGAGGTATCAGTTTTCGGAGCAGCAACCCCGAATAATTTCTATAACCTGCATTAGATTTTTGTATCAGTTGCTAACTGAGGTTCATTTCCGGGTGCAAACAACGCACATGACTTATTGTTCTTATTTATGCATATATTAGCATATATATATATATATATATTAATTAGCTAGAATATTTTTCATTCATCTTAGCATCAAGCTATATACAGGTAGGTATTTCCAGTTCGTCATTTGTAACCATGAGTGTACAATTTCGTGTGGAATATAATCAGCCCACCAGCGAAATCAATTAATGTTACTTTTGCATGTGTTGAGCTGTAAGCGAGCAGTCCCACGCACACTTCCATTCAGGGACCTAACAATGCTGTGGGTGATGTTTGCGCATCGTCAAATACTTTAAACAGAGAAGGAAGTTCGTCTTAAAAAAGTTCTACGCACAACTGATGATGACGCTTAAAATTTGCATAGTTAATAATGTAAATTGCGACAAAAGTTTGAGATGCGACTTTTAGTCATGCATAAAATTTACTGTCGCCTTTTAGTCAAAGCTGATTAGGAAGAATCCATTACAACATTTTCCAAATTTCTTGCAACTTTTGCATGTGGCGGCGTTATCTATAGCAGAAATGATCGTAATACTATCAATTGCATACACCCTTTGCGTGTAGTAAAATCATGTGGACATTGTATACCCAAATATTTGTTGAGATTTGAATGCGAATAAAGCTATATTTATTAATAAAGGAAAATGAGCGTTTTGCTACGATGGTGGGCAGCGCTCGTGCACGCTAAGATCAGCCATTAGCCTGCTTCAACTATGGGATCGAAAAAACAAATTAATTAGTTTTTCTGATCAGTATGCGCTGAGCATCAATTGTGTCTAGACAAAACCTGGACTACCTTTCCTTTGTTACGATGTTTTCCGTCGACTACGCATTTGCATGCTGCAATTTTTCTTAACAAGATATAAGCCCAAATAAGGCTTAGCTACCAGTAACCTAAAAGCACGATAATTAGGAAGAATTTTTACTGATCAAAATACAAACCGTCTACCTAAAACCTGGATAAATGATCGCGGAACTAATTCGAGTGCTTTATTTGACAAAAATTGTGCATCGGAATCAGCGTGGCTGTAATGTTTCCATTCATAAATCCTTGAATGAGATTGCTAATGGTTAGTAAGTACCCATGAACTCTTCAAGAGGAATAAAACTGAGGATCTTTCCAAACTTAGTGGTATTATCTCCTGCATGCATTTCCCTTCACGAATTTCAATAAAGCAAAAGAAACAACATTATAACAGAATTTACTGAATTCAGTAATTTCGCGTATTCTCCTCAGCTGTTTACATACAATGAGTGAAAAACAGTGCGATGTTAACAGCAAAAATTCAAAGCGGTCGAAGGTCTTTAGGCTCACGTGATCTGTTCCGAGGTAAACGCAATCACTACCCTCACCAGAGTAGGGTTAGCGTGGTCACGAAACCCGTTTGCTTGCATAGATTTGGCTTCCGTCGCCGAATTGCTGCCGTCTCCGCAAACTGTACTAAACGAGGATTAGCCTGTTTGCTAACTACCCTGAAATTGCCACGTGGGTTCTGGCATTCAGGGCAATGAAGTACGTGGCGGGCAATAGAGCTAGTCGGTAGCTTCGGATCCTTAAATACGTCAGATGTGGCCAGTGACAATTGCAAGGGCAATGCCGTGTAGAAGTGCGTTTGATGCGTATATTTCGTGGGTTTATGAGCAGTCGCATGATATGATGATGATTTGGTGCTTCCAGGTGATAACTGTCATTGTAAAACTGGTCTATTTTTTGGAAGAGATTGCAAGAGCCAACAAGGACTTTGAAAAGTTAAAAGTCTAGATAGATTATACAAGACAGTTGCTTTCTCCTTTTGAAACTGTTGCGTAAAGTTGTAGCTAGCCATATTTCATCAAAAATTGCTGGCAGCCTCGAGGCAAATGTCTCAAGTTGTCTTGAGGGATAAGAAATCAGAACCTAACCGATGGGTTTTGTAGAAATCTGATAGCTGCTTTGTTCTGTCAATTAGTCACTCTAGCGCGTGGTTGATTAATTTGGATGATCATTCCCCTTGTGTAGGAGGGTGCCATTTTTACGTCGGGTTATACGTTATATCTAACTGTATTTGCTGCAGTTACTGTAAGCGTGATAGTTTCATGGTCTGAGTAGGCGTGTCTTAAGAAGCTAACGGTAGTCTCTGTTCTTATATGTACCTGCTGATATCGAGGTTGTGTTGATAGCTTCGTAGGTCTGGATTTTGAGGTTGAGGCGGTTTTCAGCATGGCCGTGAAGTGTGTCCTTTTGAGCGCATCAGGTTAGATATGTCATGCATCGTGTAGATGGTTACTTTACCTGCTTCGGATAAATGTATAGAGGGAGTTCTGGTGTTTGAACAATAAGAGGGCCAGCGGCAGCTTGATGCAGGTCGCTATTGATCTCAAACTCAATATCAATGACATGCTTGCCGGAGTCTTTGTGCTGGACAACGATTGTGGTCGCAGTATGATCAAAGGGAGTGGTGCGAATGCGGTGATGTCGGCTTTAACCTCCGTCGTTGTTCGAGGAGCAAATGCTTTTTCATGTTGTTAGGATTTACTGCGCAGAGGGTGAGTCTACAACTACACTCGGCGGCATGGTTCGACTAGAGAATGAACTCTGTGACCCAAGGCCTCTATTTCGCTTAACGTGGGTCACACCTGATGACAAAAGTGCTCTTCGTAGAAGCGTTTAACCAGCTTTGACTATGATCTGTCCATGGTTGGTCCGAGCCATTGTGTTAAACATGTTACCTAAAAAACGCTTTCGCTAACTCTCGGAATTAAAGGTTAATATGGTGCAACAGAATTGTCTTAACGACGTCTGCAGTCGCCTACAGATGCAAATAACCAGTATTATTTTAGGCACGCAGTTAATATTAAACTCTGCAGTCTGTCCGGTGTGACATGACTCGAAAGGTTGATGATGACTAAATTGAAATCAAGGTCAGTACGCCCATTTTCTCGGCAATAGTCTCAAGCAGCTCAGTTTCTGCATTCATCTCATTTGGTATATCGGCTTTGCAATAATCAGACAGCTAGACAAAAGGCATCATTTTTTCTAAAGTTTAATTAATGGAAAAAAATTTACTCCTTAGGGTCCTTACTTTATTGTCTAGAAGTTAGGTTCGGCCATCGTTTTGGTCATTTGACCGGGATGAATGTTTGTGTACCTCGTAATAGAAGGTGAGTGCACTTTTCGTGCCAACACTTTGGTGCTCTTATATGTTTTCGTAGTCCTAAGACCAAGGGCGTTACGCTCAGCTCTCGTGGTTGACAAAATGAAGATACAATGAGGCAAATGTCATAAATAGGCAAACAATAAAAATTGTGGCCGTAATTGACAATCTACTTGGATGTGCAGGGGACGGATAGAAATGAAGGCCTAGGACCGCAAAGGTGAAGTGCTTGGATATGAATTCACAAACGTGAGAACTAACTGCTGCACGTGCATAACGCCGCAGGGAAAAGTAGCATTCCTCCAGCCCTCTTCATATTCGAAAGACACTCACTTGTAGATCATGTACACGAGTTTCCAGTGAAACTTCTTTAGCAGGGAAGTGTTCCGACAGACTAGAGACGCTCCATCATAGTTCCAATTTCCTGGAGAGGCTTCTGTTTGGAATTCAGCAATCATAGATGGATCAGTCTGATCTCAATTGCCTCTCATTTTCTTGCGTTAGTCCTTCTTCACAGACTGCCTGGAATTCGTGAAAGCTAGATTCGTGAAAAGCCAGCCGGGTTTCGTTGAGTTCCACGCTGCATTGACCACATATTGACAAGGCGTCAGTTTTTGGAGCAACGCCCTATTTATTGGCGACGCACTGTTGTCAGGTTTCGTGACATAAAGGTGGATAGATGTATCCTTTTGGACTGTCTGCTGAGGAAAGGTGTGCTAAATAAGCAGGTAAATATTATCCGAACACTGTATGCCTTGAGTGAGGGTTTATTACAAAATTGTACCTACCTTCAATGCCTCCAGCAGTGTGAGACAAGGTTGCTGGCTGTCACCTTTCCTAGTTTACTTCACATTTGACGAAGTCAAGGAAACAGCGTTTACGGGACACGACCTAGAATGTGTGGATCTATACCTTCTGGTGAGCGACTTCTTGACTTGGAGCATGCGGGCGACATTGCCCTAATCTGCGACAGCACCCAAAGCTGTCAAGCAGCACTGGACTGATTAGCACTGGTTGTCTATCGTTTTGGGCTATAATTTGCTGCGTCGAAATGCAAAATTCTCTCCAAGATTGACAGGGACCCACGCCTACGCTGACCCTTGGCAGTGATCAGCTATAAGTCGTTAAATAATTCAAGTACCTGGGCAGCTGTATCAGTGCTCGTTGGATCGAAGATGAAATTACAAATCGTATAGCAACTGCTCGAGGTGCTTTTGCCAATCGTCACTGCCTACGGCGCAGACATGAGATTACGCTCGCCCTGAAGTGCAGAGTTTATAATGCAGCCTTCCGTTCAACACTCTTGTACGGTTATAAAAGCTGGCCCATCAGGTCGGCAGACAAAACGAGCATCGTCACCTTCAATCATCGCTGCCTTTGCAGCTTAACTCATGTCTGGTCAGAGCACCGTCCGAGCAATGAGTGTGTTCGGCTTCGCGTATTTGGTGCAGGAGGAGCGTGAACCGCTCAACACCATTATATCACGCACCACGTTCCGATGGCTGGGGCGCCTGTTACGCATGCAAGCCCACCGATTCCCGTGACGTTCGTTGTTTGCGCGCCGATGATGCGCTTGGAAGAGAAGGAGGGGAGGCCAAGCGATGATTTGGTCGAGGAATGAACATCATTACTTCGAAGTTAGCTTCGGTTGGTGCATCGCGACTGCCTGGCTGGGGTCCGATGGACGATGAACACGATTGTTTGGACACACTTTCTTATATGGCAAAGAGCCGACCCCAATGACGTTTATGTTGTGAGTTCCTTTGTTCACCCAGCGCTTAGACTCCCCTCCAATTACCATCACATGCAAAATGCACAATTTAATATTTAACCTCATACTACTAGTGTAAATTTTTACTAGCTTAGCTTTTGTATTGCGGCCCATTACCTGTTGTGTGTTTCTCACTTTTATTGATGAACAGACACTGTTTGGAAGCATAAACTATATCATCAACAAATGGGCGCAGTAGCGACCAGAATGGAAAAAACAAAGCGAAACTTAAATGTGATACAATAAGAATTCAGAAATAACAACGGAATTATTGAAATAAAAGCGTCTCGAGCAGTGCAATAAGTTATATTATCGGTTGGGATGCCAAACGTTTGCTTAAATTGGAAGAGACAGCTTCATCTTCGTTTCATTATTTGATTTAACAGTACCAAGCACTTTCACAGTGGTCCAACAGCTCTAAAAGGAACTAAGAATTTATACGGGTTAAGAAGCAATGCTTTACGTATCGCGTTTGGGGCTTAGTAAAGTTTTGACACTAAAAGTAGCAGTGGGTTATTTACGTTTAAGAGGGACTTATCGTTCGTTTTGCTGTACTCCTGCTCTCCTTGCAGTTTCACAGCACAAATATGTAACAGCAAATAACTCCATAGTGTATTCCAGGAGTTTGATGAAGATGTAGTACTAGGTAACAAAGTGTAGATGATTAAGTGTGAATGCCTTGTAAATATGAATAGTGATGGTGCAAAAATGACCGATTCTAGAAGAGCATTCCACGGGTGACACAAGCGGATGGAAAAGAATTTCCTTCGGCAATTTAGGCGGCTCTACTGCTCTGTCAGTTTTGGTGAGTGAACTCTCAATTTGGTATTACTGTTGATTTGCATTAAAGAGCGGCACGCTTGGTGTGAGTCGTGCAGAATTATGCACACCATTAGCAAGTCACATTGTAAGCGGAGCTAAAATCTGCTGCTTGCGCCCAATCGTTCCAGCCTCGCCTCTTATAGACAATGGTGCATTCCAATTACATATTTTGATGCTCGACCTTGTGGCTACTCCAGTGCACTAAGGTCGTGTTATAGTCATGGATGCCAGAATGGAGTTGCGTATTAGACATGAAAGTGAACGTACGCACTAAGCGGCTGCCAGAAAATAGAGCAATCTATTTGGCCGCACACCCATCGTAACAAGCCCACATGCTGGTTACCAGTCCTGGAGGCTTTCGCGGATTGCCTAGAGCAACCCAGATCATCTTGAACCAGTAGGCCCAAATCACGTTCGGTGGCAGCTCGCTGCAATACATGCGTTCCGAGCCTGTAACAGTAGTTGCTCTAATGTCGTATGGACAGCACCTTGCGTTTACTCACATGTACTTGCAGTGCATTTTGGATGAACAACTGTTGCGCAGTGTCGAAATCACTCTAAAGCATTTTCTGGCCAGTATTCCCCTAAAGCCTTGCACCAAATCCCGACGTTATCGGCAAGCAACATTAAATTAGATGTACTTGGCTGTGTGAGGTGATTGATGAATACCAAAGCTATCGGGGACCTAGCATCAAGACTTAAGGTAAATCACATCTGTTGTATGGGGTCAGAGAAGGAGCTCCAAACGCTGATAATAACTTGCCGTTAAAGGAGATAGTGACGAATCACCCTAGAAGAGGGTCACCGATCCCGTAACCCTGTATCCTGGAGAGTAGTATCCGATGAACCAGACAGTCAAATGATTTACAGGAATCCAGCTAGACCATACCAACATCCTCTCTAGCGTCAGCTGACTGGGTCCAGCTGGTTCGTGCTATATACAAATACGTTGCGCGCGATCGATTTCGACGGACGCCATGTTGTTCAGCAGTAATAATGTTGGAGTATACCAAATAGACAACCAATGCATCGGATATTATGTATTTTATCAACTTAGACAGAAGAAGGAGAAGGAAACCTGGGCGTTACTATGAAGCTTCGGCACTACTTCTACCTTTGTGTGTGGGTGTTATTATCCCAAGCTTCTACGTGGTAGGAACTTGGTCCTGCTCTAAGCAACGTCGGAAGAACTGAGCCCGTGGCTCTGACAGTTGAGTTGCTGCTACTCCCAGTGCCTCTGGGCGAATGGTATCGACACCCTGGGTTTTGTGCTTGTGTGGACGAGGTCAGCTTCTGCAAGACAGATTCGGTGGGAAAGAAGATGTGATTGAGTCCCGGCGGTGGAGCAATTGTAGACTAATCTCCTCATGGCAATTTTCTTTAGTAGGAGGGCGTATATTTCATCCACAGCGCGTTTGTCGCTTCCGTAGCCATTCCTTTTAGACCATCTGCCGTCGGGAGTGTGGGGAACGCCTTGCCTTAACTTCCGTAGTCCATTGCCGTGCTTATACAGCAGTTTGTGATTAACGCTGAAGGTTTTTGCCATAGTCTGCTGATGCGCGGCTTTGTCCTCTCTAAGCAGTTGATCGCAGTGATATCGTTGGGCTACGCAGTTATTTTAGGTTTCTGGTATTGAGGATAACCTATACCCTCGCCGCGTTAAGTACTGCCAGCAATTTTCGAGTGCTGATACTTATGTAAATAGCTGTTTCAGACCGTTTGCAAACTTTTCTCGCTTAGGCATCCTTAGCCAGCCGCTTAAATTTGTTTGCGAACAAAAGGCAGGTGACATCCGGGGGTATTCGGCAGGGAACGACCAGATTGTGGCACTGACGAGATGGACTAATCGGTCGTAGTATGTAATGATTCGCATCGTCTTATGTCCTGCATCTCGGTATTCTGCATAGCAGATGAAGATCAAACTAATAACTGCATAATCACTGCAAACTAACGGGCAATCTGCATCCAGCGCATCTACAATATGTTCTTCGTCCGTAAGCACAAGATCAAGCACGGATGGCCTATTACCTTTTCTGAACCGAGTGGGTGAATTGTCACGAAAAGAAACGAAACACTGGATACAAGCTCCTGCAGATTGACTATACATTGTTCTGCGCTCGTGGCATAGACTTTTAAACAATGCATAGTTAATTCACCATGGTCAAGGTATGAGTGTATCTTTCTTTCAGAGTTCCCCTTGAGACAGTCGGAATTTGGTAATCGGTTTCAGAGGTAGAGTTGTGAGGACAGTACACTAAAGCTATAAAGCAAGTATCTCTCTCCCGTAACTGCAGGATGCACCAAAGCGAAGCAGAAATCAGCGAAGCTGTATCCTCCATTACCTCGCAATCTAACTCGCTTCGCTATTATAAAATTCACCCCCACCATTTGTCAGTCTGTCATTCCGAATGTGCGATATGTCGGGTAGTAAAATTTCAGACTCTGTCATTCCAGTGTGAAACCACGTCTACGTGATGCCCATAACCTCATAATTTTGGGAAAATAGGCGATGTAGCATTTCAGCCAGCTCGTTAAAGAGACTTTGGGCATCTGTATACAAGCACGGTATTTTAGCTGTCTCTAGTAGACAAAATGTGTCAAGAAATTCAGTTGTGTTGGAGTGCCGACCTATTTGAGGTCGGTCTTTATTCCATTTTTTGAGGAGAAAATGTTACTACTTCCCTAACTTTCTCTGGCCTAGGAACGTCTCAACTATCCTCTAGGTCTACATCATTAATGTGTAAAGGAGCAATCATCGCCGGAACGTGTGCTTGTTGAGATGATTTCGCAAGTGGACGTTTTGGAGCATCTGCAGTCCCTAACCTAAGTTTCGGTGGAAAGATTTTTCGATATTTCCGCCAACCACGTAACGCATATGTCGCTGCTTGCTCTAATTTAACCACGAGTTTTAGGATTCTCGGGTCGCGTGCCGGATAATTTGTTGAGTGAGGTAATCATTTGAGCGAGTGCGCCACAATCTTATCCAAGGAAATAGTTTAACAGATGATTCGCCATTGTTCTAAAACGTTGATTTCCAGCGTCAGTACTATCGTGTGAAGGAAACTGTTTCACAACCTGGTTGAAGATAGTGTTAAGGGGATCGGATTGTAGTGTTCTTCTTCGGAGTTTCTTTTCCAATGTCGCATGTTCCGCGGGACCCTTTAAACGATACGTATTTCACACGATCCACTTTCCTGCGCGTAAGGGGAGAGCAGAAGCTTTACCACCTCAGTTGAGCATTCTGGTGTTGCTCTAGTAAGTCTGGGCAAATATCGGGTGACGAGTAAGTGGTACTAATTTCTTTAGGTTTCGCTTTTACTTTCATCAGAAAGCATGGTAACTCCGATTGTTTGTCGGAAAATTTAAGTTTACATGGGACAGCTGCTGATTTGGGCACATTAGGGTACACAAAAGTCACGACACTATTGTAAGCTTGCTTTTTCTTTGGGCTGTAAGTTTGGGGTCGTTTGTCCTGACTTGCTACCAAGTGCTGCTTGCTAATTTTTTCTCTCTATTCAAGATAGCTTTTGTTGTAACAAAAGTGACCGAAAGGTTGGCCGCATGGGTGAATTTTTTAGCAATCACGGCATATATGACTGAAGTTCTAGGAGACTTTGGCTCGACAATAGACCCCTGCGCCGCACCTGTTAAGCGTTGCTGTTTGGCTGCTCTGTCTTTTAGGCATACAGATGTCACCAAGACTAGTGGGATTCGATCACTTCCAATTTTCGTTTGGTGCTTGATTTTAGTTCCACGGACACTGCTTGCCTCTCAGAGTTTCTGTAACTTTTGCCTGGTGTTCTGCCAAAGTCGGGGAAGACAACGGTGACCGGGACCTGGCTGATCGTGGTTTAGGAGCAACAACCTGTTTAAAATTCCTTTGGCTGAATGCACCTAGGCCTAGCTATTTCCAACCTTTTTCCGTTGAGATAATCTTTATGTTCATCAGCTACTTGGCATCTGTTTCCAACCGGTTGCGTTTCTGGACTAAGGTAAGAATACACTTGACAATTGGTATGGTCGAATAAGTAGTAAAGATACTTTGGACATCCTGTGAGCTATTCATCTCTCCCACATATGTTAACAGAATTTGGATGGTATCATTTGGAAAAATGCGATTAAGCTAAGCCTAGGCTAATTAATCTATTAAGTCCTCCTGACCCACAAAGCCCTTAGCTTGGAGCCATTATGGATGTGCACTAACTCGATTGTTGCAATTCGGCATTTCTTCCTTACCTGAGCCAATGGAATGGCTGAAGACTTTTCCGACTTCCGAGGCGGTATGCATAGGTCAAAAGAACACTGAAGTTGTAAAGGTCAAGTGGGCTACCCATTGGTCCCAGGGGCATGTAGTTGCACTAGTTGACAAGACCACAAATAAACAATCCAACACATACTGGTAAAGCGTAAAAGTGTCATAGCTTTTGGTAACAAAAGTAAAGTAGGGACGTTTATCCTTCCTCGTAGTTATTCTTTGATAAGGTATTTATAATTAGTGAAGGATTAATACCAACATCTATCTCAAACCACTATTGATAATAGCTTGCCAGTTATTAGATATATAAGAAAGCACATAATTCGTCTTAACCCTACTCATTAATCTTTTCTAGGCATTTTAATGCCTGTCACTTTTTCACTACAGAAAGCTCGCATTCACGCTGGTAGCATCCCAATGGGGACGGAAGATCGCAGTCGACTTATTGAGCAGCTGGAATCACAAAGCCGGTATGTGTACTAACGCTATCTTGTCAGTGGCATTTTCCAATGAGAGTGCTTTAAAGGTGACTTTTTAATTCCTAAAGCTTACTATTGTTCGCTGAAATCAGATGACACTTGTGTACGCAGGGCATCCTCAGTAGGCTCGCTACAGTCACACAATATGGGCAATTCTGGTAGCATTTAGACATCTCACAACGTAACGTTTGTAGTGCGTTCCTGCGTAGAACAATAACCACTCACCGAAGTAGGATGGCAGTTTGTCAACAGATAAATGCCAATGCTAACTCAACATAATTGTTCCTAGCCAAAACTAAGTGAAAGTAACAGCAACTTTGGTTCGTTACACATTTTCAAGCTTTAGACAATTTTTACTGCGTTTGTATTTTTACTAAAGTGCGTTTGTTTCGCAAATATGCTAAGCCCCTGAAGGACAGTACCAACAACAATATCCGGTTTTATTTTTTAATACTACACACGTATACATGCGTATTTGCAGTGTTACTTAAGGCCATTTTGCTGAGCTAGCTCTCACACGCTTTGTCTTTGACTGGTCGCCAACTCCTTTTTCTGTGTGAGAGTAAGACACTATGTCACACACCATTGACCATATTGTCACAAAGGAAGTTAGTTTTCGTGTTCTTACAAGACATTGAAAGCGCATACGTAAACGTTTCGACCTAAGTGATTGGCACTTGTACGGTTGATAAACTTTGCTAAATGGATGATCACGTACCTAATGCAATCAGTAGCAACACAGGACACCAGATATTGTGCGACAGTATGCTAATTACTCGATTAGAGTGGGTGCCTAAATGATCAGCGTGTGAGCATTCGTTTAGGTGTTTCTTACCCTTGTATAAAGAAACGTTACCTACTTCAACTCTTACTGGACTACGTGAATCTCTTATGAGTACTGATTGGAGTTATGCATGCTGAGCCTGGTAGATTGTTGAATCTAGAAAACTAAAGTAATTGTTTATTAATTAAAGCTAATGATAAACATGCAGAAAATCGAAATTCACATTTCTGGTGGCGAGTAAGCCCTTTGCCATGTGCTGAAAATACAGTATTTTACTTTTATAACTTTGTCTACGTCCGATGTAACACTTGAGATAAAGTTGCAAAGTTAAGCATTAAACTGTGTCAACTGATTAAATTTTGCAATCTACTAAGTGTCTAAAACTTGGAACGAAAAAATCACAAGTAAAAAACTGAACTTTTGTTTTGTGAGCGTGCTGCTGAACACTGCACGCAGTGCGATGTTGCGATTCGCTTGGCGTGTTTAGAAGTTGGACCAGATAGTTTACAAATCCCACGTCGCATCGGTCCATACCGAAGCAGTACGTAGGGACATGTTCTACCGTAGGATCTTGGTCAGATCATTGTATGACAGCCATTGGAGCACCACACGTCTGGTTCATTTGCAGGTATACAGAAGCAGGTTACTCAATAAATCGACCCAATTTGTCTACAAAGCAAAGCGAACAAATTGGTCGGGTCATTGGAATTTATCTAGCAATGTTTAAGTAGTCGACGAAATAACTTTCTCTGGTGAACACTGAATGCTTTTGGAGATATAATGACGCGACCCTTTCCTAGCTGGATGTGTAATTCAAAGGATCAGTCAATCATTTCGAATGGTCTGGCTCTAGACTTTTGTGAATTTTAATTGGCGTGGTTACGTAAACAAAACGTGCAACTCAACGTTTTCTAACAGCATGAACTCCAAACAAATGTTCTCATAGTTTGTCTGGGCACAACACTAAAAATGCTGTGCAAATCTGAATAAGATATAGCAATCATGCTTTGCCAAATTTACCTTCTATGCGAACTGTCATAAAATATATCTTGCAAATAGACCAACCGTTATAAAGTAAAATATATAATTGAAAAGCAAATTGTCGGATCAGCTGGCTCAGATGTTATCAGCTTGTATATTTGAAGGCCTTTAGCTGTTAGTCAAATAGGATCCCATTGTTGTGTTGTTGGATTACCGCTAAATATTGTGCTGTTTTAGCAATTCAATGGTCAAGTGGGTCTGCGAACGGCTGCCAAATACTAAGCCAAAGTTCGGCTATCTTTGCACGAATATAGAAAAAGGGTCTAAATCTCTGGTGGACTGCAAGTTTGAGATAGACGGACTCCCATACTTGCTCCAGTAAAAGCAAGCTTTATTCTAAGACGTTTAAACAACAGTGGTTATAGTTACCAATTTTAACTAGGCATTACGAATTCAGTTAAAGATGTTTGAGTTATTGGCCACATTGTGGTCCATAAACGAGACAATTCCTTTTGTCAGCGCTCTCGTTGTCTTTTACAATATTTATCATGGGGCTGTGGTGCTACGCATAAATGGTTAACCCGCCAAAGTTAGCTAACGGCGACTGTGAAACCTGAATTCTAGCATTCATGTATGGTCTTAGCAGAATACTCTCGAGCTTTTGGATTGTGCCGTATTTTGGAAAACGGGCATAAAGGAGTGGAAACAAACACGAGTACGTTTGCAAACGCACTGGCAATTGGCCGAAAAAGTGAAACGCTACACTAGCGTCATCAAATCAACGCCTAAAGTTAAATAGTTGGCCCTTGAAACGCATGGTTTTAATGATTGCAAACTTGTAGGCTATTAATAAAAACACCCGAAGTACATCAAAGAAGTTATTAGTCTGATGTGGATGTCAGCGTGTCACACAATAGTTAAATAAAACCGATTTTAATAGGAAACATAATGTAGTTGTTAGGGACTCCAGTACTCAAAATAAAGGGTCGGATGTCTAATTTTGGACATATTTTACACATGCTTTGCTGTTTTCAGGCTTCGCGTAATCCAAAACCGGATTCGAAGGCTTCAGTTTCCTTTGATATTTTTATGCAGGTATAGGTAAATATATCAGACGGTTTTCGCACTGCCGGTTAATTATATATTAGGCTCAGAACTAACCGATACTAAAACACAGAAGTTTCAAAATAGATTACTTAATGAAGCGACTTTAATTACCCGGCTATACTGCTCACAAGAAGTGTCATTATATTAGTGGTACAAATATACTTAATTCCGCTTGATTGTTGAAAGTCTATTTAATTTACTGCAGCCTTGTGTTATGTAGACAAAGGGTGTATTTTAAAGGACCGGTAGAGTGAAACTAAGTAAAATTAGCGCTAATTCAGCATACCATCCTTAACTTTAGCGATACTAATTGCTTTAGATATTTCACTTTATATTTAAATTTTCGCAAACAACAACTTTTCATAACTTCACCTGTATTTTATGTTCAAGATACCTGCAAAACGAATTAAGACGGTTAAGAATCGAAGACGCGAATACAGCTGCAGCCATAGAAAAAATTCGTAAACAGAAGACTGATGATTTGTCCAACTGTCCCGTTGTGAAAACTTTAGCATGGGCGGAAACTTCATGTTTGCAATGTAGAGACGCTCTGTGGAATACCAATGCAAATGAGAAGAATTGTTCTTTCTCTGGTTCTCTATGCACCCAACTGCCCAGCTGTGGCAGATTACAGCTAGCTAATGAGGCGCATTCTGGGACACAATCAAAGTTCGCTGCTTCTCATTCGGAAGACGTTGAGCTGGAAAGACTAAGACACCGACAGTCACTACTCACGCACAGAATCCAGGCTCTCGAAGTGAGTTATAGTTATTTTTGATCAAACATTTAAGCAGTGTTTATCTCCTCGCAGTATCTGTTAATCACATGGCATCTCGACGTTTAGACACACATTACAGCGAAATGTGTATAGCACTACAGCAAATGGCTAATTCTATGATATAATTTGCCCGCCAAGTTTGGTAGTGTCTTGTGGAATGGGCGCAATAAGGCATGCTCCAGGTCCACCGGACGCCAGACGAATACGACAGCTGATACTAACTTAGAGGTTGTAGACCGGTCGGAAAAATAGACCAAATAAACAGTCTTTTTGCAGATTGCTAATGTCCGTTGGATCTTACCTCTTAAAAATTGTCCCCAAATACTATGAGCCGTACCAAATTCAAAACGTGCAAACAATTTTGATTTTGCATACATCCATTTGTCCTTCACGCTTTGGACTACATGATTAAGACTGTAGTTTTTTAACCGCCCAGCTAGAAATTTTTAAAACCTTAATCTTTACAATGTTGGAGCGTTTTCATTTTACATTGTATGCCGATTGATGTTTTTGGTACGATCACAACCTCTTCTCCCACCCACCAACCGCTTCTAGTAACACAGCAATTTTCTACTAAAAAGGCAGTGCAGTTAAGCGAAGAATCGTTTCCTAACTGTAAACACAACAGATGTGTGCAGCTAGTACTTTTTACATTTTTCCAATGTTTCTATTAAAATACTTCTAATGATTAAAAGTCCTTAGTGGTAATGTATTCGTTCCGGTAATCTCAGCATGAGTCCAACTACTTCCCTGAAAATACCGTAGTTATGCGACTTAACGTAGTAGGGGTGCTGCGTACACGTTGGTTATCAGGTGTAAAAGTTGTTATTGCTTGCATGGTACGTCGACGACCCTCTTGGTTAGTCCGAGTTAAATAAAAACTAATCTTGTAAACATAAGACAGCAACTAAGGTGCGTTTCGCGCTCACATTCGCACGAGCCCTTGTAGATGCATTGGCAAATCCAAAAACAGTACAATAAATTAAAAATTGAAATCTACTTACAACCTGTAAGTTAAGGATGAAATCTAGGACTCGTGGTTCTTTGTGTGTTTTGCACTTCCATAAAACTAAACGATACTTTTACGGACGTTACTTTGAAGCGCCTTGCCAAAGCATCATCGAAGCCTCGAGGGACATATTCGTAAACACAATGGCGGGAAACTGCCATAACGATATTGACTCACCTGGTTAATTAAGCGAACAAAACCTTTTTATCCACATCCAGTGCTACGGAAATTCTCAATACATACGTGTTACGCTACTTTGAACAGGGGATACTGCATTTAGTCACTTAATGTCCAGCAGATGGCGGTCAGCGTACTTTATTTTTAAGGAGCACGCTCCCCGATAAATCAACCAGGAGCATGTGCATCATTGGAGTAGCAGACCGTAAAAATCATCATAAATTCAATCGCCTGTTACCATGCTTACTACATCATTTATACTGTCGGGGTAAGAGAATACTGCCTCACAAAGGTCTCATGACCTTTGTGCTGTGACAATGAAGGACGCAAGGATTACGTACGGCTCCAATGGAAATCAAAGATCAGTTTGGAGTTTGGCTTGTAGCCAGAAAACATGCGGCCTGGTCTCATGCCTAATACTCAGTTCTACAGAGTGAGAGAATGTTATTAGGCTGGAACATACCCTTTCCATTTGTAACATTTTTGCGGACTTGGCACCAGAGCAAATGTATGGTTTTTCTCTTAAATATCGGTGAACATGACAATTCAGTAATTTCTCCGTATACATTTTAACTATTGCTAAAAGACTGCCCCTATTTGGTTGCATGCGCTTAATGTTTTTATGCTTTATCTTCGCAGTTTGAAGTTCATGCTCTGAAAATCAGCGTAAAGTAGACTCATGTGCCTATCAGTTTAGCACGCCTCTGGTGGATCCCACTACACCATTTCTCTGCCAAGTTGTCCCCTTGGGCAACAGAATTAAGCTGAACGGGAAATGAGTTGCGCTGATGGTTGAGGCCGAAGCCGCCGGGCTAAACATGCACACCTACACACCTGCACCATTGGGCGACGCACGCACGGCTCAAAGCAATTGAGTAAAACTCCAATTGTATGCCCCTCAGCGCAACCTTTTTGAACTTCAGGTTAATTCTGTTACCAAACGGACAACTTACCCGAGAAATAGTATGGCAATTTACCTCAATTGTTTAAGTACGTTGCAAACGTAATGCATACGTCTTACTCTAGTTGTGATGGTGACGCATTTGGTGGGGATACAGGTGCTTGACTTTGCTTCCTATGTGTCACAATAGATGGACTGACATGTTTACGATCTTTGTTTCCGGTGGATATGGTCAGGCCCAACACAAGTCCACAAGTCACACATACCGGTTTGATGCCAGCACTTCAGTTATTGGCTACATGGAGTGTTGGAGAGCTGTTGTGCACATTTTGTAACATTGCTGAGACCCAAGTGCGATTCCAGCACAGAATGGACTATGGCCTAGCTAACGCCATTGCTGCATCCCGGGCATATAGGTTTCTTCAAGTTTCTGTCGACCAGCTGTTTGTTGACGTAGCGTGGACCGACTCCGAAGCAACATTGATTCCTTTCTGTACACAACTGTGTCTTGTTTACTCTGTTTGCTTCAACGAATTTGCTGTGAGTGGATGAAGAATCGTGAGGCACTCGTTGTCTCCCGCAAGATGCAGCCGTCATAAAAATTTTCAAATTTACGTTGTTATGTCTATCTGAAAAATTTTGTTGTTATAGGTTAACAGGTAAATATGGAACTCAAGCTTAAGAAGACATGATTGTAAAATGATTGATTGTCTTATATCGACTAGCATTGACAAAACTGAACAGACAGACCGACAGTTAATAACAAGTATGATATAGCCACACTACTTATTTCAACGCAAATGCGCACAAGAAACCGGGATTTATTATTGACTAGTAATGTGATCAAATGATGGCAACATCAAACGTTACAAGTGAATAAATAATTATGTGCTATTCATTAAATTTGAAATCAATTGCTATTAATATATCGTCTCTCGAACAAATATATAGATATTTATATCATTTCAGATGTGATATTAATTCAATTCAGAGAAACAATAACCTTTTACTTCAGAAAAATTAATCTGCATTCATTTGGAATCAAAGGGAAAATTCGATACTTCATAACTGAAGTACCGTATGCAGATCCTAATCGGATTATTTTGCAAATCATCAGACCATCACTTTTAATTGCATTTGATGGTGGATAGCCGAATTTTAACTTTAATTAGTTTAAAAAATGCGTATCTAGGACTACCGTCGCGTTTTGGCTATAATTGTTAGCCTGGAGTAGAACTAAACACCAGCGTGATCCATAAACATAATCGAAGGTACGACGCCCTAGTTTCGGTGCAAACTATGAAACCTTAATTACACGTTTATTAAAAACTCAAAATAAATTATATACACAACAAACCAATCCGCTTTTCTACCTTTCCTTTGCTTGTCGAGAAAAGTGCACCTAATCATTCGATGCTTAGATTACACTTGAAAAGGGTAACTCCACTACAATATTTTTGAGTGCTATAACTACAGTAAAACAAGGTAAATCCTCTATGCTTTTCACTTCGTGTTAAAAACCAAATCGGATGAATAAGCTTGCGTACTCTTTGGGTCTGCCACTACTTACGATGAAGCAGGCCAATATTTCTCAACGAATCTTCAGAACTATGCAAATATAAAGCTTTACAATTGCATATTTACATTTCTTAACACAAAATATTTCATATGCAGACGCAGTGGATAAACTTTATGTCCGGGTTTAATGTTACCTCAAAAGGTTAACACAAAATTTAGTTGCCGGTGTTTAAAAGAGTTAAAGTAGGTACTTGATCCTTAGTTGTGTTGTAGCACTACGACATTGACATGTTTATGTTTGCTAGGGTGTGCACCAAATGGTAGGGCAGTGTAGTGACACGGGGAAAATTTCAACCCCCTAAAAGTAGAAAATTCTTCACTATCGCGTGGTCGACAACAATGTCAAAGATGGAACGCCATCTTATGTGGCTTAAGTAAGCACTGCTTCCTTCTACTACAAAATCCAGTTATTAATGGATGAAATATTACATTATCACACCTTACAGTATAATGTATAGCTTAAAAAATAAGAGCCATTAACCGGATAAGAAGGGTTCCAAGCGGCTATCATTGTCAGTAAAATGATATAATAATAATCATCAGTTTGAGTATAATTAATAGATTAAAGCAAATATGGGGTTGCTCTCTGTAACCTCCAAATCATCTAAACAGCTGAAAAAGCCGTTTCATTTTTAGGGGACACCCTGTCTTCATTGAGGTCCGGGCCCATAATTACTAGTTGCGTGCGGATTTATCTAGCAGTTCATACCATTCACTAGTTAAGTAGATAGGGGACTGTAAAATGTTTAACCTAACTGTTTAGTGGACAATCTGGATTGCAAGGTATTGCAGAATTCCCTCAACTAATCAGATCAATATGCCATCCTTACAACAGTGTTAATAAGAATCTACCGAAACTGATGGTGCTTTTTTCCTTTTCCAAGTGTCCTGAGCTGCTACAGTCCATTTTCTTGCCAGGCTAAAGAATTACTTAGGTGAACCATTCACGGAGAAGCGCGATAGAATTTCATATCCGCTGTCTAGAATTAAATTTTACAGCCTACACTTTATACCAACGCCGAACAAATAAACAAGCAATAAGTTACTAAAATATACGGTTTGAACAAGTTCAAGTATATTAAATTAATAGTTCCAAGATATCTGTGTCTTTATTGTTTCTGTAGGGCCACATTCAACAATAGCTATTCTTGATATATTGTTTCTCAGAATGCATTCTAACCGTAAGGATGGCGAGTAACGATTTTCCACCTTATACAGACATTCAGGGCACCACTAGCAAATGGAAAAATCACTGTATTTATAATATGCTCTAAAAATAACATATAAGGCAAACCGAAAGCGGTTGACTGATTTAGGTTTATTCAACATAAGTGTTACTACTGAAATTTAAGCAAAGAAGATAAAAATCATTAGAGGATACTAGGGCTAACAAACAATCATAAACCTTAAACTTAACCTCAGTGTTTGCCAGGCTATCACAGGATTAGCTGGTAACTACCCCTGGATTGGTAGGCGGAAGGATTGCAAAACTGAATCCATGCTTCCAAAAGAATTCGAGTTTAAGCATTGCTTTGACCGTGACAGGCATTCGAGTTTGAGGATACATATGACACAGGGAATTAGAATTATTTGCTGTTAACTGTGGGTGCTGTGAATCTAAGACGATCGCAGGACTAAAGCGGAGCAAACGATAAGTCCTCATTTTAATATTAAAATTTTTAACTATTTTACTATCTTTATCATCATTTTTGTTATGTTGACATCCCCACCAACTATCCAACGGGACTTGTAAAGCAATGCTTCTTAACCCCTATAAATTCCTTGTTCATTGTTCATAATGCCAATTGCTCCCAATCGCTTTGTCACTCTACAGGCAACATCCATACTTTTTACTTTGCTTTATCAAGGTTGCCCTCCGTAATTATGTATAAACGTAATTTAACCTAAAGTGTTTTATCGGTTCGACCCATTGAGTCATGGACGACCGAGGCAGACCGACTGAACATCCAAACTAACTGAGATTTAGCGCAAGTTATCTTCCGCTGTCATGCAGCTTCCTGTCATTGCAGAGGACAGTGTCTGACGTCCGATGTTACTACTTCCAATCCACGGCAGCAATATCCGCATGGCATTTGAAAGCGGGTATATTTCTTTAATACGCCTGATGATGTATAAACGGCAAAGGTCACCTGCCCAAAAGACCAATGCTGATGACCAGAGAAGCACAAACGAGAGCGACTACTCCAATCACACCTACTTTGGCACAGCCCACCGCTAAACCCTAACACATTGTTGATGTAACCTCAATTGATGACGAAAGTTTGCAACAAATTTGCTAAGCATAGTAAACAGTTCTTCTAACCAACCGTTGTTTGCTTTAAGCGTACTTTTTGTGTTATCCCATCGAGGAAGGAAACGTTAGCATGTGCGCGGAAATGAAAGTCCATGAAGTATCATAGCTTAACAACGGTTCCTGATACGCTACGTTCCATTTCGCGTAAAGTACAATGGAACAATGGAACAATGGTTTATGACGGGTATAAAAGCAATGCTTGACAGGTCCCGTAGGATGATGAGAATTAACATCGTAAAATTAAAAAATCGTATCGATGAAAGTACGTGTGAAATGCATGACTCACCAAGGGATTGGAGATGCACATAAACAAGTAATCCAATAGGAATTTTAAGTGGATTCCGTCCACGTTCGTTGTTCACTAATACCATCATCCGATGGTCGCACGTTATATCACATAGTGCAATCGTGTCAGAGTTTCGTCAAGGCGCTTTTTGAAAAGGGATAGGGTGGGAGCGTTAATTACATGTTCTGGAAGGGCGTTCCAAGGTTGTGACACTCGGAGGGAGAAGAAATTGCGTCGACATTCCAGTCGACTGTACTGTGTGATCAACATAAACTGATGTCCTCTTAGAGATGCGTTTTGACTACGTTTCAAAAGGGAATGACACGTGTGGTTGGGGGTTCTCAGTATCCGGTACACCAATAGGAGATCGCCTCTCAAACGACGGTAACGTCCACTGTATAAGTTAAGAGTTTTCAGCCTGAGTGGGTAGGGAGGGCTGGAAAGACCTTTGACGTATTTTGTCGCTCTGCGTTGTGCAGTATCGAGTGCAGTGAGGTGGCACTTCTGCCATGGTTGCCACGCTTGAATAGCGTATTCTGTGTGCGGTCTAACAAAACCGCTAAGCATTTTGGGAAAGATTGAAGCGTCAAACTTCCCAAACGCTCTACGCAGAAGGCCAAAGTGTTGGTTTGCTCTCTTGGAGGCCTTTTCGGTCTGCATTAAGCACCTAAGATCTTCTTGTACAAGCACGCCAAGATCGCACTCATGAGAGGTCCGCTGTAGAATGTCAGGTCCTAAGCGGTAGTTATACGCACTCTGATGGCTTATGCTCAAGATTTTGCACTTTGTGGTGTTGAACTGTAGCATGTTCTCGTTTGACCACTTGTATGCTTTGTCCAAATCATCCTGCAAGGCTGTGTGATCCTCTCCTGAAGCTATGGCACGCCATATCTTTAGGTCATCTGCAAACAGCAGAAAGTTGGAAGATAGTGCAGCTGCAAGATCATTTATGAAAACAATAAACAAGCGAGGCCCGAGTACCGAGCCCTGAGGTACGCCACACTGAACTTCGATTGGTTCGACAGGGTATTTCGGACTCTCACATTCAGGTGACGTTGAACGAGAAATTCGCCTATCCATCCTAGAATAGGATTGCCGATACCACAATGCTGCAGCTTGTTCAGTAAAATCCGATGGTCCAGTCGGTCGAATGCCTTAGAGAAGTCCAAGTAGGCTACATCCACTCCGACTTCGACGTCCACAGACTCTGTCCAGTTTGAACGAGCAATCAGCAAATTAGTTGTACAGGACCTGCCTTGGCGAAATCCGTGCTGCTCCGGAACGATGATGTTGTTTTTCTCCAGGTACTCCATGAGGGCCTCGGCTACAATGGACTCCATGATCTTGGAGATTACCGGAAGAAGGGTAATCGGACGATAATTAGTTGGATCTGCACGGCTACCATTTTTGTGGATTGGAGTGATGATCCCGTGCTTCCACATCGTTGGGACGTGCATCTTATTATATTATTATTATATTATTATATTATTAATAGCAAAGCATATGTCTCAGTAAAAGTTATGCATTTTTTCAAAGATTAAAGTACCAGTGATAGTAAAAGTAGTAAGCAAGCAACTCAGTCCAGGTGTTTAGTAAACTGTACGAAATTAGATATGAAATTAGACATGAAATCGGTTAAAATATGTGTACTAGAAGGCATGCATTTCAGCATAGGTTTGCAACCATTGTAGACGTTTTTGACTTATTTCGTTTACCTTCTCGTCGTTAGATTATATATTTCACGCATTTTCCAACAAAACCCACTGTCAACATTTTAGTTTAACTTCTGAGCCCCAAATTAGGATTTCTAATGAGAAAAATATGCGCGTGTACTTGAAACTCACCTTGTTTTGGAAATCACACTGTTTAAATGGTATCCAGTTAACATCAGCAAAGCAGTAATAGTGAAGCTAAATTAGATATATATACATATATATATATATATTGACTTTCCTACCGTTAAATTGATGTTGCTTCGTTTTATTCCACAGGTACTTAGATATATTTGCCAGTTAAACTAGCTGCTTGCTTCCCACGAGCGGAAACCTATTTTACTACTAACATGAGGATGGCAATTTTGACAAAGAAATGTTTCAATGGAATGCGCAAACTTAATCGACGTTTTACGACACACATTGCAAAACTTGCTAGATTAGAAATCCAAAGTTCAGCAAATTGGTGTGTGATCAAAATTGAAGTTGCATTCTGTGCTTCGTTTTGCTTAACTAACTCATATTTCTCCAGATTAATCCATTGGTATTCGCTGGAGACCGTTACCAGCCACCAATCGAAGGTGACGAGACTTCACACTTAATTAGCTCGCTTTCATGGTTACTGTTAAAGCGCACACCATCATACCCTCGTTGCCAAATAACTTTGCCTATCTACTTGCCATCCCCGAGAGAGTACACTGGTAAGATCGATATCGGATAGGAATGTGTCAGTATGAACTATAATGGGGCAGTTGACAGGTGAGCTTGTGATATGGCGAGTCGCAGAATCAATCTGGAGCACAATAATACAATCAATTATCCCGTTGATCGAAAATCGCGCCAAGTGGCAAATAAAGAAGTACTTGTGGCACAACTCGGAAGAACGAAACTTCGTGGAGCAGAACCATTTAACGAAAGCACGGCCAACGCTCTGTTGGAGAAGCATTTACGCAGACGTCATAGAGCGGCTCCGGCAATTTTTCTAGTCGACCGGATTCGATTTACGAAGAAGAAATACCACGAATATTTGTCTTACAGAGAAATCCATAATTTCCACCGGTTTCCAAACAATCCGGACAAATTTATGCTGTTTGTGGTGGAAGAGAAGCGAGGAAACCGCAGTTATGAGAGCTTCCGTTGTGAAAATGCTGCAGACGTTCAGGACATACGGAATATGATAAGCGCGGCGCACAATGATCCGAAGCGTTTGCTACAAGGAGTCGGGCCAATAAGAATGTTATCTGTTTCTTCATCCTCGAGTTCGGAATATTACATCGAAAACAGACCAGCTAGTAGAAATTCTCGACCGCGTTCTGTTCAGTACGTAATTAATGAATCGCTGCCACAAACCGAACCAATGTGCTCACCAAGAGTTTACTACCGAACAAATGCGAATGGCCCACTCAACTCAGATGCACGAAATGATCTTCATCAACACCCATCACATCGAGGAACACAACCCACTGACTCAGCAAGACTATCCACAGCGACAAATGATGTCACATACCTGCGTTCCGATAACCTCAACGGACCACAAATAGTAGAACACGGCCCAGTCTATATGTACATGTCACGTTCAAGACAGAACCGGAATGAAAACAGCTGGTCACCGGACACATCGGTGAGCCGCAGGGGAAATTATTACTAAACAAATTATGGTGCTTCTTCCGCTTGGGTTGCCTTATTGAAAGTGTGTCATCTTAAACACAGACAGCAAAGTGAGGCAAGACCAAAAACAGTTTACGATTGTTATAGCGTTTTATGCATCAAGAATATGTGAGCACTACTAAAATAAACTCTTCATGTTACATAACTTTTTTAAATATATCTTGACGAGATGGTAGGTTGATTTGAGGAGTAATGTTTCGGTTTTGGCTGAAAAAGGGAATTGAAACAAGCCAAACTGATAATGTTAAATATCAGTCCACAGATAATGGCACTATCTTTAACGCAGCACAAGGTTTCTACAACCAAACAGATTACACGAGACAAACGAGCTGATGAGTTTAATTGCATGAAACAATGCGTTGCTTGCAAACACCCTACAATTTTCGCGAACACGAATTTCGGGACAACTCACAAAATTACCCTACTTTACTAGTTTCTATTAAAAATAAAATAGGAAAACCAATTGTGCCTAACTTAAAGCAGTCCTGGATTCATAACAACCGTTGCCAACCGAAAACTGTCACCGGACTGACTCTAATTCAGCGATTGCAGAGAAAGTTGTTTTGACTTTTAGCAAGAAAGTGGCCACCAATCACAAACAACAGTAGTGAAGTTATTTTTTTAACTTCTGAGGCTCAAAACTTATTGTCTAGGTGAGTAATTGTCGCGCTTTCCAACTGAATTGTTATTTTTAGCTAGTTACTGTATCACAAGAGTTTAAACGGTATTGCGATTATAGTAAATAAGCCCGTCAGCGTTATGACAGTATTTGATAGTCAACGTAACTAAATTTCACACCACGAATTTCATGAAAACCTGTGGAACCGCTTCAATAAATGCAAACTCGGCAATGCATGAAAGTAATGAAACAGAACAGTTTTGTTAAAATATGCTGGGGTTAAATTCATAGCAATTATTGATAAAAATTTGTAAACTGCTGCGTTGTTCAGCCAGACAATTTACATCACGTAGCCATCAATCGACTTGCTAATAATGGCAAAATATTCTATTCGGAAAATTTCGCTTGTTTTCTCCTTGGGACTAGTTTGTGTAGCTTAATATTTTTGCGGAAAACTAAAGCTACGTTTTACTGAACAAACTAAACGTGACTGCTTCGCGTAAACTCACTCCTACTTACATGATGGTCAAAAGACAATGCGATTCGTCTGACATCGTCCACTACATACTTTAGCACTCAGACTACCTGGAGAACAACGTTCTTGGAAAGCACGTTGTCCACAACTTCTTTTAACCTCATTAGGACCTGGTGTCTATAAAGTAATAGTTGGATTTAGTCATTTGACAGAAGTAAGCATCTATTTCACAACTGCAGCACAAGGCTAGTAGATTTATATCTTCCAGTTCATCAGGTCAGTTTGTGTGTGCTCTGTTGTTCTCTGATGTTTTTATAGTCGCTGATAACTTTCCGTCGTGATAATACTGAATATTAAATTTCGGTGTACACAAATGATTCGGAGTGCAACTTTGCCGTTCCCCTACCTTCGGGAATACAACACATGCAAGATGGCCTTGATTATTAGACGCTCTGAAAGAAATATCAAGGCAAGCAAATCGGCACTTTAGTCTCCTGTGTAGGGCGTTCGTGATGTGCGAGGTCACAGACTTTACAAAAATGCTTGGCGCGTAATTGAAGTGTGGCAACCCTGACAGTAACTTCACTTCACCGCACTCAATGCTGCAGGCGACGAATAACGTTTAATTTTTCTACCACCTTCTATACCGTCTCAGGCTAAAAGCAGCGGATGTTCTCAGCATTTACGGAGCGATGTCATAACGGTGCATCCCATTCTAAGAAACCAAATGTACATGCCACCATCTCTGAGGGGTCATAAGCTTTAGTTGACTACACAGTGCAGCTGAGTTTACTGTGGGCGAAACATTCTCTGTCTACAAGTATCGCGGCCCTAGTATACCCTCTCTGCACATGTAATAAATGACGCGCCTTGTCTCTTTTCGAGAAATATCTTGACGATATCCAAGCATATCCATATTACATGAATTAGACAGCGACCGTCAGATGACTGCACCAAAACACAGCAGATAGCAGACGGTGATAAAATAATGCCAAAACCTGGCAGGAATACGCACAGCTGGGCGAGTCATGTAGACCATGCCTTTTTTAACCCACACTGAGTTTTATCTTGTATTCTCATTATATCCACCCCATATGCCTTGTCAAGCGTTTGAAGTATAGCCGCTATAAACCGTTGCTTAGCTGCAGCATTATATTTTAGGCAACCTTCCCCTATTGATCCCTTTTTTCATAAATATAATAATGAATTTGCTTTACCTATGTGCAACGCTGCTTTTGTCTGCTAACTTGATGCTCCTTTATGCCTGCTATGTCACTAAGACTTCATTGCTATCCGGAATGAGTAGTGAACGCAGATTGTGCTTTTGAGAAGGCACATGAACTTTGGTTGGTTCTACAGCTTGATACCCATGTTTCGACTCATTGTCTTCAAAAGTACCTTCTCCTAACATTAAAAATACGTGTGTTTGTGTGTTTGTAACGTATCGCAATTTTTTCTCACGCCAATAGTAGTAAACCATGTTCAGAACTGGAGCCCAGTGCCAGCCTTAGATCCAGTTGATGCCCATCAACCCATTTGCAGTGTCGATCCGGGGATTGCGCTTACCAAAAAGATTCTTGAAAAGTATTCATAAAGCATAACCACTAGACAAATAGAGTAACCTTTGTGAACTGATGCTATTTATCTGTAAATCTTTAAAGGTTAAAGTTTGAAACGTATATGTAACTCAGAGCCGGTTCGTAGACACAAATAACTTCGCGGAGTACTACATAATTGTACATAATTGTAAGAGTACCAAACTGAGAGGTCAACAGTTCAAACTGGCTACGCAATACGGTCAACAGGATTGCCGACAAAATGTGTTCTCCCTTCGGGTAACCCGAACTTGGAACGCTCTTCCAACTCACGTCAATTTCGGCCCTATATTAGCACATTTTAAAGAACGACTGGACTATATTTTAGCTCCTCGTCATTACGCGAAATTGTCCGTTTCCATCAGAAGCCAAACTAACACAAACCAAACGATGTGTTTACTATTCCTTTCCGCTGCGTAGCAGCAATGGGGCCAACATATGTGTTCAGGTAAATAATCGGTGAGTCATTTTAAACCTGATGTTTCCCATTGATGTTGTCATCTTAAACTCTTCTATAATCCACACGCCGATAATCCAATGAAACCTGAGATGCGTTCGCAATTTTACAGTTATAAATCATTGTTCATTATACAAAATAAAAAGCAAACCACAGAGGGAATGCAAATTTTCGGGTTTTTGAGCACTTACCTTGTGTCTTGGATTGCGATCCGCAATCTAAATCGTGGTCTCGGTTGACTCTTAGGTCAGCCTCAGCCAATACCGACACTGGGACCGCCACCGAAGTGGAGGGTTTTCGGTATGGCTCTCTCCTATCCCTTCACTCCACGACCGACTGTTTCATCTTTCTTTCCACTCATCAGATAGAGATAGCCGAGCAGGGATTGGAACCCGGCGAATAGTGCTTGGCGACTATCCGTAGAAATAGGCCATTGAGCTCCGAAAATCTACTTCTAACCGCTCTGTCCAACATTGCTAGCGGAGCTCAATGGCCTAGTGATTCTGTTGATAGTCGCCAAGCAGTATGCGCCAAGTTCCACTCCCAGCTCGGCTATCTCTACATGATGAGTTTAGCTAAAGACGAAACCGTCGGTCGTGGAGTGCAGGAATGGGAGAGAGTCAAACCGAAATCCTCCAAAGTGGGAATGCATTTATTTAGCTTTTGTAACAAGCATGTAAGCTGTGGATGCGTATGTCGCGTCTCAGCTTCGGAGTGTCCTTTCCACTAAGACAAAACCGTCGATAAACAGCTTCCCGAGTTTGGCTTTTGAAGTAAACAACAGGAATCATCTAACTGAAACGCAATGGCTTTTGCCACGTATCATATTGGACTCAATCAGACCAGGACGAATGATGACTGTTCTCTAGCTGTTGATTCCAAAGACCAACGCCAGAAGTCCATAGGTACATTTTTGCCTCTGAAAGAACAAGCTAATTTCAGTGGAGCGATGATTTTGACTTGTTCGTTGAGTGCTTTTCCTAAAAACACATGCTGACTTACTATACTAGCATACATATCGATATATCCTACGTATTACTGTCTCATAACCGGTATTTTATTGGACACCGCTTTACATAATATCCTTGCTGGAAGATAATGTTTATGTTCTCCTCACCTTGGAGTTTCAGAAGCCAGTTTGTTTCACGTTCTACAGAACTAATTATTGGATGGTTGTTAGACAGATTTGTTTGGTCACCTTTCACACCTCTTTATATCGAGAGATTGATCATCTCATAAATTCCTAATGCACTATAATTATTATTCACCCTGAAATACTGAACTATTGCCCAAGTTAAACAAAATGAGCTCATACCTAACATTTGTTAAGAACTCAGTGCGCACCAGCTTGCTAAGAGAAGTAGCAGTGAAAACAGTTTAAAAACACAGAAACAAATGTAACGTTGGCGAATAAATGTAGGAAGAAAAATTAAGACAATTCTTAAGCAGGTAAGTCTCATAACATTTTTCATGCAAACCGATGCCTTTTCTCCATATCAGTCTGAAATGTTTAGTGGTATGTCTATGTCTTGATGTATAAGAAGCAACCATGATTTTTCTCTCCTGTTGACACATAGTCAGTGTTAAATCAATTTTGGAACTAAGTCTATGGAAACAACACTAGCACTTTGAAAAGCATAAACTCTGCCCCCAGCAAATTGACTCACAACAGCATTCAACTTGGTAAAACAAGGATCAGCAGCATTAATGGTAAAATATTTGTTTCCTCACTATAAGGCCAAGTTAGGCGTTGTACTTCAAATGATTCTATTGATTTTGCACGAACAAATCACTGTGATTAACACACTACCTATAGCAATCATGTCTGGTTGAGATATGCAAAATTTTCTGCTTGTTCCGCCCAGTTTTATCTCAATACTAGACGCAGGCCTACCAAATTAATTGAGTAAGCGATCAAAAGAATGAAAATTGTTCTAGGTTGTCTCATAACCATGCTCACGTGACTAATGAATTGAGCACCAAATAATTTATGAGGTCAAGTGAACGGTTCCTCTTCAAAGCATATTTGTACAGCAAAATGTTTCACCGTTTGGAGCTGTGCGTCCACAAAAATGACGCAATTCCTGGAATGGTATATGACATTATTGAAATGTCTGTACCACGTGACCTGGTAAGCATTTCTGGAGATTTAGGAAACCAGCCTGTGTTCATTGTTGGGGAGGTAGGCAGATCAATGCGAAAGATCTTCAGTGCAATAAAACTGATAGGAGGGGGAACCAGATTGCTGAATGCAGGAAAGTTGAGTAATTTGAAGGTAGAAAAAGAAGCATAGGACAACAGTCAGTTAGCAGCACGGTATGCGTCGATAGGAATAGTAAAATTTAGGTCGGTGTTAGGGAGGCCGTAGGAAAGATAGCCAACTATTTGTTGGGGCCAGGCACTTGATTTGTAGGATATATCAGCGCTTTTATTGCTGTGTTAGTAATGTACTAAGCTTGTGCAAATCTAGTCCGTCGAAGAACGTATTTCCCCAATTAACACTTCTCAGTGAGCACTATTTCTCACGTGCGTAATAGCAGTCGCACTTGGATAAAATCACGAAGCGAACGCATGTCTACCAATGTACATAATACATTCAGCTGTAATTTAGAACTAAGATGTGCTGCGATGAGTTCAGGTTGTTGGTTGGCCTTTTGGAGCAATGTCCTTTCTAAAGGGTGATTCCTTGCTTTATGAATCCGCATATATACAATAACTTCGGTGACATTAGTCTACTTCATTGATATACACACTAACGTGTTTAAGTGAGTGCAAAATATATGGCTGCTCTGTTATGAAATGTGGTGTTAAACAATACACTTTTCCAAACATCAGTGGTTAGCCGCAGTGGTTTTTATATGAACATTGTATTTTCTAATGTCAGAGAGTGTCTGAGTTGATGCGTTACACAAGGGCTGTTAGCGCAGACGAAAACACTTTAATCCAAGGTGATTTGTCTCACATATAACTCTGAATGACAGTGCCATTGTACACCAGATTCACGTCGTTCCGCTTGGGTTAAAGTCTAGCTTTGTTAGATAAAGACTGTATGTTACCTAGTGATCTTGCCGCATTTATGTCAATTACGTTGAGGTTGGCAACCTTCACACGTTGTGTAGTTCAGGCGTAGCCGTCACTGTCTGGTAAGAATTGATCCACTGCTTCAGGGAAACCCATTTTGCGGATGAATCCGAGAAAGATGAAACGACAAATATCTGAATTCCGTCTGTTGACACAGATCAGCTAAGCTTATTTTAGACTGGGAATAGAGGGTGAGGTGAAAACTGTCATCTTTCATCCCAAACTCACTGACTAACGGGTGAATACCGAAATGGTGGTTTCCCTTCCATAAGCACTTCTCACTAACTACTACCCGTCTCCTCCAGCTGTCAGTACCTACTTGTCTGGAAATCTATTGTAGTAAGTCGTCAGCAAATTTTCAACAGAATCACAAAATTGCGGCTGGATTGTGAACATCTACCTTTTGACAGGAAGTTGTAAACATTCTCCGGTACATCCTTCCAACTTGATTCAGTCAGGAGAAGTAACATCGCTTAATTATCGTTGGTTTAACGATTGCGCTGGCCATACGCCGTACAGGTCTGCTAAAACCTTTGTAAAATAACGTTCGAATCACATAGGGGGCAGTAAGGATGTGCAATGTCAATAAAAAAGAGTATTGCATTCAGGCTTTTTCTGGAATTTTTATCCATTAAATAAACGTAGCATAAGTATATCTTCGGTTTCTTTTCTCTTATGGCCGGTCTGCCCAATAAATCTATTCAATTGTTCCCCGTAACTCTAATTTGTATTTTTGGAGAACATGTTTTGGTAGAGTACAGGGGAATTATTCCAGTAAAATAATGGTGTTTTTTTCATTTGTGACCTAGCTGTCTAACCGGAGTGACCTACCGAGTTCCAGAAAGCTTGTCCAAGCTCGCCTTTTAACATATACAATTTTTGACATTTCATAACCCTAGTGTATATTTATTAATTGACCAAAAAGTTTTTGATAGTCCTAGTTTAGAGGACCTACCCAGCATATTCCGAATGTCAGATTGTGCCTGCCCGTTGCTCAAACACTTTTAGTTCTTCTAGCTCTTAGTCAGGATACGTACGCAGTTAAAAATGCGTGTACGTTATTATTTATATATTAAGGATATTGCCTGTTCGACAGTAAAGGCCACTTATTTACTTGAATTCTGTGCGAAAGTAGACCGAAGAGGCACCAAACACAAATGTTCATCACGGACTCACGCACGCATATCGTACACATACCACTCAGTAATATGCTTATGAGGCACCGAGTCTTCTTGAAGAGAAATTCCGGTATTTTGCTCTAGACTGCTTTCTAGTATAGTATTTGTATTCAGGTCACCTCTGAGGACCGGCTAGACTTGCTAATGGAGCTTAACTGCGTTAAAATTCTCATCCAGTCAAAGGTTGCCAAATCTCATTTAAACCGATTCTAGCAACGTTATTTGGAATAGCAAGTATTAGATTGCCTTTCAATATTTCCTCTTGCTGGTGCACACTTATTAATCGACTGCCTCGCAAATTATCGATTTGAACGCTCTTTGTGTTGAGGTGGCTTACTGCGAGTTCGGCTGCTGGGACTGCGATAGTAGCGGATAACTTACTGGTGTTGCTCATTGCGAACAAGAAGACAATATTTACTTTACTGTATCATGATTAGGTTATAAAGCAAAACATACTAATTACCAATCCGGATAAGTATCAGACGACCGGCGGGATTCCTTTGGACTCGTTGGAATGTGCATTTCCTCGCTTACCTTCAATGTCTACACTTCCCATTTCTAGCCAGCAACGTACGCCGCTGATTCATGGAGGACGATATATTAAGATCAAGAACCGTAATCAAACTGCAATACAACCCGGCAGATCCTATACCGCCACGCAGATTATAGCTCGCGCAAAGAGTTAGGCTTAGCCGTTAGTCATCAGAACTTTTCTGCCGGTATTCCTGACATCAACAACCATTTTAAAAAAGTACAAAAGTACCTTTCGTTAATCATGAGTAGAGGGATTTGGTGATATTTATTTATTACCATTGTAATAAGTTGGAATAAACTGCGTGCAAAAGCCAATCGTCTTTCAAAGATAATCATCGTGGGAGTAAAAACATGTTTATCTGAAAAGACATTCCATGAATGACCGACCAGCATAGAAGAGTACTTTATGTGAAAGTATCTAGTTTCGCAATTTTCACTCAGATTCAACTGGCTACAAATTAGGTCGGTGGGGTAAAATCGCTTTTCTCGGTGAGACTCTACTCTACCTGATTAAAGTCCTCACGCAGACGCTGAGTGCGCCAGCAACAAAATCCAAGCAAGTTGACCCCAGCTTGCCTAGAAAATGACCAAACACTTGCTACTGTTTAACACCCGAGGTTGTGAGACGTCTTGCATAAACTTAGCGCATCCGGATATATTTCCATTTGCGACATCAAAATGTAAGTAAATCCTAATTAACAATATGCTCTAGTTTTTAGTGTGTGTAGCAAATTATGTTTACCACATTATCATCTATTTTGCATCTACAGAAATCTAAAGTAAACCTTCAACTGAGCCTGAACCAACTTGTTCAATCCGAAGTTGGAACAGCGACGAGTTCAGATTATGGCTGTGCTGGAAATGGTGACATGAAGGCCAGTACACAACACTTTTGCGTCGATAATAGAGAAACATATGATACTATTGATAAGTATCAAAAGGTTTCGCCGACAACATGCATGACTGATCAGGAGTGTCAAACCGAATTTCCCATTAATACCCATGTGGCTTTAGATAAAAAGTATCTACCAACTCTCAACGCTGGGACAGATTCATACCCAGTGACACGTCTCGGGAACCGACTAGATAGAGGACACAACATTGGCAGTGAAACTGAAGTTTCCAAGCGATCTGTGACCACAATCTCCGCGCTGGCAGCAGTTGCAGCCGTTGCTGCCGCTTCCTACCTTTCTCGATCCATGCATGCTTCTAGCATCGACACCTCAACTCCCCCCATACAGTGGTCATTATCAAACGCAAGTAAATCTGTTTATGTGAGTTCAGAAAAGACGCGGAGTGAACAAGAAAAAAACCAGCAGGCATGTACGCAGTCAATGATAGCTGGCAAGCCGGAAACGAATGACGCAGTAAGTTTAATTCCCCCCATGGTATGGTATTCCTTCCTAACCAAAAGCACGCAAAACAACTACGTTATCCTTGTAGACATATCATTCACAAATCCACTTCTAGTCCAAGCGACAACCGTTTAAGTCACACGAAGTCCACGAAGTCACAAATTGCTGGTGCATTTATGAGAGAACTCAACTATCAGATATATTAAATGCTTAAAACGCTGTAGTCTGTTGGATTGATATATCTGTGTATATTAAAAAGCAGTTCAAAGCAATGCTTTTCCTCTGTTTATAAGTATTGCTTTGAAGATGATTTTTACATGGATCTACTAGTTTTGGAGGTGGGTTAAATGGTACACCCATGATTGACCAAATACCAAACCGTTGTGATCAAATAGGTCCAGCTTACAGTTAGGTGCCTAAGAAAACTCATTTACCAGACTACGTGTTCATCTGTAATACCTCTTAAGTAGTACTAGCTGTTTTACGTCGTGCGGGCGCTCAAGGCAAATTAAAGACCAAGCCTAATATCTAGACACAACAGTAAACGAATTCATATTCAGTCCAGGTCGAGCAAGGCGACCCTCACAGTACCCTAAGCCGACATGCGACCAGTGATGCTTGCGCGAGAGCGAAGCCTCCGCACTGAGTATCGGCGAGCCGTCGAATTCAGTCAGTCCCTGCGCACAGATTTATATAGCGTTTGTGCTATGATTTTTGTGGGAAGGAACTGCGTGAGCTAACATCTTGTGAGTAAAGTGTGCACGTCCCAAATAACCTACTGAGGAAGTTAGTGAAGATGAAATACTCTGTGCATAAATTGCAGCGTATCATTTGCTTTCGGGGGATTTAAAACTGATGCCAGAAACGGCAATGAAGTTATAATTTGCTTCAGGGGTCTAGAGCGCACCATATTTTTAATCGTGATTGTCTGTGCTGGCTTTCATAGAATTCGCCATTTGCTGTTATACCCTATGAGTAGATGGCCCAAAAACACATTGGTACGCGAACAGTTAACACAGAGCCAAATTATTAGTCAACTCTAAACATAAAACGTTTAAACGCATGAATCATTTACCATATTATCAAGAAAATACTATAATTCCTGAAATATGCAGCCACTAAATTAGGTCAGCCACGGTACCGTCACTTGTCTATTTAATTTTGAAAGATTTGTTTAAAGACTAATGAGTTCTTAACCAAACTTTTGAAATGCCGCTCAATTTATTGGAAAAGCCGCAATATCTTCTTACCTAGGAGAATGAAGGAAAGCTTGTGACCAAATACAATTCTCTAACAGGCATCAAAATGATCGACAACCTCCCCCACTCTGGTTCCATATTTCAATGGTTTACGATAGGATAAAAAAACCGAACTTTATAAAACTCACGGGCTGGAAAATACACAAGAAAATTGTAACCAAAAACATGCCAACGTGGAACGTTAATCATCAGTATCGAGACACCATATTGTATCACAATTTTGTGGATCCTTTTGGCATTAAGAGGAATGTCTAAGTCTCTCGAATGTCATGATGTCTAATGCGTTCACCACGTGTGTCCGCAGTGCATTCCAGTCGAAAGAGACTCTGAGAGTAAGAAAACTTATTACAATCCAAACGGGAGTGGTGTGTTACTAGTTAAAGATGACGGCCTCGACATTTTTCTCAAGAGGCTAGGAGCAGCAGGTTGGTATATCGGTGCGCGCTTTCAGTTAGTAGCCGGTATGTGAGAACGAGATCACCGCGAAACCCTCAGTATTTTGAGGAGAGAACACGGAATGAAGGAATGTGCAGTTCGTAAGAGAGACAGAATGGTCCACATGTTGCTTCGGTGGCTCTTCTTTGACGTCGCTCCAAGAGATGAATATTCCGATTTAACTATGGGCACCTGGATTAAACGGCATATTCAAATTTGGGGGACGAAGATATGTGTTGATCAACAGTGGTACTATCCGTCATTCAAAGGTGCCGTGAACTCATCTCAAAAGCCTCAAGTTCAAGTTCACCACTTTCGCTGCGTTCGAAACTCCGATCTAATTGACAACACTTTCGTGAGTGATGATACTTAAGCCTCGTTCAACAGATACCTGTTGCAAAACGTGCTGTCCCAACAGATTTGTGATGAAGATGCTGCAAGGCATTGTCAGAAGTTGGAACTTTGCAAGCTTCACAGGGAGCTGGTTGCCTTCCACCGATTCGTCAATCCGGTAAAGATCGTCTTTGAAATGGGCACGGTCGGAAGCTGAGGGAATTGCTTAATATATATTTTAGCAACATCAGCAAATATCTGCATCGGTGAACTCGGTTATGTCAACAAAATACAGTAGCAGGCCGTGAATAACTTTGCGGTTCGCCACAAAATAACCACTAGCTTTCGACGTTACAAATGGCCCTTAGCCGATGAAAGAAACGAAACGCACACGCGTAGTATGCAACCGATTTACAAAAAGTTTCCCGCGTTACAGTAACTAGAAAAGCCGGTAAGAAACACCAATGAAATAAGGAAAGTAAGGCCAAGTCATTGTCAACCGATCATGTGAGTGCCTGTTTTCATGAAAGATAATTAAGTGCATACGTGACATCCCCCACTTCCCTGGTTAAGACCGCAAACGCTGGGTTGATACCGATCAATTGGATTAGACGCGTTTCTAGCGTCTTAATTAAGCTTGTACCGCATCCGTTCGTGCTTCCTGCTTTTGTGAAGCAGTTTCACTGTGCATTTTTAGGTCAGTCACCATCATCATTATATACGTTAGCTGGAGGTGGAAAACGCCTTAGCTACTAAGCCGCAATATACAAAAAAGGAAAAAAAGAAATATGAAACAGGTGCAAGCCAGTTATGCTACCGATAACGGATGGGCATCGTTCCCGTAAGCTACAAGCCGGCTACTAAGCAGTAAAGTTAGTTAAGGCTAAACAGTGAGATCGTAGTTGGAGAGGGAGACTAAGTGGGGTGAGGTGGGCAGCACAAATGCCACTGAGGTCGGATCCTAGCCATATTAGCTAGTGTATCCAGCCAAACGTGTTCATCATCTTTCGGACCCCAACCATGGAGCCGAGACGCTCCAACTGAGGCCAGCTTCGAAGAGAGGACCTTCATTCCTCTCGTCCAAGTCATCGTTTGGCCTCCTCTCCTCTTCTTCCATCCACACCCCCGGCTCGCAAACAACACACATCACGGGAGTCGGTGGGTTGGCATGAGTAACAGGTGGCCAAAACATCGGAGCCTGGTGATTGCAATTACGGTGCTGGGCGGTTCATTTCTTTTTCTTGTACCTTAAACAAGGAGTCGAACACGCTAGTTGCTCACACGATATTCCCACCAGATGTGAGCTAAATTGCGAAGGCACCAGAGGTCAAGCGTAACTGGTATCTTTATGTCCGTTGATCTAAGAAGCCAGGTTCCACAACCGTAGAGTAGGGTGGAACGTAGCGCTGTATTTTATATGCGAAACTTCAGGGCGAGAGTGATGGCTCCAGAGCCATAAGTGGCGAAGGTTACCAAAGGCGCCTCGAGCTTTTGCTATTTAATTTTAAAATTAATATAAAAAGTAAAGTAAAAATAAATACAATAAATACAATAAATAAACAATAATCTTAAAAATAACATTAATAATTAACAATTACTTAAAATTAAATTTAAAATTTAAAACGTCCCATAGGTTATTTCCTTATCTCTCGACAGGTAGGGTAATAGTTTCCTTAGAAAGTCCTTAGATTTGGCTTTCATTCGCGATCCCAATTGTTAGGATTTGGAAACTTGCTGCTTGGGTTTCCACGGAAAAGGCACAGAATTGTAAAAGGACACAACTTGAATTGCTCAATTTAACCCTAACTGGTAAAATGCGCTAGATACTAATGGGTTCTTCACAGTTTTCGCTAAACATACCTTACAAATCATGATCATCGAGCTGCGTCGAAATAATATGGGAATACATGTGTATGATAAGCAATCAGGTTGGTTAGTTCAGACGAAGCAAGAGAGCAGTAAGAAAGCGAGCGCAAGCCGGACACACCTTAAGGAATGCATCTGAGTTGACTCGATGAAGGGTTTAGTAAGTTAACCAACATTACTGAAGCAATCCTGTTTCATGGTTCTCTAAATATGCGGTCGCAGAAGCAGAAAACCAGGAGTTGAGCGCTGCGCGCTTCACACGTATCCTTATTTGTATGTGTCAAGCTGATGTTTTTGCTCTTAGCTTTTATCATAAAATACTGATTCATAGAACAACACCTGATTCTATTCTAATCATACATAAATTTTTCGGTGTCATGCTGCTTCAACTGGTATACGGCGGTCTTGTTAGATGTTGGATCATGAAAACAGAGAACCCCGACGAATATCTTTGGAAGCAAGCATTGCATCTAAAATCCATCTGATTATACTCATGCCGACTTTATTTAACATGTTTTCGTTTGTTATCACACTTTGTAAGCAACTTCGTCACCCTAACTACTCAAATGGATTAGGAATAAATATCGTTCTTCATAAGCTATTCTAACTAGTTTTCTGCTAACAACTCTGTAACGACAGGACTTATTTGCCATCTGTAAAAGAATGCAGTTAGCCACCTAATATATATGACAAATTTTTTAGATCGCTGTCTCCTTTACTTTACATTACAGATCTTGCAGTCGAGCGTGTTCCCAATGGCCGCGCCTTGCAGTACGCGAACCCACTCAGAGGTTCAACGACAACCATCATTCATGAACCAACGAGTACCTCCGATAGATGGGTTACAGGCATTGGAAAACAATTACCGAAACTATTCACAGTGCGTTGGAGACGGTAATTTGAAACTTAGGATCTTGTGCAATGCACCCCAAACAGATGTTGACGAATGCATTCCTCAAATCAACGGTCAGCAATCACTTGCATATTCTTGGCATGAGTCTTATCTAAATCCACCCAATAGCCCCAGACCATCCACAAAATCCAACTTACTTGCACCACCAACCTTGTCCAGGACAGACTACCAGCCTAGAACTAGGTTTGCACAGCGAATTGAAATTGCACGTCAGGCAATAAATGATCAAGCAGTTACACCCGTAACGCATCATGTGCTGTGGGGGAGGAGAGGTTTTAGTCGGCGAAGCCCACCACCGGCCACGGATTCCTCTACAGATGAGGGCCATTGTGTAGAACAATACATGAGATCGAATTCTGTGGTTTTCAATGCAAAGGATGAAGTTGCCTGTAATGTACCCCAGGACGTGAAAACAATGTCAAGAATCGTTGTCATGGAAGAGAAATGTTACTCTGAGGACGATAACTCCGAAACTGACGGAACGCGGTTAGACCGAGTGCATTCAAAGCATCCTACATCAGCTCAGGTCTCAAAGCTTGCTCATCATAAATTAAACCACAGTAGGTCAAGTGTGATGGAAAAAGAATCACAATCTGACAGTGGAGCCTCGTTAGGATCTGAAGGCGCGCAAACTCAATCCGATGAAGTGACACCGCAGGGAATGCGACAACCCAAAAGTGTCCTTATTTCTGGGTATTCTAAACAACGCAAAAATGACAAAAACAGTGGGTGAGTTCATTATGTAGACTATGATTTCCTGATAAATAAAACATTAAAAATTGGTTATTTATGTCATGGGCCATATAAAAATTAGTAGTGGACCAGAAACTATCCTGGGGTCCTTTCCGTAGATTGAGTTCCTGAGTAGTAAGCGTCCAATGTAGTGAGGACTAAAGAGATCGAATACAGTACTTAGGAGAATAGGGCGTTTTCGTCGATGACAGGTAGCCAGCAGTCTAATACTCAGTAGTGTAACGGGCTTGGCGTTATTTTTAGCCGATCAGTATCTTCAAAATTGGACATCCTCAGTCACAGCTTTAGATCATCTGAACATACCAGGCAATCTGTTTGGAGCTCTGAGTAATGATTATTGGTGAAAATTTTCAGGAGCTCTGGTCAAGGAAAGAGCCCTATGAGACTCCACTGGTCATTAAGCAGGTGTGGTTCTGATATCACACCCCTTCACTTTAATGCTCCGGCAATTTAGACAGTCAGCGATGCAGACGAGAGTTTTCTCAGAGTTGCCACTAATTTTTAGCTCCAGAATGAGCCATTTTTAATGGTCTTTGACAAATCTTTTGCTGAAACAGATAATAGCGGATTCCAGGGACTTACCAGTATACAGATCTCGGCTATTTTTCTCTGACAACAAATAAACTAGCGATAAAAGAAAGTACCTTAAGATAATCATGCCGAAAGCAAAAGAGGATATCCGGGTTCTCGTTGCAAAGAAGTAGGACTTGCTCAAAACCTTTTTCCATGATTTTACAAATTATCATTTCAGGCAGATCAAATTATATTTTGCAGGGTTCCAAGAATCTCTTCACTTGTATATGGGCTACACATTACCTGATTAACAAGCTCTCGGGAGACATTTTGCGTCTAGAAAAAGCAGCTAATATTCCCAAAGGAGGCCAGCTATGTGTTGGGCCACAGCCTGGGGGAACCAAGGGAGCTGACTGTTACTGCATTGTCTGTTTAAAGACGAGCCGACGACACCTATCTCAACGTATGGTCTAGGCTGTGAGAATATAGGACAATGGGCAGAATACGTTGCACTGAAACAACAGTGGTTCTACCTAAATGGCAATTCAATAAACAGCCATGTATAAGTTACGAATAGGTGAACGGTCTCGTACATAGGTGTAGATGTAACTCCACATGGTCAGTTCAGGCGATCCGCGCTCATTCGATGACGTACTAAGTGGTGCATTAAAACCTTGTTCGGATGTCTGAGCCTTGTACGTCTTTGGCAGCAAATAATGAAAACTAATATTAATAAATACTAACAGGTGAAGATAAAATGGGCAGTAAATTCCGATTTTGAATCTGATCACTGGTAGTAATCTGTACGATCATTATGGTTACAAATGTAAAGAAAAAATGTACTACTTGTAAATAAATAGTAGCAGCCACACAAACGAATCAGGATTGCACATTACCAGTTACGTCAGTGAACTGATTAGGAATCCACATTCCCCCGGCAATTTACGCATCGTTTTGGTCCGGATCATCCACCTCCCTTAAAGTCTCCTTCAGTAAGCACACTTACCGGACGTCTGCGAAACGTACTCTTGTTCGCACGTACCAGGACTTCCCGAACCAGTCTGTCGTACCCAGTCTTGCCTCTTTAGTTATGCCCTTTGGCCACAGACCTCTTGGAGTGCATACATCGGAAACTAGAAGTAAATCACCTGTCTTTAAGCTACGCTTATTTGCATTTCACTTTTGACGAGCTTGTAGGGTCGGTGAATAACACAAATATTATCATCTTTTCCTAAATTCGTCGGACAGCTACTGCACATGACGCAACCGTCTTGGCAGTCTGTTGGGAAGGTGCATCTGCTTGTGGTCCAGGACCGTCAGATTTTAAAGTCAACAATTGACTGCGTGGTAGATTTCCGAATTCGTCGGCATGGCCGGGATTGGATATCAAGTGTCCGTGGTTACGTATTCTTTCCACCTCAACCACCGCTCTCTGAAGAATTTCGTAGTTGACAAGCTGCTTACCAAATATCATTAGTTATCATCCGTTTTGTTTAAAAAATGCTTTCCCACATACCGCCACGATGACTCGCATAAGGAGGATTGAAGATCTATTCGGAATTTCTTTCTTTCAAAGTCCGGTGCAGATGAGCTTGATTCCAAGGTCGAATAATAGCTTTTAATTCACTTTTAGCTCTCCGGAAACTCTGTCCGTTCGCACTATACACTCTCAGTGTTATCTCCGTCGCGATACAGATCATGAAAACGCGCACAAGAAGGAGCCTGTATCCAGAACGTGCGTGATTTCGATATGTACGGCTCTAACTGAGAGATAAGTGAAGTGACTGCCGTATCGCTTCCCCGTTGTTGGTTTTTCGTCACCAATAATAGTCCGAAATATTTGACGCCGACCGAGGTAAAGGATGGTTTATATGCTAGGCAACGGTACTCGATGAGAGAGGACATTTGTTGTTCGCAGAGCCGAGCATTCCATAACTTAAAAAGTTGGCAAACATTCAAAGCTTTGCGAATCGCTGTAACACCGCGTACGACCCAGTAGCGCTGACTCGAATCGGAAAGAACGTGTGGTGCACCGACATGTCCGTCTCTTTTCTAACAACCTGAATTAATCAGCCTGGTCACGAAATCTTGGACAGGAGGCAGGATAGGAAGTCTAGCGTCATACAGTATTGATGAAAAATTCAATTTACCACTCACTCGTTGAATACCGTTGTGCAAGCATGGACACAGTCTTTGCAACGAAAGATTCAAATGTTTTAAATCACCTGACTGCTACGTTTGAGCAATTCCTTTCCAATACTTTAACCTCATCTGCAAAGAAGAGTTGTCGTACACTTGGCACCAATTCCATTTCCTCTTCGTGAAGTTCGGACAACATCAAATGACCATCGGTTGGGTAACTCGGATATTTTCCGCAGCGTTTCATTAAATGCCGCTTAAATTTGAGCAAGATAGACACATGTCGTTTTAGCTTGACCTGGCTACCGCAACTTGTGAGCATATCTAGTCAAGTGTTGACTAATGGTGTAGAGTTAACAAGATTTTCGTGCTTCAGCTATTCGTTTGGAATTTCGCACAAACGTTTCGGTGCCCCCGACCAATGGCCTTCTTTGAGATTTAGGAATCCAGGCCCGTCAAATAAATTTGTTTTCAGGACTTCATCATTCACTCGTAATAAACGAGAGGCTATGTCCGCAGGCTTTTGCAATGTTTCGACGTAACTCCAATGCTTTGGGGTGGAAAACTGAAGAACCTCGGATAGTCTGTTCGAAACGAAAGCTATGAATCGTGTTCGTATTCGTATTACGAATCAGCAGTAGCACCACCATCGAGTCTGTCCAAAAGCTCAGTTATCTCTCCAATTGCGACTATTGAACCGCTTGAATGGCTAACCGGAGGGTAAGCGCTGCCACTGTTAATTCTAATCGTGGTATTGAAACTGCTCTTATCGGTGAAACGCGCGACTTTTCCATAATGAGGGTAGACCAAAGTAGACATTTTAGGCCGACGATCCTAAGGTAAATGGCCGCTCCGTACCCATCTTCCGAAGCATTTGAGACACAAAGCGGCTGTACATCGTTGTCAGTTAATGGCTTTCCTCTGATACACCGAGAAATTCTCAACCGCTCAATTTGCTGGGCGTCTCCCAAGAAACGATACCATTCTTCTCTTGCTGATCCGTCTACCTGAGTATCACAAGTAAGTCCTTTTCGTACGAATGATCGCAATGGTTGCTTGGTACGCAACAGTACCGGGCTACTACACGTAATGTACCATACATCGAAATGACAAATGAGAAAAGCGAACTTCGCGTGCAATTCCCATTGAACTTTCATAGACTAAAGGTTATGCAAGCATCTGATAAATTCCACTTCCTTCCCAGAGTGAGTTGTACGTTCTCAGATTGCAGAGTTAATAGAAATGATTCGTTGGATGCCGGATTCCTCGTGATTTCGCGCAGAAGTTGGGAGACATTACACTTCCATTTCCTTAATCGTAATCCACCCAGGAAGGCAGTTGCTTCAAAATTCGTAATAAGACGGCGAGCTTCTCCCCGGCTACAACAGCTGAACAGGCAATGATCAACGCAAAAAAACATCGCTGCATCAGTGCCAGTGTCGACTCGGAATACTCGGTCTTGGAGTCTTCGAGTGTTCTTCTAAGTGCGAATGATACGCAACTTGGTGATGACGTTGCATCGAATGGTCACCCCTTCATGCGGTACATTTTCTGTGATTCGTGTAACTGACCCTTCGGCCACCATAAAAATCTTAGTTGGTCTCTATCTTTCGGGGTCACCATTACCTGGTGAAATATAGCTTCAATATATGCAACCACTGCCACGGTGTCCATTTTGAACTTCAACAAAACGTCGACTAAACTGTTCATCAGGCTCGGTCCTTTTAACAATTTATGATTTAAGGAATTACCTTGACAGGTGTTAGCACAGTCGAAAGCGACGCGAACTTTACAAGGTTTATTTAGGTGCGTTACTGCGTGATAGGGCACATACCAATCGCCGTTTTTATTACCAAACGGTTCCTTGTAAATGATTTCTGCAAGCTGCTTTTGAGGTGTACTCCTCGACCGCAGCGTTTTACATCTGATGGAATTCTAGGTTGCAAGTGAGTTTTCTGCGCAAGGACGTCAGCCGATAAGCCCCCGGATAGTTGTTGGGTAGATTTGGGCATCCATCTTCCCATGGTAAACTGAGTTGGTAAAGCGAGCCGCATGTAACCACGGACGACTCTTACTGTTCTAGAGCACGCTTATCATTGACAGACATTCCGCATCCTAAGATACATGACTCAGTAAAGTCCAACTCGTACGTTCTCTCAGGAGAGATCGATCTATAATCTCCGTTAATAGCATTGCTGCAAATGTTCGGTGCGTCTTATCCTCCAACTGGCACAAGCAGGATCCAACGCAATGGTGTTCGTATAGCAACATGGTCTGCGGACATTTCGTATTGACTCTCAAGTGCCCACTGGGCTTGGGGGACATATATAGCAATTAATACTACGACACCTCGATCAAAACTGTAGAAGAGCTGCAGGTCTTTTAATTGCTCCCACTTAAGTGATCGTTTTGGTTCCGGTATTATCCTTCATACATTAGGCCTCTTTTTGACGGACCACGCTTAAACTATGTACAGAGATGTACCCCATTTAAGGATTACAGCTCTGGTTGTGCCATCAGCGAACACACCCATGAGTCATTGGTGACCGTTGCTAACTGTACAACTGAGGGCCTATTTGGTAAATTAACTTCCCGTAATAGCTGTCCGTCAACAAGTGATGAGTCGGATTCGAAGTTAAGTAAAGCATTGATAACCAATATCTTGTTCATTCCATGCAATACAACTGAAATAATTTCTAGAGCCACTCGGCTCCGAGACGCAGTCATTTCCGTGATCACTGCCTTTGGTGAGGTCAGTTGATTCAACTTAGCTTGGTGTAATCAAGGGGGGTGTTTCAACTGACAACCGTTGAGTCCGCAAGTGAATCTGGATCTGCAATTTGCAGGCTTAAGGTTGGCTTTGAGGCAAAATGCACATAGTTCCCAGAAACGTCAAGCAAGTGCACTGTACTGTTCATGGTTTGGAAGCGAGGACACTGATAGTAGTAATGATGTCCTGATGTCAAGCTGCAGCGCATGAGGCAACCGCCTGAGCACCGAAGGCACCGTCACGGTCGCATTCAGGTCGGCTTCATAGTTCAACTTTTGTAGCGTAGTCAGGCAAGTTTCCATCACTCCAGCCAATCCATGCAGCGCTTCAGGATTGTTCGACGTGATTTATGGTCTATTGACTAAGCTGATGGTGTAAGCCCTGGCTACAAGATGAGAACGACCAAATCTAGATTTCAGCGTTTCCATGGCACCACGAAAATCTTCTTCTGGTTCCAATATGACGCAAGTCTCGATCACCCACCGGGTCTGGCCTTTACAATAATTAATCAGGTAGATGTCTTACCCTAGCGGTCGCAAAAATAGTGTCCTCCTGCGTTATTCTCCTCTAAATCTTTGGAATTATTCTCACAAAGACCCATGTGCTATCATTCGATTTGGCTCCGCGACCTCCTCCCACCACTGCTCATCTATTGGATCAATCATTCACCGATCACCAGCAAACTGTGCTCTTGCAACTTCGAAGTCAACCGTATTTGAACCTTATCGGAGGATTTATTTTTCCTCTCGTCACACAAGAACTCTTGTGGTCTTATGTTAAAGATCTTTTTGAGAGTGACCGGATCAGCTTACTACCATTCCTTCAAGTTGCTGTACAAAGCGATGGTCGTCAATTTGATCCGCCCTTGGAACTGCCACTGTCGTCATTAGACAGTATTTTCCAAGTCATCTTGCTTTGCCTCAATCCTACACTGTATCGCTGCCTACCCACTTACCGGCTAGATCGATAGCACGCACGTCGCCTATCTATCTTAAGGAACGTGTGGCTCAGCTGGCCGCGACACGCCTGAACCAGCTGACCTCAAACCATCGCCGATAGCCACGCAACGGTGCGTCAGGATCGCTATCCTCTTGCTGCCGCTTAAAACAGCACGCCTACTGTGAACATGTCTCGTATGAAGAGTAAATGCGAATCATGTGCTAAAGTGGTAACAAGTGGTCTGGTGTGTACCATGTGTTTGAAATCCTATCACACTACCTGCCCTGGGAAGCGGGCGACAAAATCAACACCGCTAGGGGTTTTGGTTCTGCCAAGTATTCAATTCTATCCCGTTTGTTAGCTGTCTATCTGTGCTACTGAAGAGGTGTGAAAGACTAACGGAAGCGGTCGAGCAACTGGTGAGCGCCAGAGTTACCCCCATGGGAGGGAACGGGCCTGCACTTCTGAGTGAAAATAACACCCCAATTCTCTAGTCAGGCCGAAGAAGTGAGCCAGGCGTCCCAACCTAACCCCAACGACTCAGCCGCCAGCAGTATCAACTCCATTCTCTCTCCCTCCTATAAGTAAAAACATTGCCTGCAGCGCGCCTGCCTCAACTTCTGTACTGTGTGCTGCACCTAGTAGTCTGTTCGCCACACATGAGACTGTAAGCTACAGTCAACCAGCAACAGTGAACAAGCCGGCAACGTACGCATCGGTTGTCGTCAAGCAAACACCGGAAAGAGCACCGGTAACCTTTGTGCCCGGACTAGAGAAGACTAAAGTGTCGCAGCACGGATGGCACTCATCAGTGCCGTTCACAAATTCACCAAAAACACCGGATACTAAGCCTCCAAATCTAAATCAGTAGCCACCAGGCGCAACCATGGTGCCCTTAACATTGTATGCACATATGTCCCCGAATCCAAATCCAATACAATTAAGGATAAGTTGACGGACGATTGAAATCAGTGGGGTTCCATCTGTACGTCGATCGGTGTCCATGCTAACCCCACAAAAATAAGAAGAATCTCGCGCCACCCAGACGCGTTGCACTACGACAAACCCCGGTTACTACGGATAACACTAAACTCGGCGGACGAGACTGAAGCAGTTCTACTGTCTGCGAATCGTCTGCGCAACAACTCAAGTGGAGTGCGCATACTACCCGGAATCCCGTGGAAAGAACGTCTAGTGGATCCTGCTAACAAAGATAAGTACAGGAAAAGTCAAGATAAGAAAACAGTGGTTGCTCACGGTGTTCCTGAGCTTAATGATTTCTCTTCTGATTATGCTCATATGCACAACCGCGAGCAATGGCACTACATCCGGGAGGCTTCTTCTCTCGAATCATTCGTGGTCACCTCGTTGACACGGATCCCCATATCACCAAACTATAAGGGGTGCGGTCCCAGGTTGTTAAAACATGTGTTACAGTTAGAACCAACGGCACGAGCCCTGCTAAAGAACTAGACTAAATTTCGTTGCAGATTGCCAACAGAAATTCGTCTGAAAGCAGCGGGAACACCAGCACCTTTTAATGAAAAGTTAGTAGAGGCGCAACTCTTAATGTAAACGCCAACTGCAGGACCCGACCCGGGGACGGTTTCAAGAGTAACCATAATATCCGGTGGGACACAGCAGAGCACGAGCGAACACCGGGATTCGGGGCATATGATACCTGCTTATATATCAAACACTTCTCGAGAGTATGCAACTCATCCAAAAAACGATTAGTCGCCGACCCTTTATTGGTCGGCGTAAACTCATTTGCTTCATCCATCCAATCTAACACACTCTTGGTCTCCGACAAGCTCTCACGCATGTACACAAATGCCCAAGGTCTACTCAGCAAATTAGCTGAATTAAGACCGACACGCGTCTGCAGCTTGGAACCTCATTGCTGTCACCGAAACGTGGTTGCGCTGCGATATAACGGACGCTGAAATCGAGCTAACGGGCATGTCCGTTGTCCGGAAGGATCATTCCAGCAAAAGTGGTGGGGTAGCCCTTTATTTTCGTAACAACACGGAATGCGAACCCATACGCGATTCGGAAACTGACGTACCTGACGCCATTTGGTGTAACTTCGGGCTGCGAGGGAACGATCTTGGTCTATTGGTTGTTGTTTACCGCCCACCGTCGTCTACTCCAGAGATGGACTGCAATTTGATGGCTGTGTTGAAGCAAGTGATAAACAAGAAGTACAGTCACATTCTAGTCACCGGTGATTTCAACTTACATCCTCTCGAATCCCACGCCACACCAGGAGAGGAATTCAAAGCAGATTTGCAAGATCTGGTTTCAGATTTCCCGCTTTATGGCCACGTCACTACGCCCACCAGGTTCAAGGGAACTGACAGGCCATCGATATTGGACCGAATATTCACCAGTGAAGAACTGATGGTCGAGAGAGTGATAACAGATACTCCATTGGGCCGCAGTGATCATGCGACACTGCTGTTTCATTACTTGTACTACGCGGATTATCCTAAAGAGCATGCCGAGTAATAACATGTCGTAACCAACTAGGACGACCTGTCCGACCACATTGATGCAACAACCTGGTCGTTCTTAGCTGAATTAACCCCTGAGGTGGCCGGCGGAGAATTCGTCAACATATTTACCAAGCTCGTAACAAGGACATCTGAAACCGAACTCTTCCGGCCGAAAAATATGGTGCTTCGTAAGGATAGGAAACGTAAGTGCATGGCATTAAGGGACTTGGCATGGCACACCTATATAGCCTCTCCGAACGACCATACCTGGGATGTCTGCACAATCCATGGGAACCACTGTGTCAAACTCGTCCGGGAGGGTAAACTGAAGAAGCAAAAAGTTCTAGTGGAAAAGTTTTGCTCCAATCCCAAACTGCTATACAGACACGTAAACAATTTGCGCCTAGTTAAGCGCGGTATTGCTGCTCTGCACACAACATGCGGCTTAGCCCAAACCGTACAAGCGGCGGTCAGCGTTCTTGGACAACAATTTGGCCGTGCCTTCCAAAGTGCGCAATCATCATACATCCTGCCTAAGCAGATAACGTCGCCATCAGGGCTTAATCACATATCGTTCACCTCCGCAGCTGTACTGAAGAGGCTGATGTCTCTGCGCGAGTTCAGCTCCCCGAGTGCGGACGGCATTCGCCCGAAGGCATTGAAAGTTTCTGCCGTGAGTTTGGCAGGACCACTAGCAATTTTCTTTCAACGATGTATGAACGAGATGCACGTCCCCACGATGTGGAAGCAAGGAAGCATCACCCCAATCTACAAAAGTGGCAGTCGTGCTGAACTAGCAAATTAGCGCCTGATAACACTACTTCCTGTGATCTCCAAGGTTATGGAGTCCATTGTAGCTGAGGCTTTGATGGGGTACCTGTAGAACAATAGAATTCTCGTTTCGGAATAGCACGGATTTCGCCAGTATCTCTCCTGTACCACTAATCTGCCAATTGCTCGTGGAAGCTGGACGGAATATGTGGACGCTGGTGTAGGAGTTGACGCGGCCTACTTGGATTTCTCAAAGGCATTCGACTGTCTAGACCATCGCATTCTCCTCCACAAACTCCAGAAACATGCAATCGGCGATCCTGTTCTGGGTTAGACAGGAGACTTTCTCTTGCGACATCACCTGAATGTGAGGGTTCAAAGCAACCTGTCGGAATCCATCGAAGTTCAATGCGGCGTACCTCAAGGATCGGTACTTGGACCCCGTCTGCTCCTGGTTTTCATAAATGATCTCGCGAGCGTGCTATCTTCTAAATGTTTGCTATTTGCTGATGATCTAAAGGTATGGCGCACTATAGCTGCAGTGGATGATCACACAGCGTTACAGGAACAATGAACAATGATATATAACGGGTAAAAAAGCATATGCTTGACAGGTCCCGTAGGGTGGTTGGGGCAATAGATAAAATGGAAGGATAATCGAACAAGTAAATCGTTTTTTTAAGCCTCTACAGATTTCAACGCACCACTTCATAATGATAGTTTGAAGTATGGACTGGATGTCTGCACCCAAAGTATAGCTGTTATATTACAGCAAATGTCGGAAAAAGAAATCAAAGGAACGGATAACGCTCACTCGTGTGTTGCTTCCGTTGAGAGGTGTGGTACGTTACTCCAGTTTGTATACATCCATGTCGCTTATTGGGACACTTCTGTATGTAACATCACCGCCACTTTGCGGGGAGGGTCAGTAACCTCATGGTTTGGGTCTCGTTATTTCGTCCTCCGAATAGGACGTGCTATGCCAAATAATGCAAGTTGGAAAGTGTGTCATCTAGGCGTTTTTTAAATAGCGCCAATGTGGGGGCAAGGACGAGGTGAGTGGGGAGCGCATTCCAAGCACGGGACACACGGAGTGAGAAAGTGTTTCGTCGACAATCAAGTCGGCTGTAGTGTGTAGCCAGTTTGAGCTGATGTCCTCTCAGGTTGGTATTTTGGCTCAGCTGCAAGAGACTGCGACATGGGTGATTTGGATTCATCAGTATTAAGTAGACCATGATGAGGTCTCCTCGGTGACGACGATATTCACCACTGTACAATCCCAGAGACTGCAGTCTGCGTTGGTAGGGGATGTGAAACAGGCCTCTGACGAGCTTCGTTGCTCTACGCTGTGGAGCTTCAAGTGCCATGATGTCGCGCTTGCGCCATGGACGCCAGGCCTGGATTGCATACTCCACGTGGGGTCTCACGTAAGCGCTCAGCATTTGCGGAAATACAGATGGCTCAAAATTTCCGAAAGCCCTCCGTAAGAGTCCGAGATGTTGACTGGCCCTTTTCGATGCCTTTTCTGCTTGTCTGGAGCAGCCAAGGTCGTCCTGCACGATCACTCCGAGGTCGCATTCCTGGGAAGCAAGTTGCAACGGCTGGTCCCCGAGTAAGTATTCATGGATGAGCTGGTGGCGTAAGCTCACGATTTTGCACTTGGCGACATTGAAGTGGAGCATGTTTTCGGATGACCAAGTGTACGCCCTGTCCAGATCGCTCTGCAGTGTTGTGTGACCGTCCTCTGTCCGGATGTCATGCCAAATTTTGACATCATCTGCAAACGGCAAGAACTTCGACTGTAGTACACTGGCAAGGTCGTTAATGTATGTTAAATATAAACGTGGACCCAGTACTGGCCCTTGTGGCACACCGCACTGGACGTCAATTGGGTCGGATATGGCGCTGCGGGCTCTCACATTCAGCTGACGTTGAGTGAGCAAGTTGGCGATCCAACCACCGATTCCGTAGCCTCGAAGCTTGTGTAGGAGGATGCGGTGGTCCAAACGATCGAACGCCTTCGAGAAGTCCAGGTAGACAACGTCGACTCCAAATCTGGCATCAGCTGACTCCGTCCAGCTTGCTCGGGCCAGCAGCAAGTTTGTAGTGCAGGATCGATTTCGGCGGAATCCGTGTTGCTGTGGCACTATGATATTGTTGTTCTCCAGGTATCCCATCAGCGCCTCCGCAATTATACGTTCCATTACTTAGGATAAAACTGGGAGGAGAGTGATTGGACGGTAGTTCGACGGCTCCGCACGATTACCGCTTTTGTAAATGGGAGTGACTAGCCCATGTTTCCATATTGTGGGAATCAGCATTTCGTCAAGACAACGTTGAAAGAACCGAGCTAATGGTTCGGCAATGTTTAGGGCCGCTGCCTTCAACGCCTTCGGTTTAATATCGTCTACGCCTGGCGAGCTGCGCACACGCAACGACATTAGCGTTTTCAACCCATTGGTTGCCGTGAACGATACGTTGTGTAAACCTGGGAACGGTGAGAGCTCTGTCAAAATCGGGTGAAGGGATGGTTCACTCCGAAAAGTATGGAGGAAGTGTTGACGAAACACGTTGGCCGCGTCCTGTGCAGTTTGCGCATGACCATCTGTTGCACGCAAGATCGGGATCCCGCGCTGCACTCTACGGAGTTTGTTGATATGTCTATACAACAGCTTTGGATTTTTGCTGAATTTCGCCGCTAAGTTCTGTTGGTGCTGGAGTTTGTCTTCGCGAATCAACTTGACGCAGTGGTTTCGTTGATTTGTGTAGACTCCCCAGGTCAGATTACTTGGGCAAACTTTGTAAGCGTGCCAGGCCGAATCCCTTGAGGCCATAGATTTTCTCGTACGGCTTCTTAGGAACGAATCCACTTGCTTCGGGCGAAAGGCCTTGCGTTCTGATGCATTTGCCACTAGCTCAGTGAATTTGGTGACAAACACCATCCAAGCCTCATCGGGCGGATTCTCGGTCAGGAAGGACCAGTTGGTGTCTTGAACAAGGTTAGACAAGATGTCGTAATGTGTAACCATATAGGTTTCCTCGTCGTTCTCTCTAACGTACTCCGAATAACAGATGTAACGAAAGTGCAACGTCGCGTGATCACTACGACCTAGTGGTGTAGCTATGGTAACGGTGCCAAGCATTAGTTCCTCGTTGGTGAGCACAAGGTCCAAGACAGAGGGGGTGTCACCCGTTCTGAAACGAGTGGGGGAGGTGACATTGTTATACAGTGGTACATCGGTAATCAGTTCTTGCAAATCAGCCTTGAAATGTTCGCTGGGCGATGCTGGAACTTCGAGTGCGTGCAGATTGAAGTCCCCCACCAGAAGAACGTGACTGTGTGGACGTGTCAATACTCGTTTCATCGCAGCAGCAAGGCCTTGATCCATATCCAAGGTAGACATTGGAGGACGGTAAACTATTGCCAGCAAACACACATCGCCACGTCTCAGGTGCATACGACACCAAACAGAATCGTTGATGTTTGCTTCTGAGTCATCAATGATCTCAACATGTAGGTCGGATCGATAATACAAAAGCACTCCGCCTCCTCTGCTAGGCCGATCTTGTCGTAATGAACTCATGCCAGGTAACGCAATCTCGGCATCCGCGATTTCCGTGCTCAGCCAGCTTTCGGTGACCATAACTAGGTCCCAGGGCGTGGAGAACTGGCGAAAGCGAAGTACGGTTAGCTTGCTGAGAAGACCTTGTGCATTAGTATAGATGCAGGTGAGGGCATCGGTGGTTAGGAGAGTGTTTGTAGATTCTGGTTTTCGGTTGGAGTTTACGCCGACACTTGTGGGGTCGGCTGCCGGTAGTTTTTTTGTAGGACCGATGCTGCAGACCCTAGGGCCAGTTCAGATCGTTGTATTGAGCTCTCAACGCCAACAAGTGGGTGACGAACTTGTCCCCCTTCAGCCGGCAGCGTGTTTTGGCATTGTCTCTGGTCTGAGCTACATGGCGGCAGAATTGTATTGGTACGTTGCTTGCTTAGTGTGACATGGCCTGTTGGTGGTTCAGTGCCCATCGTCTTTATACGTATTTCGGATGGTAGCATTTGACGCATTTTGCGCCACGTATTGATCACATATCTACCATCATTTCGGAACGCAACGATATTTTCATCACTCGGGGACCACATCCTTTGTAGTTAGGTGAGAGTGGTAACCTTGATGTCGAAGTAGCAATAACGTTTTCGAGTGAGAGCAGTTCGCGAAGAAAACGCCATTCATCCCAGTCATGCGCTTTGGCCTCTAGATCGCTTGAGGTCTTGAGCTCGGGGACACCGTGAACAAGAACAGATTTGGCGTCTTGTCGTTTACGGAAGTCGTCCGGACTTTGCTTGCGTTTTTGACGTTCGCTCCAAGGAACATCTGGAAAGATTCGAACTGTGCATGATGTGGTACGGAGGCGAGTAGCTGACAAGAGAACTTCCTCTGCATCATTAGCTGAATATAGTGTTACCTGGAGTAAACGTGGATCACCGTAGTGTATGGAGTTTGGGTGACGGACGAGACGCGTCATACTGACTGGTTTAACTTGAACCTCCATCAGTTGACACAGGGAGTCCCACTGTTTTTTGTCGTCTAATATCTTATCTTTTATAGAGTTCGCCCCGGATACAGTCACATTGGAGCATATAACTGTCAAGGGATTATGGTGTTTTTAATGTCCATCTTCTTGTGAGAACCACCAACTGGTTTCTTCGCTTGGGTAGATGATGAGGTCTTGAGTCCCGTGGTGGTAACGGTAGTATTAACTTGTTTGGCAGCGGGTTGCGTAACGATGAAAGGGGCCTCAGCCGTATGAGTAGTGACAACGGACGCGTATGTTGTCGTCCCTTTAACAGCGTTCAGCGTGGTGGGTGGTTCTGGTGGAGAGTGTGCGGTGAACGCGTCTTTATGAGCAGCCGCTACTGTCGCGGGGACTAACACTGGAACCTTGTTCTTACACCGTTCTGGATTGGAGCATGATGTTGAACATGGATATTTATGTACAGAGTTATCTGGCTCATATGGGACAGCTTTCAATGTTGTTGCTTGCTCTACAATCTTTGACAACCTATCGCACTTCTATGCCAGCACAGTTATACATCTAACGAGTGGAAGAGATGAACACTCAATGCAGAACCAGACAGAATCGGTCGTATCATGGAGTTTTTTTTATCTGGCTGGTACTAAGGCGAGCACACCGAGGATGAAAGTATTTTCGACAGCTACTGCATTCAATACCAAACCGCACAAGTTTTACACAGTTGCCAACGCCGCAACTAGCGTTTATCTCTGTAGCTTTAGGCTTCGCTTTCCGCGGGTAAGAGGTACGTGCCATTGTAGAACCAATCTAAGATGGCAGATACCGCCTGTATTTGGGTGATCAGTGAGATCTCCGAAAGTAGAGAGGGGATATTCACCAAATTCGCACAGATAAAACAATACACCAAAAGAACTGTATTGGGGTAAAATTCACACACAGAAAACACGTATACCACAGTATTCCAAAAGAAAATTGCACATCCAACAAGGCTTAGCAAAATTCCGCGGCGTCCACAGGACCTGGACAAAGCGTACACATAGTCCATCGAGAACATGCTGCATTTCAACGTCACCAAGTGCATAGTTCTCAGCATACGGCACAAGAGTATGCACAAGTACCGCCTAAGAACACAAATTCTACAGCGGGCTTCTCACGAGTGCGATCTCGGCGTGGTAGTTCAAGATGACCACAGTTGTTTGAGGCAGACTGAAAACGCATCTAAGAAAGCAAACCAGTACCTCGGCCTTCTTCGCACAGCTTTCGAGAAGTTTGACTCTTCAGTCTTTTCAAAAATGCTTAGTGCGCACGTGAGGCCGCACGCGGAACACGCTATGCAAACGTGGCAACCCTGGCTTAAACACCACCTTTCCGCGCTCGATCCTGCACAACGTAGGGCAACGAACAGCGTCAGAGGTTTGACCAGCCTCCCTTACCCACTCAGGCTGAAGACCCTCAAAATATACAGTGGATGTTATCGACGTCTAAGGGGCCATCTCATAATGGTGTACCCGATCCTGAGAAACCCCAAACACCCATGCCACTCCCTTTTAATACTCAGTCAAAACACCCCGCTAAGAGGTCACCAGTTTAAGTTAGACACGTAGTACAGCCGCCTGGAATGTCGGCGAAACTATTCCTACCTTCGAGTGTCACAGCCTTGGAATGCCCTCCCGGGACATGTAATTAATGCACCCACCCTCTCCCTTTTCAAAAAACGCCTTGACGATACTCTGTCACATGTACACTATGTGCTATAGTCCATGACCACTAGATGCTGGCACTAATGCACAACAGACAGTGAATAGTGCCATAACCCTACTCGGGAAAAAGCAACTCCAAACCCCTTGCAAGGAATTTGATAAACGCCACTACTATAGAAACTACATTTCTCTATCCTGTCGACCCAAGTTAGTGTCACAAGAGTCAGCGTTGTCATTGCTATGTTTTTTTTCTCACGTATTATGTGACCAATCACCGCTCCCCTTATTGCTTTGTGTGCGTACATTGTCATTTCAAACTCCCTTTATACGACAGTGCAGTTAAATCTGTAACCGCCCGAACTGAAGACTCCACTATCCCTTGATCTATCTTTTTTTCACGCTAAACACGCTACGGGACATGTCAAGCACCTGCTCTTTTACCCGCTATAAATCATTGTTCATAATACCCCATGATTATGGGTAGCATCCATGACATTTGCTTAAAAACTGCGCATAAATAACCAGTACTGCATCGGGTCACCGTTAAAGCGGCCAGTCTTCCTCTTCGGCAAGCGAACGAGAGCTTTCAGTACAACCGAGGAGCTTCCAGGAAATAGTGTCGGGGGGCTCGAGCCCAGGAAAACCCCGCAGCTGGCAAGCATGTATCCTCAAACCTTACACTGCGCCGTGCGTTACCCTTTGCAAGGTAGTCTTTACCAAAACTAGTGGGCGTCGAAAGTTCTGATGCCTGCTGTAGGACGATTTTGGATCTACCATCTAGTTTGACGGCTCCCTTACCGCATTAATTTTACTACATTGCTAGAAGTGGAAGCTTACAACCGACTTTCTACTTCTGTAATTCTAACCACTGCCGCAGACAGTTGATCAGCGGTGGACATACATGCAGTAGCATCGGAATGCTGAGAACCCAGTGACTACGAACGCATGCCAGATGCATCCATCAGAGAGCGAGTTAGAACAATTCAACTACTGTTACTGCAGAAATGGCTATTTAAAGGTGAGCTGACGACACCTATCTAAACGCACGGTCTGGGCTGGGAGAATGAAGGATGGTGGGCAGAATAAACGGTACTGCAGCAACCATGTTTCTACATAAATGATAATGAATTAAATAGAAACGTCTAACTTACGAATAGGTGAACGCACTCGTAACTGGGTACAGAAGTAATTCTACGTGGTCAATCCGGGCAGTGCGCAGTCATTGGACGACGTCTTAAATGGTACATTAAAACAAAGTGTTGTGATGTCTAAGCGTTGCACATCGTAGTCAGTGAATACTAAAAAGTCACATAAGAACGACTAAGTGGAAAAGATAAAATAGGCAGTACTGTAATGCAGATTCTGTATGTGATCAATGGTAATAGTCTGTCCAATCATCGTGGTAAATATGTGAAGAAAAAATGTACTGCGTACAGATAGACAGTGGCAAAGTTACACCAACGAATCAGGATTGCACAGTATCAGTTATGTTGGTGAATTAGGGATTCACACAGACTTCCACGAAACAGTGGCCAGTTCTGATAATTTTCAAGAGGAAGTTTCACAGCTAAATCGTTTCTGAACTTAATGCGCTGTAGTGCAGAAGGCTGTGGTGGTACAGTCGCTGGGAAAAAGAGCTTCTGTGGAAAAGGCGTACGAATACTGCATTCCCACGAGATTCTTCTATGCACCATCCTCATGGAGTATGGTACCATTCTCACTGGACTTAAGCAGGTTTCTCGTTTCCAGAAATTGTACTTATTTTCAGGTGAGAGAAAATAGTTAGGGTGTTCATGTGTCCCACTACCAAACAATGGTTCAATGGTTCAATGGTGTATGATGGGATAAAAAGCTTAACTTTACAAGACCCACAGGATGGATATGCAAAAGAAAATTAAAATCAAAATGTTCCAATGTGGAACGTAAAGTATCAGTGGTCAAATCATTGCACTCTAACAAAGTGTTGTGTATCGTTCAGCACTTAGATGAAAATCTAAGAGTCTTTCGAATGTCGTCATGTCTGGTGCGTTCACCACATAGTTTGGTGATGCATTCCAGTGAGAACAGATTCTAAGTGAGAAAAAATGCTTTCTACTATTCAAACGAGAGTGTTGCGTCATTAATTTCAGGTGGTTGCCTCGGTTTTGTTTGTAAGGGGCTAGAGCCAACCGTGATATACATGGATGCTCGCTTTCGGTTAGTATCCGGTATGTGAGAGTAAGTTCTCCGCGAAGCCGTCGGTATTCTAATGAGAACACACCGAGTACACGAAGAGGCATTTAGTAACTTATACCGGATAGTCCACGCGTTGCTTTTGTGGCTCGTCTTTGGGGCTGTTCCAAGAGGCGGATGTCTCGTTTTAAACATGGACACCAGGGCTGAATTGCATATTCAATATGAGGACGAATGTAGGAGTTAATCAACAATGGTACTAGCTGTTGCTCAAAAGTGCCGAGAGCTTGCCTCAAAAGTCTCAAGTTCAAGTTCGCCACACTTGCTGCTTTCGAACATTGGAGCGAATTTCCAAGACTCTCTTGCACGATTAGACCTAAGTCGCGTTCACTAGTCACTTGTTGCATGACATGTTGCCCCAAAAGTTATGTGTTAACGAAGCTGTTGTGCACCGTCAGCAGGTGGCACTTCGCCGGGTTCAGTGGGAGCTGGTTCTTTTCTGCCCATTCGTTAATCCGGGTCAGATCTTCCTGAAGGTAGACACGGTCGGATGCTGAGCGAATAGCTCTCCATATCTTAGCGTCGTCTGCAAATATTTGCATTGGAGATAGAATGTCTGCTGGAAGGTCATTAATGTAGACTAACTGCTGCCGTAAAAGAAAGTCATATTATGCCTAACGATTGAGATCGTGATTGGAGGGGGATGCTAAACAGGAGGGGGATGGACAAAGGAACTCACAACACAAACGCCATTGGGGCCGGCTCCTAGCCATATCAGCAAGTGTGTCCAGCCAAACGTGTTCACCGTCCTTAGGACCCCAGCCAGGCAGTCGGGATGCACCAACCGACGCCAACTTCGAAGTGAGGGTTTTCATTTCTCGCGACCAAGTCATCACTTGGCCTCCCCTCCTCCTCTTCCAACCGCACCCACAACGCGCAAACAATGCACGTCGTGGGAGTCGGTGTGCTGGCATGCGTAAGACGTGGCCCAGCCATCGGAGCCTGGTGCGTGATATAATCGTGCTGAGCGGTTCACTCGCTCTTCCTGCACCAAATACGCGACGTCGAACACGCTCATTGCTCACGCGGTGTTCCCACCAGACATGAGCTAAGCTGCGAAGGCAGCGATCAAATAGTAGCGGGCCGAGGACGGATCCTTGTGGAACACCACTGGAGACGTAAAGGCCTTCGGAATAGGTGTCGGCTACTCTTACCTTGATTGCTCTGTCTTGTAAGTAGTCTTCCAACCAGGTGAGCAGGGAACCGTTGATACCGTAGGCAGCAAGCTTTTGGAGGAGAAATAAGTGATTGACCCTGTCGAATGCTCTAGAAAAATCCAGGTATATCACATCTATGGGCAATCCTTCATCAGTTGCCCTGGTCCATAAGTCCCGAGTAATCAGCGAATTGGTGAGACAAGATCGTCTGCGTCGGAAACCATGTTGGGCATTAGAAATTATCTGTTGACTTTCAAAGTATCTCGTCAGTTCATCTGTGATTACCGATTCCATAACTTTTGACAAAACAGGAAGGAGAGTAATAGGTCGGTAGTTAGCAGGATCCGAGCGCTTACCTCCTTTATATATTGGAGTGATAATTCTATTTTCCCACTCAGATGGGAGTGTATGGGAGTTAAGCAGACACTGGAAAAAGGTTGCAAGTGGTGTTGCTATGGTGGAAGCAAGGGATTTTAGTACTTTTGGGCAGATCATGTCGATTCCAGGGGCACTGTACTCCCGGAGAGACTGTAGTTTGCTTGCAACAGCTGCTGGAGTAAAGGTGACGCTGGATAAGCCAATGACATTTGTTGGGAGTTGATAGGGCGAAGGTTCCATGACATTTGTAGCTACCGAGCTAAACTGCAAGAGTAGAGCATTCGCGGCATCCACAGCAGTAGTTGTTAGACCACTGGCCGTCCTGAGTGGTGATATTCCGGGCTTAACCTTTCTTTTGCCATTCACAAATCTGTAGAGCAGTTTGGTGTTACTCGTAAATTTCAGCACCATATTCTCCTGCCATTCGTACTTATCGACTCTAATGAGTGACGTGCAGTAGTTTCTGATGACTTTGTAATCCTGCCATGTGATATCACATGGGCTTAGCAAATGTTGCCTCCAGATTTCATCTCTTCTGTTGATCCATTTACGTGTTCTGCTCCGGATCCACGTATTGGTCCGGCGCGATGTTCGTAATGGTACAACCTTCGATGCTGATTGTATGACCCATTTAATTTTGTCTTTCAATTCATTCCACGCGTCATTCGCTGAGCTGTGCGTCTGTAGGTCCCAGTCAACGGTTGCTGCTAAGCTGCGCAGCTTATAATAGTCCGTAATAGTGCGTTGAGTCTCGCTTTCTTTAGCAACAATACTGGCATAACATACATAACCGAACGTTAGGACTGAATGGTCGCTACGGCCCAGTGGAGGATCGTATGCTACTGACTCAACCATCAACTCTTCATTAGTCAGGATTAAGTCCAGGAGTGATGGCTTGTTTGAACCGCGATGTCTGGTTGGTCGATGCACATGGTTATACAAAACTGCCATATCCATGAATTTGAGGAGTTTCGATTTAAATGATGGCCCATTAGGGGACACTGATGCTATTGAAGGAGCATTAAAGTCACCCATTATAAGATAGTGAGAGTACTTTTTTGAAACAGCATAGCGGACGGCGTTTAACAGAATGTTATCGCTGTCTGTTGATGAGTTCGGAGGTCTATAAATAACTGCTAAGAGGCAAGCATCACTCTTCTTCTGTGAAACAACATCTCGACCTGCTAGGTGCAGTCGGCAAAATAGTGCGTCGGGAATAACAAGGGAATTTTCGGTAAGTGCCTCACATTTCAGATAATCTCGGCAGTAGAGAGCAACACCGCCCCCGCGAGATGGACGATCATTTCGAATGACTGACATCTCACTGAGTTCAATCTCCGGATCAAGTATGTCGTTTGAGAGCCAAGTTTCAGTGACTGCTATGAGGTCCCAAGTTGTTGTTTCATGTCGGTGGCGCAGCTCCGAGAGCTTAGAGTACAACCCCTGAGTGTTGGTGTAGCAGCATTTTATTTGTTGACGCATCAGGAGCTCGGTTCGCTGTGAGTGACCGGCACAATTAGTGCCGGTCTGCTGAAGTTTTTTGAAACGGTTGTTTGCACAGTTGGCTGATTTGATATGGGTACAATTGAGGCTGGCTCATCTGTATCTGAGATCTGTACTAATTGAAGTAATGGTCTTAACCGTAATTCTGGTGGCCCAAGTTTCCTGTTGTCATGCCATGGTTGGATTGCCACTGATACCATTTCGGGCGCAGCCAAGGTAACTTACAAAATTCGTGGCCCGCTACCTTGGTAGTTTGTGGAAGCAGTTAGACGGGTGACGTCAAAAGCCACGACATTCTTCATGTCGTATAGTTCTGCGATGTACCTCCATTCTTCGATGTCATGCTTCTGTCGTTCACTGATATCGTTATGCTTCAATTCTGGCACACCATGAACCAATACCACTTTCTTCATCGCATTTTGACGTGACGAACTAGGGTTGGATTTATGCTTCTGTCTTTCTGCCCATGGCCTGTCAGGAAAAATGCGGGCACTGACAGAAGAGTTCACTAGCATGTGGCTTGCTAAGAGAACATCTTCCAGGTCACGGTTGTTGTCAAACGTTACTCGCAGTAACCGAGGTTCCCCTAAGTGTGGAGATGATGGATTTCGTGAAAGGCGTGTAAGACCAGTTGGGAGAACTTTCAGTCCGAGTGCGCTGGTTATTTCAGCCCACCGGTTTTGCTCCTTGGCTTGTCTACCTTTTAGCGATTCGCTAGTGGGTTCTGGGACGTTTGAACATATTACTGTCATTGCCTTTTGGTTGCATAGTAATTGTTTGTTCTGTAGTTCCTTTTGAGCGTAGGTTTGTCGAGTGGGGGTGTCTGGCTTGTCTTCCGTGGACAATAAGCCAAGGCTACAGCAAGAATTTTTACGTGCAACGCCGTTAGTTGTGCTATCTGTAGGGGTCAATTGTTGTTGACCAGCTACTGACGGAGGTGAGCATGCAATTTGTGCGTAACTCTGCATGCTTTTGCGCATTACGTGAGACTTGGGGTACCGTTCAAGCGGCCTGTTTTCACTGCTGTTTTTCACTAACGGTGTTTGCCTTTCGCTGGACTGGGTAGCACTTTTGCTAGAGAGCTTTTGCCTTTTAACAGGTCGGGGATTCGGGCTACGTAATGCACTAATCTGCAACTCGAGTTCTGAAATTTTCCCTCCCAATGCTGCGATCAGTTCCTTTTGGTCTGCAGACGTAACAGTCAATGCTTCACACCTTATCGTAAGTTTTTGAACAATCTTAATTATCGGACTATTTGAACATATGTCACAAAACCACAAGCTATCTGTCGATACGCTGTTAGCTTCGTTAAGTGTAATGTTCACATTTGTCGCGTCATATGAATTGGCACAGAACGAACACGTGATTTTCGAGCGGATTTCAGTTCCCTGCTTGTCTGAGCCCCGGTTGACCTTAGCTTTGTTGCTCACTGGATTCCCGGTTGACAAACTTCTCCGGCCCATGGATCAATGGTCGGTATGCACTTTTAGATTGCGCTGATCACGTCGTTTGGGCTGCCTGTTGTCTGCTCCGGTCAGCGGGTTTGGTGGTGGTGCGTCACTAGGCGCACGGGTATGCAAAATCACACAGGCTTTGTGCAGTGCAATGCACGTAAAAATATGGTGGTAAGGTGAGATGACAAAAATGCTTGTATCTATGGTATACCCTGGTGCACGGTACTAAGTTATATATTGTCGGACAGTCTTAAAAAAGGTCTGTCGAATGGTATCCTGAAGGTACTGATGAAACTCAAATAAGCAAAGTTACTCAAGTTGGCCTTGGTGAATAGACTTCCGAAGACTTAGTTTGTGGTGTACTAGCGTGTCGTTGGACTTACTTCAAAAATATAGACGCCGTTGGATAGAGCTCAGTGATCCGAATCGATTGAACGTACTTCCGAAGACGTGGCACAAGAATTTGAAGGGATACGTCCAATTAAACACAGAGCACAGGATTGCACGATTAGCACGCACACGCTGACAACGTCACGCTGACAAAGCTCTTATTTTCGCCGTTCTTTGTGTTGCTTTAGAATGCAAAGGTTTCTACCTACCTTCTTTTCGAGTAGTCTAATGCTGATTGTGCAGACCTAAACCTATCCCATGATCTTAGTCGTGTTTATAAGGATTCTTAACTCATGATCGATCCAAGGAACCTCTCTGGCAAAATGTTTCTTGCTAAAGATGAGCGCCGTCTGTTTGATGAGCAAAATGGGATCAAGCGTCGTCAAGATTTAGGTGTAGAGGAAAGTCGCCGTCCGAATTAATTGCAACAACCCGTTAGGCGGTGTGCAGCCGCACGCCAGCAGTTCCGACGGAATGCACTCTGGTCGAGGATAGTGAGACTTCGTTTTCCCTCAATGAAAACTACGTAAGCATCACCTTTGCTAGTTGGTTGTAGGACAGTCACAAAGGAAAAATCTGAGTGTGCAGGCGAGAGTAAAATTTCTAAAATGCGTAGAAATTAGCCTGGAAATATTCTAGCTGGCACTGCAGCAGGCAATGCGGATGAAAAGCAGGAACAGTTTCAATGAACAGAACAATGATTTTATACGGGTTCAGAGGCACAGCTTTGCAAGTCCCGTTAGATAGTTTGGGAAGCTGTCAAAAGATTAATGATAATGATAACAATAACAAAACAGTACTTTACTAATGAAAGGAAGCACTTATCGTTTGTTCCGCTACAGTCCTGCAATCCGCGTACATTCACAGCACATGCAGTTAAATTAAATAAATCCAGGGTACACTCCAGTAGTAGCGCTAAGTACCCAACTGTAAGTGGATAAATGTGTCATCCAACCCTCATTTAAAAATATTAGTGTCGGTACAGAGACTAACGATAATGGGTAACATATGCGAATGGAAAAGAAATTTCTACGGCGCTCCAGATGGCTGTCCTGTTCTGCGAGTTTCAGTGAGTGGCCCCTCAGGGTTGTGTTGCTTATGAGTTGCAATATGGGGCGGCACACAAGAAGTGGGTCTCGCAGAATCAAGTACGGCATAACCAGGTCGCCTTGTTATCTGCGATAGTGTCCACCGAATACCTCAATCGTTTCATCTTCTCTTCATATGAAAGAGTGCCTTCCATTCACGTTTTTAGATGTCCGACATTTTGACTGCTTCAGTGAGTTAAGGTCATGTTTTAACTATGGATGCCAGCCCGACGTGTTGAGTTCCATTCTTCGAGGCATTTTCGGATTACCTGGAGCAATCCAAATCACTTGAACCAGCACACCCAAGTCAACTTCGACAGTTATTTTTGCGGTAACTTCGTTCCCATTTGATATGCGTAGTTTCTCTGAGGTCGTATGGAGAGCAGCTTGCATATACGCACGTTTAAATGCAGTAAACTTTAGGTTGACCATTGATGTACTGCGTCTAGGTCAAAGGAATCCAGCGAGTACTTACATTAGAGAAGATCTCAAGCAACGGCAGCAGCATTCAAGTCCCTCTTCATCAGACGATCATTGCCTATGTCTATTGCATTATGGAGACAACAAGCAAGTTCCGAACTATATAGGGGCAATAAAATTTAAGCCAACTAAGAGAGACTTACACTCTTCATAAAGCCGACAGCACGGAAACTCAGTGTTGTTCGGCTTGCTTTGCTGCTTTGTGAGGCTGCGACTCTCTGACTGCTCAGTCACTCGCCCAGACAACAGAAGAATTACAAAGGCCAGAACTGGGTAGACAGAGAGTGTATCTACAGGATAGATCAACTTTCTGTGTGAATTGTGCACCAATATATTTCATTTAGTGCATTTTTCTATTTGTGCAAATTTGATTGAGGATCTCTTGCTAATTGTGGAGATCTCATCGATTGGCCATTCACGACGAAACTGCAAAATTCGGCAATGGTTCGTAGTACAGCTACAAGGAAAACAAGTGCTCGTCGGCCCACGTAACAGCAAACGAAAGTGATTTGTGCTTTGAAATCGTGCTCTAAAACAATCCGGATTGCAATAACTTGTAATATCTGTGAAAAGAGCTTTCATCCCCGGTGCGTAGGTGTGGCAAAAATGAAGGAACGACCTGGCATATCAGACTCCATTTGGTTCTGTGCTGAGTGCATGGCCAACCCGCTCGTGAGGTGCGTTGCTCTACTGACAGAGAAATGTGACAAACTAACCCAAATTGTGCGACTAGCAACAGCTGAAACAGCGGATGGATCGCAACCAGCTGGTGCCGCACTCGACTCACGTTGTCTAACCGTATGCCCACACCTGGCACAAACCAGTCAAAACGATTGTTTAGTAGAGAGCATACATCCCGCAACCCCACTCACGATAGGCTGCAAACAGAGAGTTTATGAAAGACTGCCAACCCCGGCGAATCCAACGTTGCAGAGTTCGGTTTTCCCGAGTGATATGGCTGTGGCTCATGATACTCCAGTGCATTCCGATTTACCGAATAACACAGGTAGTCCGACTACCTATGCAAATATCGTCGCTGATTGTCCACCCGTGGCAAATTTAACCAGCGTGTCTGCAAGCACACCGAAGGTTGTTAGAGGCGACACTAGTAACAATGTGTACACGAAAAGATTTCCCCCCACGCCTCCGGTAATAGGAGGCATGCCGGTATCCAAATGTACGAACTCCAAGAAGATGCAGAGTTCGATGAAGATAATATGCTCTAACGTGCCTGAGTCAAAGGCAAACTCTATCAAAGATAGACTACTGGACGACATGAAACAGTGGGAATCCATATGTCGAGCAATTGGAATGCAGCCTAAACAGGCTAGATTATGTCGTATCATCCGCCACCCCAACTCACTTCACTATGGCGAGCCGAGACTACTTCAAGTGACATTGCAGTCCGGTAACGAAGCAGAGACAGTCCTCTTGTCAGCTCACCGTCTTCGTGATTCATCATGCGGAGTTCGCATATTCCCGGATATACCTTGGAGTGAGCGTCGACAACGAAAACAAAATCCTGGAGAACACCGCAAGCAAACTGATGAAAGATCCATCTTTGTCCATGGTGTCCCCGAAACACAGGCACCGGAAGAGTCGCAGGTCAAAGCTCATGACTTGGAAGAGTGGCGGTATATCCGCGAAGCACTATCTCTCCACGACGTAATTGCCAGCTCAACATCGAGGTTAACCATATCGCCAAACTACAAAGGAAGTGGTCCACGAGTGCTTAAAGTCTTGCTTTACTCCAAACAAATGGTTGAAACAGTGTTCGGGAATTGGCACAAGTTCCGCACCAAATTGCCATCAGAAATACGTCTGAAGGCGGTTGGAACCAGGCCACCAATGGATAAGGGAACACGAAACCAGCAAGAAGTAGTCGCGATCCCCGCTGTCTGCATTTCTGTACCGGAACACAATGAAACGCCCCAGCCGTTCGATGAAGAAGGAAAAGACAGTCTGCTGCAGATCGACTCAGGGCGCTGTAGGCATCCCACCGTAACGGCCCCGGGAAGTTTGCAAGAGACACATCAAAAAAACGTCCCTCAGCCGACCCAACAAGGGTCGGCGTAAATTCTCGGAAAACCAACGTATGTTCAAACACGCTTCTAACATCCGTAGTTCTCAATTGCCCTTACACAAACGCCCAAGGGCTTCTAAGCAAATTGGCAGAACTTCGATCTCGTCATAGCTCAATGTGTTGGGACCTCATCATGATAACTGAGACGTGGCTGAACGACATGATTACTGACGCTGAGATCGAACTACCTGGCATGTCACTACTGCGTAACGATCGACCCACCAAGTGCGGCGGTGTAATTCTCTACTACCGTTCAGACCTTCTCATCGAGCTCATGAACGACCCTGGGATTCAAACCGTAGACTCCTTATGGTGCTGCCTACACCTAAAGCACGGCGATAAATGCTTATTGGCCATCGTATATCGTCCACTAATGTCCACTTTAGAAATGGACAAGGCCCTGTCTTCTGCTTTGAAGAATTTACTGGAACGGTCATACAGTCATGTTTTGCTGGTAGGGGACTTCAATCTGCACGGCCTAGAAACCCTAGCCACCATGAGTGAACCATTCAAAGCCGATCTACAAGAGCTAATTGCAGGATCACCGCTGTACAACCATGTCACATCCCCAACGCAATTCAGGACAGGAAACAAACCGGCCATCTTGGACCTCGTTTTCACCAATGAGGAACTGATGATTGATGTAGTAACCACATCCACTCCCTTGGGCCGCAGCGATCATGCGACACTATTGTTCCAATACTTGTGTTATGCAGATTATCCTAATGAAAGCAACGTGGAATCTTACGTCGTAACCAACTACGATAACCTGGCAGAACTCATTAGTGCTACGAGCTGGTCCTTCTTAACTGAGTGGTCCCCAGAAGTGGCATGCGGGAAATTTGTCAACAAATTCAACACGCTCGTAGCATTGGCATCTAAAACCAAAATCCCCCGACCCGACAAGGCGAAGTCGTTTCTCAGAAGCAGGACCCGGAAATGCATGGGATTGAGGGATCTGGCATGGCGCGCCCATATAGCCTCTCCGAGCGAGGATACTTGGAACACCTATATTACACAAAGAAACCACTGTGTCACACTCGTCAGGGAGGATAAGGTAAAGAGCCAACAAGATCTTGTGTCAAAGTTCTGCGTCAACCCAAAGCTACCATACAGACACATAAATAAGCTTCGCCGCGTTAAGCGCGGAATTCCGGCTCTGCGCACAGCTTTCGGATTAGCACATACGGCACAGGATGCGGCGAACGTCCTAGGACAACACTTCGGCCGCACTTTCCAGTGTGTGCAAACATCCTGCACCATATCTAGGCAACTTATTCCGCCATCAGGCCTTAACCACATTTCCTTCACAACTGCAGCTGTATTGAAGCGGTTGATGTCGTTGCGCGAATTTAGCTCCCCGGGTGCGGACGGCATTCGGCCGAAAGCGCTGAAATTTTCCGCCACGAGCTTAGCTGAACCTTTGGCGACACTCTTTCAGCGATGCCTTAACGAGATGCACGTCCCAACGATGTGGAAGCACGGGTTCATCACTCCAATCCACAAAAATGGTAGCCGTGCAGATCCAACTAATTATCGTCCGATTACCCTTCTTCCGGTAATCTCGAAGATCTTGGAGTCCATTGTAGCCGAGGCCCTCAAGGAGTACCTGGAGAAAAACAACATCCTCGTTCCGGAGCAGCACGGATTTCGCCAAGGCAGGTCCTGTACAACTAATTTGCTGATTGCTCGTTCAAACTGGACAGAGTCTGTAGACGCCGAAGTCGGAGTGGATGTAGCCTACTTGGACTTCTCTAAGGCATTCGACCGACTGGACCATCGGATTTTACTGAACAAGCTGCAGCATTGTGGTATCGGCAATCCTATTCTAGGATGGATAGGCGAATTTCTCGTTCAACGTCACCTGAATGTGAGAGTCCGAAATATCCTGTCGGAACCAATCGAAGTTCAGTGTGGCGTACCTCAGGGCTCGGTACTCGGGCCTCGCTTGTTCATTGTTTTCATAAATGATCTTGCAGCTGCACTATTTCCCAACTTTCTGCTGTTTGCAGATGACCTAAAGATATGGCGTGCCATGGCTTCAGGAGAGGATCACACAGCCTTGCATGATGATTTGGACAAAGCATACAAGTGGTCAAACGAGAACATGCTACAGTTCAACACCACAAAGTGCAAAATCTTGAGCATACGCCATCAGAGTGCGTATAACTACCGCTTAGGACCTGACATTCTACAGCGGACCTCTCATGAGTGCGATCTTGGCGTGCTTGTACAAGAAGATCTTGGGTGGTTAATGCAGACCGAAAAGGCCTCCAAGAAAGCAAACCAACACTTTGGCCTTCTGCGTAGAGCGTTTGGGAAGTTTGACGCCTCAATCTTTCCGAAAATGCTTAGCGCTTCTGTTAGACCGCACACAGAATACGCTATTCAAGCGTGGCAACCATGGCAGAAGTGCCACCTCACTGCACTCGATACTGCACAACGCAGAGCGACAAAATACGTCAAAGGTCTTTCCAGCCTTCCCTACCCACTCAGGCTGAAAACTCTTAACTTATACAGTGGACGTTACCGTCGTTTGAGAGGCGATCTCATATTGGTGTACCGGATACTGAGAACCCCCAACCACACGTGTCATTCCCTTTTGAAACGTAGTCAAAACGCATCCCTAAGAGGTCATCAGTTTAAGTTGATCACACAGTACAGTCGACTGGAATGTCGACGCAATTTCTTCTCCCTCCGAGTGTCACAACCTTGGAACGCCCTTCCAGAACATGTAATTAACGCTCCCACCCTATCCCTTTTAAAAAAACGCCTTGACGAAACTCTGACACGATTGCACTATGTGATATAACGTGCGACCATCGGATGATGGTATTAGTGAACAACGAACGTAAACGGAATCCACTTAAAATTCCTATTGGATTACTTGTTTATGTGCATCTCCAATCCCTTGGTGAGTCATGCATTTCACACGTACTTTCATCGATACGATTTTTTAATTTTACGACGTTAATTCTCATCATCCTACGGGACCTGTCAAGCATTGCTTTTATACCCGTCATAAACCATTGTTCCATTGTACTTATTGGTAAACGAAAAGTGCTAATTTGGGAGGTCAAGGTCACGCTCTTCTGCGTCTGGTTTTTAGCCAGTATGAAGGAATTCCGCTCCACAGATTTACTACATTGACGGAATAGTCCGATTCTTTTGACGTGGGCTAGTTTTTTCTGGAAGATCAAATCGCACCCGATTCCCCAATTCGGCGCAAATGTCAAAGTACGTACCACACCCGTGCTGATAACATTTGCATGTAGCAGACAGCCTACGTGCTCTGCTTACCTCTCCGTTACTCAGCAGCAACGTCGTTGTCACAGACTTCTTCTAATGGATGCGCTCTTTCATTACAGAATTATGTCGCCACAAGACCTAGTTCCAAACAATCGACTCGAGAGAATTGATACCCTGGAACATGAGCTTATGGGTCTTCGTAAAAGCCCTTTAATCCACTTGCTACACTGTGGAAACGACTTGCATTTCATATACTTTGTTTCTATACTGTGCACATATGCACTATGACGCGTAGCTTATTCTTAAATCTGCTGCATGAGTATGAGAATTACTGGTTTCCACCAGATTCTCCATAGTTCTTGTACCAAGCAATAATTTGCAAAGTGAAGATTGTGCTCACGAAATACTTGGCGTCTCTGTAGCCCCACAACTGTGCTCTTTATTCGGACTCAATGATCTGGGGATAGATCTCGCAGTAGATAGGAGGATATCCCTTGAAAAGAGAAGCCCGAGTGAAAACGCAACAGCATTCAGGTTTCTTTTGGCGGATAACCTACAGGGGATGAGTTTTCGCGCAGTCTTCATGCGTCATGAAGTAAGGCAAAAAAAGAAATATTGATCCCCACTTTGATAATCCAAATATTTAGAGATAATTCGTCCTAGAGACGTCTACACATCCGACATCCTGGCAGCCGCAGTATCAAACTCAGGGGCTTTCATGCTGATCAAATGTTTTATTCTCATGGACCGGGGGCTAAGGAGGCCGCCTGTCCATTTCCAGGTGGCATTCTCTTTCAACAACATCGTTAGTAATGAAGAATGGTTGACTTTGGTTTAAGTGCTAAAACGGTCTTGTCCTACTTTGCCAGAACAACTGCGCTCTGGTTATCAGGGGAGCGAGCTGCGCTGTCGCCCACGACTAATGCGTACGTTTTGAGTTTGATATCGTTGCAATTCTCCACGAGCGCCAGTTGCTTCGAAAGCCGTACAGATACGACACTGATTTGTTTACTAGCAGAATTAATTGGAGGGAAGGCGGATAAGCACAAAACAGATGCCACAAGAGTTTGAGTAGAAAATAAATCAGACTGAATTGCATTGGATCGCGAGCCGAGTGCGGCCATGCAGTTCAAGATATACCTAACAGTCCCATAAATTAGACTGCAGTCACAAAGCAAAAATGAGAACTGAGGCTATTCGAAAAGTACTGGAATAATGTCACAGCACGCATTATGCAACCAAACAGCACAAAACGTGCATTGCACAGTCTATGAGCAGATGACCGTTTTACCCCAATCTAAACACTTGGACGCAACTGATTCTAACAGTTGCTGGTACACAACGTTCCTGAACAAACGCAATGCTCTTACGTAGCGAAGTAAGTGTGTAAATACAAGAATCATTCGGTTACAAGCAATTTGGTTGCATATTGACATGGAAATATGGGTTATTTAACCCAGCGTCTATTTTTGCAATAGGTCAGACTATTACGGAAAGCCCTAGTTTTCGTGGTGAGAACGTTGTAAGTAACATCAAGCAAACTTAGCGGAATTCAGCAACTGTACTACTCATGTACATCAAGGCATCTATAAATTATTGTTTACATTAAATCAAAAGGAAATCCTTGATTGGATTTCATTAGGTCCACGGAAGAATGGAAGAATTGTTTTATACGGGTAATCAAGCAAAAGATTCAATAAAACAAGAAGAAACGACATTTTAACGGAATTTACTGAATTCAGCAATTTTGCGTATCGCATCAACTGTTTCCATACAGTTAGTGGAAAACAGTGCGAGGTTAACAACGAAAAGTTCAAAGCGGTCGAATTTCCTTAGGCTCACGTGACCTGTTCCAAGGAAAACGCATTTACTAGCATCACCAGGGAAGGCTAGCGTGGTCACGAAATCCGTTTACTTGCACAGATTTGGCTTCAGTCGCCGAAATGCTGCCGCCTCCGCAAACTGTAGTAAGCGGAGATTAGCTTGTTTGCTAACTACCCTGAAATTGCCACGTGGGTTTTGGTATTCAAGGCAGTCAAGTATGTGGCGGGCAATAGAGCTAGTCGGTAGCTTCGGACCTTTAGCGATCATGTTTCGCGGAACATGCTCTGCAATCCTCGCTGACAGTCTTCTCTCAGTTCGGCCTATGTACTTACTATCGCAAATACAGTTAAGGAGGTAAATGCATGAGGCGGTAACTTGAGAGTCCGGTCTGTCCAGATTGGATTTATAGAGCAACCTTCTGACTTGATACAATACCACTAGCTCAGCCGCATGGTAACACTTCTTAATTGATTGTCGGAGGCAATGCCGGCATCTTCGGTCAACTTGATCTCCTTTGAAGGGCAGTGTAATGAATACTTTTTTCTTCGGGACATCGGTTGGTGGTCTATCTCCGGATCGTATTTTCGCGTGCCGAGCTATAAATCGTGCTGAATACCCATTGTCTCGTAGTATCAAGGTAACTCGTTCTAGTTCACGTTCCAATGTGTCTAATGAGCAAATCTGACGAGCGCTAGCAAAAGTGGTACATACTAAAGCTCGTTTATAGTTCATGGGGAAAAAGCTATTAAAGTTCAATTATTGTCCCGTTCATGTTGCTTTTCTGTACACAGATCGGACGAGTGTGCCATCTGGCTTTCTTTGTAAGTTAACCTCTAAGAAGTGGAAATATCCGTCGGGCTCGTTTTCCATTGTGAACTTGATAGTTAGATGGCACATATTCATCCGTTTCAATAAGTACGCCGCCTGTTGAGGTGGGTCAACGACGGTAAATGTGTCATAAACATACCGGCAATAAAGGTATGCATTTTGTAGGTAAGAAGCTAACACAGGGTTTTCCAAGCGGCCGAGGAAGATATCACTCAAAACTGGGCCCAATGCGCTGCTCATGGCCACGCCGTCGATTTGCCGATACAGGGTTCCATTGAACCGGAACTGCATATCTTCCGTGCATAGGTGCAGTAATGATTTGAGCTGGAGCGATGGGAAAGCGTGTCTGGCTATTATATCTAGTGTTTCCTCCAAAAGCACGTTTGTGAACAATACAGATACGTCGAAAGAAATTATATTCTTTCCCTTTACATTTGAATTACTTATCTTGTTGACATCTTCAAAAGTGTCTCTTAGACTGTAGCTCGTCAGTTCCCTCCGGGTGGGTTCAATAAGTTTCGCTAGCCATCGCGCTAATTTTTGGTATGTTGTGTCTACTCTTGAGACGATTGGACGTTTCGGGACACATTCTTTATGAGTTTTCAGTAAGCCATACTTGTGGGGAAGTCGTGCTCCCCGGGGGCATAACTGGGTCATCGTTTTGGCATCCATCAATCCGGCCTTCACTAGCTTCTTCAATTCACGGACTATTAACTTCTCCATCTGCCCTGTTTTGTCTAGTTTTGGTAAATCACGAGCAAAACGATTAGAATCCGCAAGAATTGATTGGACTTTCTGAATGTAGTGTTGCTTTTCCAAAATCATAACTCCTGATCCCTTGTCGGGTCTCAGTATTCCGAGATTTCCATTTCGCCGCATTGGCATCAAGGATTTCCAAAGGCAACGCAGATGACAAATACCACTAAGGCATTCCGTATTTTGCAAGCGCTTACGGAAAGGTAACTTGGATGACATTCCAAACGGCTGTACTGCTCTGTCAGCTTGAGAAGGTGGCATCTCAAAATATTCTCATGACTGAATTGCAGCAAATAGCAGCACATGTGCTTGAGATCACCGAACACCTGCTAAACCAAAATGCAGTCCGCAAGATATTACCGATGTTATCGTCGCCGGAAATACCTACATATATCCTGACACCCAGAGTTCATCGCGTGGTTCTCCGTTGTGGGATCGTGTTACGAATTCTACCCATTTCACGCAATTAAATACAAGGAATCCTCTGTTCTCCATCTGAGTGTAGTGTTTCGCAGAAAGCTATCCTACCATCGTTCCAATACTCATTACGCCCTGGACGTCTCCCTATACAGACCAGGTTTATTGGATGAAATATGATGACGAGACTGTGCAGGGATGCATGGCCCGTTGTTCATGTTTCCATACGGTTCCAGTGTGGATTAGAATATCTGGTGCAATGAAGCAACGGAGCAGTGATTTTGTGGAGTAACAATCAATTATTGAACAGATCCCCTAGGATGGCTATGGTGAAAATTACAAGATGAATGTACAATATTTACAAAATATATGCACGATAGGGACTCACCAAGAGGTTCGTCCCAGCACAGATGTTCAATGGTTCAATGGTGCATGCTGGGATAAAAAGCATAACTTTACAAGACCCACAGGATGGATATGCAAAAGAAAATTAAAATCAAAATGTTCCAACGTGGAACGTAAAGTATCAGTGGTCAAATCATTGCACTTTAGCAAAGTGTTGTGTATCGTTTAGCACTTAGATGAATATTTAAGAGTCGTTCGAATGTCGTCATGTCTGGTGCGTTCACCACATAGTTTGGTAATGCATTCCAGTGAGAACAGATTCTAAGTGAGAAAAAATGCTTTCTACTATTCAAACGAGAGTGTTGCGTCATTAATTTCAGGTGGTTGCCTCGGTTTTGTTTTATGGGGCTAGAGTCAACAGTGATGTACATGGATGCTCGCTTTCCGTTAGTATCCGGTATGTGAGAGTAAGGTCTCCGCGAAGCCGTCGGTATTCTAATGAGAACACACCGAGTACACGAAGAGGCATTTCGTAACTTATACCGGATAGTCCACGCGTTGCCTTTGTGGCTCTTCTTTGGGGCTGTTCCAAGAGGCGGATGTCTCGTTTTAACCATGGACACCAGGCTGAATTGCATATTCAACATGAGGACGAATGTAGGAGTTAATCAACAATGGTACTAGCTGTCGCTCAAAAGTGCCGAGAGCTTGCCTCAAAAGTCTCAAGTTCAAGTTCGCCACACTTGCTGCTTTCGAACATTGGAGCGAATTTCCAAGACTCTCTTGCACGATTAGACCTAAGTCGCATTCACTAATCACGTGTTGCATGACGTGTTGCTCCAAAAGGTATGTGTTGACGAAGCTGTTGTGTACCGTCAGCAGGTGGCACTTCGCCGGGTTCAGTGGGAGAACTTTGCAGGGTTCATTGAATATTTCTGTGAATATTTCTGCCCATGGCCGTCATTAGATGGCCACGCGCGATATCAAGTAGTGTAAATGTGTCATCGTCTCGCTACGCCATTTGATTAGCGATGGAGTGGGTAAATTATCTACATGCGATAGAACAGTGTTTCATTTCTGTGATGTAAGGAGGGCGAAAACAGTTGTCAAACTTCCACTCGGTTATCGTGAACAAATTGAACTGATAGCCCTTCAGAAATTTGTTTTGGCAGGCTTTCAAAATATGGTGGCTAGTGTGACTGGGGTCTTTTAGGACCTAATGCAAAATTATGTGATTTCTACGTGGACGATTACAGTGTCCACTGTAGACTTTTACAGAGTTCAACTTGAAGGGTTAGGACCGTTAAACAAGCCGTTGGCGCTTTTTGTCGCGTTGCGCGGTGCAGTATCGAGCGCACTGTTCTGGTGCTTCTGCAACGGTTGCCGCGCTTTGATAGCGTATAACACATGCGGTCTTACGTATACGCCAAGAATTTGCGGGCAAACTGTGACGTTACACTTCCCGAACTCCTTACAAAGGAGTCTAGAGTGTTAATTTACTTTTTATGGTGCCACTGCAGTCTGTCTCAAAAACTAAGGTCATCTTACATGAGCACTCCGAAAGCACACTTAAGAAACATGCTGTGGAATTTGAGGCCTTGGTCGATAATCTTAAACACTCAGATGACGTATGCTCAGGATATTGCAGGTAGCCGTTTTGAATTGCAGCGTATTCTCGATGGAATATGTGTAAGCTTTATCGAGATAAGTTTGCAAGGCTGCGTGCTCATCCACTGCAGTGATATTATGCCTTATGTTTAGATCGCCGGCTAATAGTTGAACATTTGAAGAAAGTACCCCTTCGGCGTCATTTAAGAAAACCAGAAAAAGTTGTGATCTGAGTACTGTGCCTTGATTTGCGCCCCACTTGGCTTCAGTGGAGTCGGGGGAGGTGCTTCGAACCAACATCTTTAGGTGACGTTGAACGAGAACAGGATTGATGATTCTATAATTCTGAAACGTTTTACGTCGAATGCCATGATTCAATTTGTAGAAAACCTCTGAGTAAGCCAAATGGGCGGTATCTACTCTCACACCAGCATCGACAGACTATATCCAGCATGTATCAGGTATCGGTGAGTTAATAGTGAATTACCGACTTAGCGCAATCCGTGTTGTTACGGTGCGAGAATATTGTTGCTCTCAGTGATAACAGACTCCAAAAACTTGGAGGTAAACGGGCATAGTGCTATCGGCCGATAATTCACCGGTTTCGCACGTCTGCTACTCCTGTAGATTGGAGTCAGGATCCTGCGCTTCCACATTCATGGCAACGACCTTTAAAGCTTTTGCGTGAGTACTGTCTCTATCACTGGAGCTATACTTTTGCAAGGACATTCGCCGCTTCACTATATCCATGTCAGTAAGGGATACATGGCTAATCCCTGATGACGCACTGGTCTGCGCAAGAAGGATCGTAGACGAAGTTAGCTTCAGAAGTCACCGCTGAACTTTAGTCTAACACAGCTGGCCGTTACTTGTGCCGTTTACGGAAGCCGACACGATGTTTACAGTTCACGAACCAAGCACTTAAATTTAAAATGTCTGTTCACATGCCAGTACAGCAACTTGGGGTGATAGCAAAATATTATCAAATGGCCTTCTTAATACATTGCTTCGATTTCCGAATGAGTTTGAAGAAATGTTTTCTTTATGTTGCGAGAGAACCCTGGTTTTCTCTTCCGGAGAGGATATGTGAGCAATCCAAGTTGAATCCCTCAACGCCTTGTATTTATGAGCCCTACTGCTTAGGACCATTTTCATCATTTTAGTGGTGGATTGTGGTTTCTGTTCTACGTATCACCAACATGTTGCATCGACTGAAAAATTTAATCCCGGACCACCACGTGAGAGCATTTAGCCACGAAGGACCAGCTTGTTGTATCAGTGAGTTCGAACAGGACGTGAGATAATTCGGTTCTATACTTTAAATATTCGGCGCACCATTATCATCATTATATACTTTAGATGCAGGTGGAAAAAACCTGTGATATTTTGCAGCAGTAGTAAAGCAAAGAAGAAAAAGTACAACTGGGGCACGCCGGCTGAGTCCCCCAGTAACGGATGGACATCATTCCGGAGAGCTAACAGCCGGCTATCGTGCCGTAAAAAGTTATATTATGCAAAGCGAATGAGATCGTGAGTGGAGGGGTGGCTAAGCAGGAAGGGGATGGACAAAAGGAATTCACGACACAACAGTCATTGGGGCTGGCTCCTAGCCATATCAACAATTGTGTCCAACCAAACGTGCTCACCGTCCTTAGGACCCCAGCCAGCCAGTCGGGATGCACCAGCAGACGATAAATTAGAAGTGAGGGTTTTCATTTCTCTCGACCAAGTCATCACTTGGCCTCCCCTCCTCCCCTTCCTACCGTACCCCCGGCGAGCAGTCAGTGCACGTCTCGGGAGTTGGTGTGCTGGCAGGCGCAACATGTGACCCAGCCATCGAGGCCTGGTGCGTGACAAAATGGTGCTGAGCTGTTCACTAGCTTTTCCTGCAACAAATATTCGACACCGAACATGCTAATTGCTCAAGAGGTGCTCCTACCAGACATGAGCTAAGCTGCGAAGGCAGCGATGATCCTATGTGACGTGCCACTTTATGTCTGTCGACCTGATGGGGCAGGTTTCAGAACCGTATAGGAGGGTTGAGCGGACGGTTGCGCTATAAACTCTTTCCTTCTTGGCCACAGTAATGTTGTGACTGCGTCACTATTGGCGGAAATTGACAAAAGCGTCTCGAGATTTTGCCATACAGTTCGTAACTTCACCTTCTATCCCACAGGCGCTAGTGTGGCTACCCAGGTACTTGAGTTCCTGAACGACTTGTAGCTGATCACCACAAAGCCGTAGCACAGTGGTGGGACGGTGCCAATCTTGGTGAATTACCTTGCATTTTCATGGAGCAAAGCATAGCCCAAAACGATAGACAGCCAGTGATAATCGATCTAGTGCTGCTTGACATGTTTGGGTGATGGCACGGATTAGGAACATATCGTCCGCATACTCCAAGTCAAGAAGTCGCTCACCAGGAAGTAGGTCCACACTTTCTAGGTGGTGTCCAGCGAACGCTGTTTCCATGACTTCATCAATAGCAAACTTGAAGAGACAAAGTGACTGCGGGCAACCTTGTCTCACTCCGCTGGTGATAATGAAGGGTCGCGACAGTGTGACATAAATCCTAACTCTGCCCGAACTATGCTCATACAGCGCTTTGATAAGGTTTACGTGTTTATCAGGCACACCCTTCCTCAGCAGACAGTCCCAAAGAGCACATCGGCTGACTGAGTCGAAGGCACTTTTTACGTCAACAAACACGACAACAGTGGCTCGCCAATAAACATGGCTGTGCTCCAATAATTGAAGCAAGCGTGAAGATGTGATCGCTTGCCAGCCCGGACCTCGAACGAAACCCGGCTTGCTCTTCACGAATCTGGTTTTCATAAGTGCCAGTCAGTCTGTGGAGAATGACAGACGCAAGTAATTTAGAGACCATTCAGATCAAACTGATCCCTCTATAATTGGCGCATTCCGAACGGGAGCCTCCCTTGACAATTGAGACAATGTCGAATCGACTCCAGTCTGTGTGGACATTCTGCTGCTTTCAAAGTTTCACTAGCAACTCGTATAAATCATCTATTAGAGCAGGTCCCCCGAATTTGAAGAGGGCTGGGAGAATTCTATCTGATCATACGGCCTTATGCAATTTAAACAGCCTGATCTCACGTTCGACTTCTGCGCATGAGGGTAGCATCCAAGGAGACGGCCCAGGGATTAGGGCGCTTTATGTCCGAGGAAGAAAACCATAACGCTGGTTGGTTAAATTGCCTTGCAAATTTTTCGGCCCAACGTTCCAAGCGTTTTGACAGGCTGTGAATCGGCTTCCCCCTCTCATCGCGTATGGTCACGCTAACACCAGGTATCCTGCTGTCTTTTCCCGTATCAGACGGAACAACTTATGATGATTACCAACGGCAGCGGCTGTTTTCATCTCCGAGGCACATTAAGACCACCAGGTTTCGCGGTCTTTCTTCAGGCTATAACGCAGTTTAACCTGAGATTTTTACGAGTCTCATTGTATTCGCTTCCAGCCGGAATACGTCAGCGAGCATCCATAAGTTCCAGAGACTGTGTAGAGACCCAATGTCCAGTTTGCAATTTGATTTGCCACATGAAGACATGCCTGCTGATAGTAACGTTTGACGAATATGCGACCAGTGATCTTCGACGGTGTTCAGTGGGCGCTTACTCAGCCCGGATGTCAGCGCACTTTGATACACATTCAGAACACATGGCTTCGCCAGCTGGCTGGTGTCAATCCGTTCACATCGACGTTGCGGACGTCCACCGAAACGCACCCGGAGGTCGGCGTAGACAAGTGCGTGGTCAGAGTCCACGCTCGTGCTCCAAATCGAGCGACAGTTTTGGACACAGCCTCTCCAGCGGTAACTGATCGCGATATGATCGATTTGCCTCCATTGCCGGTGCGAAGCTGGTGGGCGCGAAGTCAGTCACGCTTCTGCGGGTGCTGGGTTGAAAGTTAGTGCTCTCGAGAAAGAGACGAGCATCTTCACACAGCTGTAGCAATCGCTCACGTTTATCATTACGGGAGCCTACACCATGTTGGCCGCCCAGATGAAGCTCATCAGAGGACAATTTTCCGACTTGGGCGTTTAGCTCGCCAGCCAACACCACAGTATCCGTGCTTCTTCTGTAACGAAGGAGATCGTGAAGTTGCTGATAGAAATCATCTTTCACCGAATCAGTGCTACAGTTTGTAGGGGCGTAGGCCGCAATGACAAACAGGCACCGTTTGTTCCCGCGCGACTTCGTAGCATGGAACGAACCAGCAAAGCTAACGGCGTACCTCAGACTGTTGACTGGGATCTAATGGATCAGGGCACCTTCAGCCCGGGGACTCAAAACAATGCCGACGCCAGCTTGACCCGCATTTGAAGCTGCATCATCGTCAGACAGGCGCAATGAGAATGTGCCGCCAGTGTCGCATGTGGGGGTCGCAGAGTAAGCACGGAGCTCGAATCTTGCAGGCGGGTTTCTGATAAACAGCAAATATCGATCGATAGGGTCACTAGTGTGCGGGCAAGTGCTGCCTGTTGGCCAATCTGTAGCAAAGTGCGCACGTTGAGGCATGCCAGTCTTAGCGAGACATGAGGACTCCAAAGGGAAACGGATGAACTGACGTTGTCCGCTTGGTTGAACATTGACTTGTCGACTGGATTGGAGCGACGCCCTGCGACTGTGTGTGAGTTGAAACTAGAAGAGATGTGACTATTGAAGCAAGGTGGGGGAGGATCAAGAATTGGGGGATTGAAAACGGGTGGGATTAAAGTAAAGTTGGAGAGGGACGATAAGGATGAAAAAGCGCAAGAGGGATAAGAAGACGGGAAGGCTTGAGCAGTAGCATCCAAACCCCTATCCACCCTGCTCGATGCAGCAGATGGGGCGCCGCTGATTATCCTCTGCGACGGCCATAGCATCAAGCAATTGTTAGAAGAATGGTTTATTGAATTGCGTGGGAAGATTACTGTCAGGTTGCCCAGACCTACACAGGTGAACACGTAAAGTTCGCAACCAAAGTCTTTGGTTCGAAAACCTTACCGCAAGACAGCGGGTTTTCGGCACTGGACTACAGGGAGCCCGTTTTATGGAGTAAGGAGCCACTCTCACTCTAATCCCAAACCTGGAGGCACAGCCAGGAGACTGAGTTTATCTTCAGGCTCTAACCATTGACCAATCTGGTATGAGTAGCTCTGAAGGTGCAAAAAAGCACCACCCAGCATGGCTCAATGGATCACTGAGGCATACACAACCATTGCACCACGTTAAGTCTAGTCTTGTCGTGATGGATTATGCGTAACACATCTAGCAGAACACTTGAGTCGCATGATCGCTGCTCCCCAAAGAAGTACACCTTACTACTACGTCGATCACGAGTTCCTCATGGGAAAGAACGAGGTCCAAGTTGACAGGTTTGTTTATTTTAACCGGAGCGCATTGGAGAATTGGCATGATTGTACAACGACAAACCAACGATTAACTCTTGCAGTCCCGCCTTGATAAGCTCGCTTAATGTACCCAGGGTTACTAAAGCGTGCTGGTTGAAGTCCCCAACTAGGTGAACTTTGCCGTAAAATCGGGCCAGTTGATTCTTCATAACGGGGCCTAGAAAGTTGTCCATTTCTAAAGTTGACAATAGTGTACGGTAAACCACGGTTACTAAACATATATCGCCCTGCTTTATTTGTAGGCAGTGCAATAGTGTATCTACGGCTTGGACCACTTGCTCCTTCATACGATCAGTCTTGCAATGCAGGGATTAAAGAGATTAACACCGAAACCCACCATAGACGGGACTGGCTTACAAATAGGGAACGCCAAACCTTACGGCTGCACAGGCGCCCGAGCAAAAGTGCAAGTGAAGTGTGAGTGATCCATCTACAGAACGTGCAGGATGAACAGAATGATAAGTTTACAAAACGGTCACTGTTTATGAGGTGAGGGACATTAACACAGGGGAAGTCAAATATGCCAAGAGAATGGTCATGGGCAAAATTTGGCGCTATGTTAAAAATGTGTGCGGCGAACTCGGATGGGTGGCAGCGTGAACAGATGCCCCAAAATCAATTAGTTCACATTGCCTTTTGGGTATAGCAACAATCACAGGATGACAAGTGTTTGAGGATTTGATTGGCACTTGAAACAGAACAAAACCGGTCTTTGAATCCCGTTTTCCACAGACCGCCAGAATAATTTTCAAGGATGTCACTAATTTAGTATAGACGGTTGGAGAATGCAATCGGCTTTCTTTCGAATCAGCACTGTTCTCGTGGTAAAATTTATGCGTTTATGTCAACGAACAACCACTCAACTCTTAAACAACCGTAATCAGTCAGTTAAGTCGGTTACCGTTATTCACTGTGGAACGAGGGTCATTCTTGTTGACTCTATTGAGAAAGGTCTACGATTCTGACCTCTCAATTGGTAGACGAAATATGCACCAATGGAAATTCGCTAGAGAAAGACGCAAAATGCAGGGCCTTTCAGCATATACGGTGGGTGTAGGACAAGCTGCAGTTCTGACCAATATCCTAGGTAGTTTACATACATAGTATGAAAAAATAAATGAAAGTAGTGTTCTAGTGTTCTAGTGAGTAGATAAAAATTCGCTCTTCCGATCAGTGAAATATTTGGTCGGGATGTTGATGCAGGTTAACACGAAAGCTTCACACGAAGCATTGCAGATATAGGGATGGCTGATGATGGCATTTCTTTTCTGTGCCTCATACGGTTAGTTATGCACTAGTTGCTGAAGGAAACTCTGATTTTGTCTGACTGTAGGCATGATAACCGCTTGCTGCCTAACTGAAGTGACATGAGCTAGGCTACCCTAAGCAAGGTTTGCATGAAATTTGTTCCCTAATGGATGTAAGGTTTCAATTAAATTCAAGCGAGCAAAACTTTGATGTGCTCAATTGAGCTTTGTTTCAATAGTTACACCACCGCTGATGATGTAATGGAAAGTAATACCAATGAAAAATACATGGAGATAGCGCAAAATGTAGTAGGCATACAACAATACATGCCAGTTAAATGGTATATGCAGACATTCTTCACCTTTAGACTCAGTCTTGTAGCCATCACGCCTCCATAAAGGCACAGTACGGCGTTTCTTCCTTACGGGAATCTTCGGCAGTGCGCAGCTCATCAGACCACTCGAAGGCGCATCTCGACTGTTGCCAGTCCGCGGTGAATACCACTAGGCTAAAGAGATGGCAACGACCGAGGCGACTACTTTATATCATATAGCACCGCTCACTAGCTTCATGCTCTCATGTTTCTACCGTACAGAGGACAGGGAGTCTCCCTCGATAAGCGGCGAACTTACCAAACTTAACTACCCAAGTAACTTATACCTCAGAACCAGTTTGTGCCACATCCTGATTACAAAGAAGTAGTAGGGAGAATTGAATTCATCACAGAAGGGACCCAATCAGACAGGCATCACAAGCTTTGAGAGGTACGGTACGGCCGTTTCTTTATTCAGAACTTGTCAGCAGTGCGCAATCTACTTGATCCTTGGAGGGCACAAACCCGCAACTCG
>OX104071.1:80784932-80814693 GCA_944474145.2 Dicrocoelium dendriticum | reverse complement strand
GATGTACCGGATACTGAGAACCCCCAACCACACGTGTCATTCCCTTTTGAAACATAGTCAAAACGCATCCCTAAGAGGTCATCAGTTTAAGTTGATCACACAGTACAGTCGACTGGAATGTCGACGCAATTTCTTCTCCCTCCGAGTGTCACAACCTTGGAACGCCCTTCCAGAACATGTAATTAACGCTTCCACCCTATCCCTTTTCAAAAAACGCCTTGACGAAACTCTGACACGATTGCACTATGTGATATAACGTGCGGACCATCGGATGATGGTATTAGTGAAAAACGAACGTGGACGGAATCCACTTAAAATTCCTATTGGATTACTTATTTATGTGCATCTCCAATCCCTTGGTGAGTCATGCATTTCACACGTACTTTCATCAATACGATTTTTTAATTTTACGATGTTAATTCTCATCATCCTACGGGACCTGTCAAGCATTGCTTTTATACCCGTCATAAACCATTGTTCCATTGTTCCATTGTACTTATTGGTAAACGAAAAGTGCTAATTTGGAAGGTCAAGGTCACGCTCTTCTGCGTCTGGTTTTTAGCCAGTATGAAGGAATTCCGCTCCACGGATTTACCACATTGACGGAATAGTCCGATTCTTTTGACGTGGGCTAGTTTTTTCTGGAAGATCAAATTGCACCCGATTCCCCAATTCGGCGCAAATGTCAAAGTACGTACCACACCCGTGCTGATAACATTTGCATGTAGCAGACAGCCTACGTGCTCTGCTTACCTCTCCGTTACTCAGCAGCAACGTCGTTGTCACAGACTGCTTCTAATGGATGCGCTCTTTCATTACAGAATTATGAAGCCACAAGACCTAGTTCCAAACAATCGACCCGAGAGAATTGATACCCTGGAACATGAGCTTATGGGTCTTCGTAAAAGCCCTTTAATCCACTTGCTACACTGTGGAAACGACTTGCATTTCATATACTTTGTTTCTATACTGTGCACATATGCACTATGACGCGTAGCTTATTCTTAAATCTGCTGCATGAGTATGAAAATTACTGGTTTCCACCAGATTCTCCATAGTTCTTGTACCAAGCAATAATTTGCAAAGTGAAGATTGTGCTCACGAAATACTTGGCGTCTCTGTAGCCCCACAACTGTGCTCTTTATTCGGACTCAATGATCTGGGGATAGATCTCGCAGTAGATAGGAGGATATCCCTTGAAAAGAGAAGCCCGAGTGAAAACGCAACAGCATTCAGGTTTCTTTTGGCGGATAACCTACAGGGGATGAGTTTTCGCGCAGTCTTCATGCGTCATGAAGTAACGAAAAAAAAGAAATATTGATCCCCACTTTGATAATCCAAATATTTGGAGATAATTCGTCCTAGAAACGTCTACGCATCCGGCATCCTGGCAGCCGCAGTATCAAACTCAGGGGCTTTCATGCTGATCAAATGTTTTATTCTCATGGACCGGAGGCTAAGGAGGCCGCCTGTCCATTTCCAGGTGGCATTCTCTTTCAACAACATGGTTAGGAATGAAGAATGGTTGACTTTGGTTTAAGTACTAAAACGGTCTTGTCCTTCTTTGCCAGAACAACTGCGCTCTGGTTATCAGGGGAGCGAGCTGCGCTGTCGCCCACGACTAATGCATACGTTTTGAGTTTGATATCGTTGCAATTCTCCACGAGCGCCAGTTGCTTCGAAAGCCGTACAGATACGACACTGATTGGTTTACTAGCAGAATTAATTGGAGGGAAGGCGGATAAGCACAAAACAGATGCCACAAGAGTTTGAGTAGGAAATATATCAGACTGAATTGCATTGGATCGCGAGCCGAGTGCGGCCATGCAGTTCAAGATATACCTAACAGTCCCATAAATTAGACTGCAGTCACAAAGCAAAAATGAGAACTGAGGCTATTCGAAAAGTACTGGAATAATGTCACAGCACGCATTATGCAACCAAACAGCACAAAACGTGCATTGCACAGTCTATGAGCAGATGACCGTTTTACCCCAATCTAAACACTTGGACGCAACTGATTCTAACAGTTGCTGGTACACAAATTTCCTGGACAAACTGTTTCCACACGCTAATTCAATGATAAAATATCCCCAAGATATAGCACGCAAAGCAGACACATTATTGAGCGAATTTCTTTGTCGCAATACTCTTACGTAGCGAAGTAAGTGTGTAAATACAAAAATCATTCGGTTACAAGCAATTTGGTTGCATATTGACGTGGAAATATGGGTTATTTAACCCAGCGTCTATTTTTGCAACAGGTCAGACTATTACGGAAAGCCCTAGTTTTCGTGGTGAGAACGTTGTAAGTAACATTAAGCAAACTTAGCGGAATTCAGCAACTGTACTACTCATGTACATCAAGGCATCTATAAATTATCGTTAACATTAAATCAAAAGGAAATTCTTGATTGGATTTCATTAGGTCCACGGAAGAATGGAAGAATTGTTTTATACGGGTAATCAAGCAAAAGATTCAATAAAACAAGAAGAAACGACATTTTAACGGAATTTACTGAATTCAGCAATTTTGCGTATCGCATCAACTGTTTACATACAGTTGGTGGGAAACAGTGCGAGGTTAACAGCAAAAAGTTCAAAGCGGTCGAATTTCCTTAGGCTCACGTGACCTGTTCCAAGGAAAACGCAATCACTAACCTCACCAGGGTAGCGTTAGCGTGGTCACGAAATCCTTTTGCTTGCACAGATTTGGCTTCAGCCGCCGAATTGCTGCCGCCTCCGCAAACTGTGGTAAGCGAGGATTAGCTTGTTTGCTAACTACCCTGAAATTGCCATGTGGGTTTTGGTATTCAAGGCAGTCAAGTATGTGGCGGGCAATAGAGCTAGTCGGTAGCTTCGGACCTTTAGCGATCATGTTTCGCGGAACATGCTCTGCAATCCTCGCTGACAGTCTTCTCTCAGTTCGGCCTATGTACTTACTATCGCAAATACAGTTAAGGAGGTAAATGCATGAGGCGGTAACTTGAGAGTCCGGTCTGTCCAGATTGGATTTATAGAGCAACCTTCTGACTTGATACAATACCACTAGCTCAGCCGCATGGTAACACTTCTTAATTGATTGTCGGAAGCGATGCCGGCATCTTCGGACAACTTGATCGCCTATGATGGGCAGTGTAATGGATACTTTTTTCTTCGGGACATCGGTTGGTGGTCTATCTCCGGATCGTATTTTCGCGTGCCGAGCTATAAATCGTGCTGAATACCCATTGTCTTGTAGTATCAAGGTAACTCGTTCTAGTTCACGTTCCAATGTGTCTAATGAGCAAATTTGACGAGCGCTAGCAAAAGTGGTACATACTAAAGCTCGTTTATAGTTCATTGGGAAAAAGCTATTAAAGTTCAATTATTGTCCCGTCCATGTTGCTTTTCTGTACACAGATCGGACGAGTGTGCCATCTGGCTTTCTTTGTAAGTTAACCTCTAAGAAGTGGAAATATCCGTCGGGCTCGTTTTCCATTGTGAACTTGATAGTTAGATGGCACATATTCATCCGTTTCAATAAGTACGCCGCCCGTTGAGGTGGGTCAACGACGGTAAATGTGTCATAAACATACCGGCAACAAAGGTATACATTTTGTAGGTAAGAAGCTAACACAGTGTATTCCAAGTGGCCGAGGAAGATATCAGTCAAAACTGGGCCCAATGCGCTGCTCATGGCCAAGCCGTCGATTTGCCGATACAGGGTTCCATTGAACCGGAACTGCATATCTTCTGTGCATAGGTGCAGTAATGATTTGAGCTGGAGCGATGGGAAAGCGTGTCTGGCTATTATATCTAGTGTTTCCTCCAAAAGCACGTTTGTGAACAATGCAGATACGTCGAAAGAAATTATATTCTTTCCCTTTACATTTGAATTACTAATCTTGTTGACATCTTCAAAAGTGTCTCTTAGACTGTAGCTCGTCAGTTCCCTCCGGGTGGGTTCAATAAGTTTCGCTAGCCATCGCGCTAATTTTTGGTATGTTGTGTCTACTCTTGAGACGATTGGACGTTTCGGGACACATTCTTTATGAGTTTTCAGTAAGCCATACTTGTGGGGAAGTCGTGCTCCCCGGGGGCATAACTGGGTAATCGTTTTGGCATCCATCAATCCGGCCTTCACTAGCTTCTTCAATTCACGGACTATTAACTTCTCCATCTGCCCGGTTTTGTCTAGTTTTGTTAAATCACGAGCAAAACGATTAGAATCCGCAAGAATTGATTGGACTTTCTGAATGTAGTGTTGCTTTTCCAAAATCATAACTCCTGATCCCTTGTCGGGTCTCAGTATTACGAGATTTCCATTTCGCCGCAATTGCATCAAGGATTCCCAAAGGCAACACAGATGACAAATACCACTAAGGCATTCCGTATTTTGCAAGCGCATACGGAAAGGTAACTTGGATGACATTCCAAACGGCTGTACTGCTCTGTCAGCTTGAGAAGGTGGCATCTCAAAATATTCTCATGACTGAATTGCAGCAAATAGCAGCACATGTGCTTGAGATCACCGAACACCTGCTAAACCAAAATGCAGTCCGCAAGATATTACTGATGTTATCGTCGCCGGAAATACCTACATATATCCTGACACCCAGAGTTCATCGCGTGGTTCTCCGTTGTGGGATCGTGTTACGAATTCTACCCATTTCACGCAATTAAATACAAGGAATCCTCTGTTCTCCATCTGAGTGTAGTGTTTCGCAGAAAGCTATCCTACCATCGTTCCAATACTCATTACGCCCTGGACGTCTCCCTATACAGACCAGGTTTATTGGATGAAATATGATGACGAGACTGTGCAGGGATGCATGGCCCGTTGTTCATGTTTCCATACGGTTCCAGTGTGGATTAGAATATCTGGTGCAATGAAGCAACGGAGCAGTGATTTTGTGGAGTAACAATCAATTATTGAACAGATCCCCTAGGATGGCTATGGTGAAAATTACAAGATGAATGTACAATATTTACAAAATATATGCACGATAGGGACTCACCAAGAGGTTCGTCCCAGCACAGATGTTCAATGGTTCAATGGTGCATGCTGGGATAAAAAGCATAACTTTACAAGACCCACAGGATGGATATGCAAAAGAAAATTAAAATCAAAATGTTCCAACGTGGAACGTAAAGTATCAGTGGTCAAATCATTGCACTTTAGCAAAGTGTTGTGTATCGTTTAGCACTTAGATGAAAATCTAAGAGTCTTTCGAATGTCGTCATGTCTGGTGCGTTCACCACATAGTTTGGTGATGCATTCCAGTGAGAACAGATTCTAAGTGAGAAAAAATGCTTTCTACAATTCAAACGAGAGTGTTGCGTCATTAATTTCAGGTGGTTGCCTCGGTTTTGTTTGTAAGGGGCTAGAGCCAACCGTGATATACATGGATGCTCGCTTTCGGTTAGTATCCGGTATGTGAGAGTAAGTTCTCCGCGAAGCCGTCGGTATTCTAATGAGAACACACCGAGTACACGAAGAGGCATTTCGTAACTTATACCGGATAGTCCACGCGTTGCTTTTGTGGCTCGTCTTTGGGGCTGTTCCAAGAGGCGGATGTCTCGTTTTAACCATGGACACCAGGCCTGAATTGCATATTCAATATGAGGACGAATGTAGGAGTTAATCAACAATGGTACTAGCTGTTGCTCAAAAGTGCCGAGAGCTTGCCTCAAAAGTCTCAAGTTCAAGTTCGCTACACTTGCTGCTTTCGAACATTGGAGCGAATTTCCAAGACTCTCTTGCACGATTAGACCTAAGTCGCGTTCACTAATCACGTGTTGCATGACGTGTTGCTCCAAAAGGTATGTGTTGACGAAGCTGTTGTGTACCGTCAGCAGGTGGCACTTCGCCGGGTTCAGTGGGAGAACTTTGCAGGGTTCATTGAATATTTCTGTGAATATTTCTGCCCATGGCCGTCATTAGATGGCCACGCGCGATATCAAGTAGTGTAAATGTGTCATCGTCTCGCTACGCCATTTGATTAGCGATGGAGTGGGTAAATTATCTACATGCGATAGAACAGTGTTTCATTTCTGTGATGTAAGGAGGGCGAAAACAGTTGTCAAACTTCCACTCGGTTATCGTGAACAAATTGAACTGATAGCCCTTCAGAAATTTGTTTTGGCAGGCTTTCAAAATATGGTGGCTAGTGTGACTGGGGTCTTTTAGGATCTAATGCAAAATTATGTGATTTCTACGTGGACGATTACAGTGTCCACTGTAGACTTTTACAGATTTCAACTTGAAGGGTTAGGACCGTTAAACAAGCCGTTGGCGCTTTTTGTCGCGTTGCGCGGTGCAGTATCGAGCGCACTGTTCTGGTGCTTCTGCAACGGTTGCCGCGCTTTGATAGCGTATAACACATGCGGTCTTACGTATACGCCAAGAATTTGCGGGCAAACTGTGACGTTACACTTCCCGAACTCCTTACAAAGGAGTCTAGAGTGTTAATTTACTTTTTATGGTGCCACTGCAGTCTGTCTCAAAAACTAAGGTCATCTTACATGAGCACTCCGAAAGCACACTTAAGAAACATGCTGTGGAATTTGAGGCCTTGGCCGATAATCTTAAACACTCAGATGACGTATGCTCAGGATATTGCAGGTAGCCGTTTTGAATTGCAGCGTATTCTCGATGGAATATGTGTAAGCTTTATCGAGATAAGTTTGCAAGGCTGCGTGCTCATCCACTGCAGTGATATTATGCCTTATGTTTAGATCGCCGGCTAATAGTTGAACATTTGAAGAAAGTACCCCTTCGGCGTCATTTAAGAAAACCAGAAAAAGTTGTGATCTGAGTACTGTGCCTTGATTTGCGCCCCACTTGGCTTCAGTGGAGTCGGGGAGGTGCTTCGAACCAACATCTTTAGGTGACGTTGAACGAAAACAGGATTGATGATTCTATAATTCTGAAGCGTTTTACGTCGAATGCCATGATTCAATTTGTAGAAAACCTCTGAGTAAGCCAAATGGGCGGTATCTACTCTCACACCAGCATCGACAAACTCTATCCAGCATGTATCAGGTATCGGTGAGTTAATAGTGAATTACCGACTTAGCGCAATCCGTGTTGTTACGGTGCGAGAATATTGTTGCTCTCAGTGATAACAGACTCCAAAAACTTGGAGGTAAACGGGCATAGTGCTATCGGCCGATAATTCACCGGTTTCGCACGTCTGCTACTCCTGTAGATTGGAGTCAGGATCCTGCGCTTCCACATTCATGGCAACGACCTTTAAAGCTTTTGCGTGAGTACTGTCTCTATCACTGGAGCTATACTTTTGCAAGGACATTCGCCGCTTCACTATATCCATGTCAGTAAGGGATACATGGCTAATCCCTGATGACGCTTTGGTCTGCGCAAGAAGGATCGTAGACGAAGTTAGCTTCAGAAGTCACCGCTGAACTTTAGTCTAACACAGCTGGCCGTTACTTGTGCCGTTTACGGAAGCCGACACGATGTTTACAGTTCACGAACCAAGCACTTAAATGTAAAATGTCTGTTCACATGCCAGTACAGCAAGTTGGGGTGATAGCAAAATATTATCAGATGGCCTTCTTAATACATTACTTCGATTTCCGAATGAGTTTGAAGAAATGTTTCCTTTATGTTGCGAGAGAACCCTGGTTTTCTCTTCCGGAGAGGATATGTGAGCAATCCAAGTTGAATCCCTCAACGCCTTGTATTTATGAGCCCTACTGCTTAGGACCATTTTCATCATTTTAGTGGTGGATTGTGGTTTCTGTTCTACGTATCACCAACATGTTGCATCGACTGAAAAATTTATCCCGGACCACCACGTGAGAGCATTTAGCCACGAAGGACCAGCTTGTTGTATCAGTGAGTTCGAACAGGACGTGAGATAATTCGGTTCTATACTTTAAATATTCGGCGCACCATTATCATCATTATATACTTTAGATGCAGGTGGAAAAAACCTGTGATATTTTGCAGCAGTAGTAAAGCAAAGAAGAAAAAGTACAACTGGGGCACGCCGGCTGAGTCCCCCAGTAACGGATGGACATCATTCCGGAGAGCTAACAGCCGGCTATCGTGCCGTAAAAAGTTATATTATGCAAAGCGAATGAGATCGTGAGTGGAGGGGTGGCTAAGCAGGAAGGGGATGGACAAAGGAATTCACGACACAACAGTCATTGGGGCTGGCTCCTAGCCATATCAACAATTGTGTCCAACCAAACGTGCTCACCGTCCTTAGGACCCCAGCCAGCCAGTCGGGATGCACCAGCAGACGATAAATTAGAAGTGAGGGTTTTCATTTCTCTCGACCATGTCATCACTTGGCCTCCCCTCCTCCCCTTCCTACCGTACCCCCGGCGAGCAGTCAGTGCACGTCTCGGGAGTTGGTGTGCTGGCAGGCGCAACAAGTGGCCCAGCCGTCGGAGCCTGGTGCATGATAAAATGGTTCTGAGCAGTTCACTCACTTTTCCTGCAACAAATATTCGACGCCGAACAAGCTCATTGCTCAAGAGGTGCTCCTACCAGACATGAGCTAAGCTGCGAAGGCAGCGATGATCCTATGTGACGTGCCACTTTATGTCTGTCGACCTGATGGGGCAGGTTTCAGAACCGTATAGGAGGGTTGAGCGGACGGTTGCGCTATAAACTCTTCCCTTCTTGGCCACAGTAATGTTGTGACTGCGCCACTATTGGCGGAAATTGACAAAAGCGTCTCGAGATTTTGCCATACAGTTCGTAACTTCACCTTCTATCCCACAGGCGCTAGTGTGGCTACCCAGGTACTTGAGTTCCTGAACGACTTGTAGCTGATCACCACAAAGCCTTAGCACAGTGGTGGGACGGTGCCAATCTTGGTGAATTACCTTGCATTTTCATGGAGCAAAGCATAGCCCAAAACGATAGACAGCCAGTGATAATCGATCTAGTGCTGCTTGACATGTTTGGGTGATGGCACGGATTAGGAACATATCGTCCGCATACTCCAAGTCAAGAAGTCGCTCACCAGGAAGTAGGTCCACACTTTCTAGGTGGTGTCCAGCGAACGCTGTTTCCATGACTTCATCAATAGCAAACTTGAAGAGACAAAGTGACTGCGGGCAACCTTGTCTCACTCCGCTGGTGATAATGAAGGGTCGCGACAGTGTGACATAAATCCTAACTCTGCCCGAACTATGCGCATACAGCGCTTTGATAAGGCTTACGTGTTTATCAGGCACACCCTTCCTCAGCAGACAGTCCCAAAGAGCACATCGGCTGACTGAGTCGAAGGCACTTTTTACGTCAACAAGCACGACAACGGTGGCTCGCCAATAAACATGGCTGTGCTCCAATAATTGAAGCAACTTGAAAATGTGATCCATGCAACCCCGACCTCGACGGAACCCGGCTTTTTCTTCACCAATCTGGCTTTCACGAGTGCAAATCAGTCCGTGGAGAATGACAGACGCAAGTAATTTAGAAACAGTTGAGCTCAGACTGATCCCTCTATGACTGCCACATTCCGAATGGGAGCCTCCCTTGAAAAGTGGGACAATGATATGGCGGCTCCAGTCTGTCGGGACAGTCTCGTGCTTTCAAACCTTCATAAGCAACTCGCGTAAATCATCTGCTAGACCAGGTCCCCCGAATTTGAGGAGGGTTGGGGAATTCTTATGCAATTTCAACAGCTTGTTATCACTTTCGACTTCTGCGAGTTCGGAAGGATACAAGGAGACGGCCCAGGGAGAAGGGCGCTCAATGTCTGAAGAACAAAGCGATAACTCAGGTTGGTTAAATTACCTTGCAGTGTTCAGCCCAATGCTCCAAGTGTGTTGACAGGCTATGGGTCGGCTGCGCACTCTCGTCGCGTAGTCTCCTAACCTCAGGTCTCCTGCTACCGGTTTTTCGTATCAGACGGAATAAGTTAAGATGACTACCAACGGCAGCGGCTGTTTCCATCACCGAGGCACGATGAGACCACCAGGCTCTGCAGATCTTCCTTCAGGCTAGCACATAGTTATGCCCTGAGATTTTGCGAGTCCCATTGTATTCGCTTCCAGCCGGAATACGTCGGCGAGCATCTATCGGTGCTAGGGACTGTATGGAGACCCAATGTCCAGGTTAGCAATTTGATTTGCCACATGAAGACATGCCTGTTGATAGTAACGTTTGACGAATATGCAACCAGTGATCATCGACGGTGTTCAGTGGGCGCTTACTTAGCCCGGATGTCAGCACGCTATGACACACATTCAGAACACATGGTTTCGCCAGTTGGATGGTGTCAATCCGTTCACACCGACGTTGCGGACTTCCACCGGAACGCACCCGGAGGTCAGCGCACACAAGTGCGTTGTCAACTTCCACGCTCGTGCTTCCAATCGAGCGACAGTTTTGGACACAGCCTCTCCAGCTTTAACTGATCAAGATATGATCGAATTGCCTAAATGACTGGTGGGAAGCTGGTGGGTGCCCACTCATGCTTCTTCGAGTGCCGTGTCAAAAGTTTGTGCTCACGAAAAAGAGACGAGCATCTTCACACAACTGTAGCAATCGCTTACAGTTATTATTATCGGAGCCTAAACCATGTTGGCCACCCTGATGAAGCTCATCTGAGGACGATTTTCCGACTTGGGTGTTTAGACAGCCAGCCAACACCAAAGTATCCGTGCTTCTTCTGTAACGAACGAGATGGTGAATTTGCTGATAGAAATCATCTTTTACCGAATCAGTGCTACAGTGTGTAGGGTCTTTGGCCGCAATGACAAACGGGCACCGTTTGTTCTCGCGTGACTTTGTAGCATGCAAAGAACCAGCTAATCTAACGGCGCACGTCCGACTGTTGACTGGGATCCAATCGATCAGAGCAGCTTCAGGCCGGGACTCAAAACAATGCCGACGCCAGTTTGACCGGCATTTGAAGCTGCATCATCGCCAGACTGGCGCAATGAGAATGTGTCACCAGTGTTGCAGGTGGAGATCGTAGGGTAACCACGGAGCTCGAATCTTGCAGGCAGGTTTCCGAAATGCAGCAGAAACTGATCCATAGATTTTTCTAGTTTGCGGGTAAGTACTGCTTGTTGACCAATCTGTAGCATAGTGCGCATGTTGGGACATGCCAGTCTCAGCGAGGATCAAGGACTCCAAATGGAAACGGATGAACCGACGTTGTCCGCTTGGTTGAACATGGACTTATGGACTGGATTGGAGCGACGCCCTGTGACTGTCTGTGATGTGAAACTAGAAGACAAGCGACTATTGAAGCAAGGTGTGGGGGGCCAAGGATTGAGGGATTAAAAATGGGAGGATTAAAGTAAAGTTGGAGCGGGACGATAAGGATAAAAAAGCGCAAGAAGACGGGAAGGTCTGAGTAGCAGCATCCAAACCATATCCACCCTGCTCGATGCAACATATAGGGCGCAGTTGATTATCCTCTGCGACAGCTAAAGCATCAAGAAATTGTTAAGAGAAAGGTTCATTGTATTGCGCGGACAGAATACTTCCATGTTGCCCAGACCCAGACAGGCAAAAGATTAGGTTTCTCAACCAAGGCCTTTGGTTCAAAACCTTACCGCAAGGCAGCGGGGTTTTGGCACTTGAGTACAGAGAGTGCATTTTATGGAGTAAGGAGCCACGTTCACTCTAACCCCGACCTGATGGGCCAAGAGACTGAGATTTTCAGGCCTCTAACCATTGACCAATCTCGTATGAGTGACTCGGAAAGTGCAAACTGCACCACCCAGCATAGCTCAAAGGATCAGTGAGGCACACCAACCATCGCATCGCGTTAAAATCCAGTCTTGTCGTGATGGATTATGCGTAACACATCTAGCAGAACACTTGAGTCGCATGATCGCTGCTCCCCAAAGAAGTACACCTTACTACTACGTCGATCACGAGTTCCTCATGGGAAAGAACGAGGTCCAAGTTGACAGGTTTGTTTTTTTAACCGGAGCGCATTGGAGAATTGGCATGATTGTACAACGACAAACCAACGATTAACTCTCTTGATAAGCTCGCTTAATGTACCCAGGGTTACTAAAGCGTGCTGGTTGAAGTCCCCAACTAGGTGAACTTTGCCGTAAAATCGGGCCAGTTGATTCTTCATAACGGGGCCTAGAAAGTTGTCCATTTCTAAAGTTGACAATAGTGTACGGTAAACCATGGTTACTAAACATATATCGCCCTGCCTTATTTGTAGGCAGCGCCATAGTGTATCTACGGCTTGGACCACTTGCTCCTTCATACGATCAGTCTTGCAATGCAGGGATTAAAGAGATTAACAACGAAACCCACCATAGACGGGACTGGCTTACAAATCGGGAACGCCAAACCTTACGGCTGCACAGGCGCCCGAGCAAAAGTGCAAGTGAAGTGTGAGTGATCCATCTACAGAACGTGCAGGATGAACAGAATGATAAGTTTACAAAACGGTCAATGTTTATGAGGTGAGGGACATTAATACAGGGGAAGTCAAATATGCCAAGAGAATGGTCATGGGCAAAATTTGGCGCTATGTTAAAAATGTGTGCGGTGAACTCGGATGGGTGGCAGCGTGAACAGATGCCCCAAAATCAATTAGTTCACATTGCCTTTTGGGTATAGCAACAATCACAGGATGACAAGTGTTCGAGGATTTGATTGGCACTTGAAACAGAACAAAACCGGTCTGTGAATCCCGTTTTCCTCAGACCGCCAGAATAATTTTCAAGGATGTCACTAATTTAGTATAGACGGTTGGAGAATGCAATCGGCTTTCTTTCGAATCAGCACTGTTCTCGTGGTAATATTTATGCGTTTATTTCAACGAACAACCACTCAACTCTTAAACAACCGTAATCTGTCAGTTAAATCGGTTACCGTTATTCACTGTGGAACGAGGGTCATTCTTGTTGACTCTATTGAGAAAGATCTACGATTCTGACCTCTCAATTGGTAGACGAAATATGCACCAATGGAAATTCGCTAGAGAAAGACCCAAAATGCAGGGCCTTTCAGCATATACGGTGGGTGTAGGACAAGCTGCAGTTCTGACCAATATCCTAGGTAGTTTACATACATAGTATTAAAAAATAAATGAAAGTAGTGTTCTAGTGTTCTAGTGAGTAGATAAAAAGTCGCTCTCCCCATCAGTGAAATATTTGGTCGGGATGTTGATGCAGGTTAACACGAAAGCTTCACGCGAAGCATTGCAGATATAGGGATGGCTGATGATGGCATTTCTTTTCTGTGCCTCATACGGTTAGTTATGCACTAGTTGCTGAAGGAAACTCTGATTTTGTCTGACTGTAGGCATGATAACCGCTTGCTGCCTAACTGAAGTGACATGAGCTAGGCTACCCTAAGCAAGGTTTGCATGAAATTTGTTCCCTAATGGATGTAAGGTTTCAATTAAATTCGAGCGAGCAAAACTTTGATGTGCTCAATTGTGCTTTGTTTCAATAGTTACACCACCGCTGATGATGTACTGGAAAGTAATACCAATGAAAAATACATGGAGATAGCGCAAAATGTAGTAGGCATACAACAATACATGCCAGTTAAATGGTATATGCAGACATTCTTCATCTTTAGACTCAGTCGTGTAGCCATCACGCCTCCATAAAGGCACAGTACGGCGTTTCTTCCTTACGGGAATCTTCGGCAGTGCGCAGCTCATCATACCACTCGAACGCGCATCTCGACTGTTGCCAGTCCGCGGTGAATACCACTAGGCTAAAGAGATGGCAACGACCGAGGCGACTACTTTATATCATATAGCACCGCTCACTAGCTTCATGCTCATGTTCCTACCGTACAGAGGACAGGGAGTCTCCCTCGATAAGCGGCGAACTTACCAAACTTAACTAACCAAGTAACTTATACCTCAGAAGCAGTTTGTGCCACATCCTGATTACAAAGAAGTAGTGGGGAGAATTGAATTCATCACAGAAGGGACCCAATCAGACAGGCATCACAAGCTTTGAAAGGCACGGTACGGCCGTTTCTTGTTTCAGAACTTGTCAGCAGTGCGCAATCTACTTGATCCTTGGAGGGCACAAACCCGCAACTCGACTGTTATCGGTCTGGGATTGAGGCCACTGAGCTAGAGAAAATGGTAGCGACCGTTTTAACTGTTACTAGATGGGATATAGCGCTGCTCCTATCCGCTTATTTACTCGCTACCACCGTGCACAGATCAGGATAGATCGGTTACCATGCATCAAACGCGATACAATTAAGCCACTCATTAACTTAGGTATATAATGTTTACTTCAACAACTGCTCAAGTAACGTGTTTATAACTTTCATTGAGTCATAACGTATACTTGACAGGTAAGGTAATTCGACGATACCACAAAGCGCAGGAAACTAAAATCATTTCCAAACCATTGACAAATGTCAGCGTTGCTGAAGGATCCTTGAGAAGTTGGTGGAATCGGACCTTGGAAGAAGGGTGTGTTGAAGTTGTCAAGATGTGTTGGGATAATAAAACCAACCAGCGAATCCACGGAGGGCCTGCTTCGCCAAGGAACATGCTGCACCAAGTGTACCAGCAAGCCTCAGTAGGTCTAGAGAGGTCCAGGGAAGATAACAGAGGAGCAGTATAACTAAAGGGGATAGTGCATGAGGGCAATGCCTATATTTTGGAAAATAAACTATTGAAATTCTCTTTAGTCTTAGAGCAAGGAAAGAAAGATTCTATGTAGCAACTAAATACGGAGATATTTGAAAGCAGATGATTTGGGCAGGGAACTGATTACTGATAACGGTTTACTGGTTGGAAGCAGTAAGTAGGGTTTGTTCTGTGTCTACATCTAATATCACTCATGGACAAAGACCCGGTATGTTTTGTTGTGCTCAATATATTTTGTGTCGGCAAAGTGTTTATGAAGGAATTTCTTAAATTCCGACACCGATTTTGACTAAACTACGTTCTGCGGCAAGCCGTTCCTTACATTCACCACTCAGCGTTCGAAACAGAGTTGGTGAGTGACCCGCTTCAAATCCGGTACCACAAGCTTGTACCGGTCTTCTCGTGTGCTGCTTGGTGTGCGCGCTTGAAGCAGCCGACGCAACATGGGATAATCTCCCAGATGTAATATCCGGCGTGTCATGATGAGGTCGACCCGCATTCGACGAGAAGCTAGGGTGTACAATACAGTTTCTTACACCGCTTCGTACGGCACACCTCGTAAGTTGGGACTCAGCCTGGTGGCCACATGCTGCACTCGTTCAAGTTTTTCTACCTCGCCTCGGGTGATAGTACAATACGCATAGGTTCAGAGAGTGGAAGATATTTACAAGCGATCCCACTTATCGCTTCAGAGGAATAAAATATATCATAATTGTCGCTTGTAGCAGTAAACATAAGTGAGGTTATGAATATCAATCTATCAGATCTCCCAACCGATGTTGAAGTATCAAAGAAACCCGAATGTTGTCAGCGTATTTGCATCTCATAGATTGGGTAGTATAGGGATATGTACATTATGATAATGAATAGTGTGGAATGGGCAGTGCGGTGCTTTCACTCAAACGTCAAAAACGCGCGCACTCATCGAGCGAGGGTAAAAACAAGAGGCTGATTAAGAAGTGCTTTATGTTCGGATAAATTTCATCAGGTACATTTTTAGTTTCAAATTTAAACTCCCGCCACTTTATGAGATATTGCATGAAAACATCTACCACTGAGAGTAGTTTTTTTATCGTGCAATAAAGGTGCTCATATTTTATCTCACCACAAACAGAATACAGTATATTATTGCAAGGCTTTGAAGAGACAACCCTGTAGCTTTAATGGTTCAAATAAACATTACATACAAGTACAAAAGAGTTGACGAAAAAATTTGGTATGCAGTCATTTAACTGAAACAAACGTATTCTCTGCCATTGTCTTATAGTGTAGCATTTGTGTTTTGGCTAATACAGAAATCTGTTGTCTGTGTGCTACTCGAAATCAAATCAAATTGCCTTTCTATTCAACTTCGTTTCGTTATCAGGATCCACAGATCGGTCATGTGGGTGGACGAGTTGTACAATGATTCCTCACCGTGTACAAGTGATGGAAAACAGGACTCTGCAATTGGGATTTCATTATCCAATTCAAAACATGCAAGTGGCTCGAATGTCCCTGATAAAACTGCGGAAACTTATGGTTATTGTGTTATGAAGGAAAAATGTCACGACGCGGGCAGTTCGGCCAAGAGTCATTCCAAAATGGATTGTGATGGCTCCGCGTGCGCAATTGAATCAACACCCTTTGGCAGAGATATGCCATCAATGTATACTTCAAAGCGCACCTTACCAAACACGACAAGGTCGTAGAACAGCTCATTGATAGCATCCATAAATAAAAGTCAGTCTCGAACGATTTTGTGGATGGACGCGGTATTTGTGTACAGTTTTTAAGTAATCCTTATAAAGTTTTACATTGCTATTGAAATCAGTGGGGTCTACTTCATTCTCTTGGGTGTAATTCACTTTTATGGCCACACAATCGGTTTTAACAATATTAAAAATATTAGTTGAATATACGCTCGTGTTATTTGTCATGTAACCGGGGTGTTGCGTTCGGAATATAAGCGTCGCACACCTTGATTTCGCGCAATTGTTCACACGGCTACACTCGGTGAAAGCAGGCTTTCTGAGATTCTATAACATTTCTCGATTAATTTCAGCCTTAAAGCAATGTTTAATATTTTACTAATCAGCTTTCGTCCTTAATCCAGAAACTTTAGTCAAATATCCATCTAAATTTAATCCACATCGCGCTGAGGGGTCAGCTGTGGACCTCACATGAGATATCTTACGTATGTGTGCGTGCGTGTGGAATGAGTGAGCGGTGCAAACACTTCGGGATCATTACACCCATTGGCCGGAGCGGGACAGCGTGATAACCAAAGGTCGGACATCACAGGCGCGTGACATACGTAGGCAAAAGTTTGCTTTCGAAACCTCAAAGTGATTTCAAGCGTCTGACTTATAACTGGAAACGTTCACACGGTTCCGGTAGTCCGTCTTCGGTCAGCGGAGTTGTCACTTCTGCTTTCCGCCAGTTTGGTTGCACGAGAACTGCAAGCAGAGTGCAAGGCGAAAAGAAATGCTTCCTCATAGTCAGCTACCAACTTTGTCTTTAGTTTGATTTATCTGGTTTGTAAGCCTTAGATCACGTTACGCACAATGGGAAGAAGAGGAACGTACGCCCGTCATCCGTCCGAGGTAAAGGATGTTATCCTGAAGACATACCAAGAGGACAACCACTGGAAAAGCATTGCATCTCTGTTACAGGTAAATGTAATGGCATGTAAAAGCTGGATTACAACATTAGAATTGGATGAGCCGACAAATGATCCTAGATTGTTACGTCGAAAGTATATTTCAGACAGCCACATGGATTCCCTAGCGGATGGAGTTGCATCGGACCCTACGGTGACCTTGCAAACTCTTCGGTTACGACTGAAGGTGGAGTTCGATGAGGACGTGTGCGTCAGCAAAATCACTCGCTACCTAGACGGCCGCCTTATGTCAATGAAGAAATTACGTGCAATACCGGAATCCATGAAAAGGATGGATAGTAAAAGGAAAAGAAGGCGTACGTGTTGAAGTTGATAATCTTGGAGGCAGAAGGACGGCGCGCAACATGGATGGATGCGAAGAACTTAAAGCTGCTCTGCGCTCGGACAATAGAACGTTCAGCACGTGACATTCGTGTACACTATAGGGCAACGAACACTCTGGAACCAATCTGCACCTTATCAGCGTAATAAATGAGGATGGATTGCTCGGATGTTCTGTCCTAAGAGGCAGTTATAATAAAGAAGATGTGTGCGGTGGTTGCGGCTACTGCATGATACCAATCGCATCTATTTCTCCGAAAGCTGTCTCCTGATTTGTGATACCGCACCCTTTCACAACAACCTGGAGCGTATCTTCCAAAAGGATGCTTATATCTCAGGAAGACCTCTACCACTGACACTGTACTCTCCGCAAACGAACGCGCTTGAGGGCATTTTGAACATCATTAAGGTCTACGTTATACCAACCATGAGACAGCGATATTCCGCAATGCTCCGGATGGCATACTGAGCAAGACTGAGTGGAGGACGCAGTTCTTGGAGCAGGTTCATAGCAGCACAGGATCATAAGATTGTGGAGAGCAGAAAGAGAAATACTTTGTCAGCTCCATCGCTTCGGGATCATTTTGTGGAGACTGCGATTTGTTGTTAAGCGGTATTTCACGAGGGACCTTGACAGCTACAATGGAATCTGCAAGGGCCTGTCGTACTCAAAAGATAAGCATCTAACATTCACTTGAAACATTCCTCAGTCTGGGCATTGACCATATACTTCGGTAAGTCGTTCCAATCGTTGACTACTCGAGTTGATAGAATGAGAGCTTGACGAACCCGCAGCCTTCTGGGTTTAGACAGTTCCCAGTTGTGGCCTGGAGTTGAACTGTTTGCATCGGATTGAAAGCACGCCTGCAGCTCCATTCCATCTCTCCTCTCAGAATGCGCCTGGTGGAAATCGAGTCACGGTGATGGAACAATGGAACAATGGATTTATGCGGGAATAAAAGCTAAAGCTTGCCAAATCCCGTAGGGTGATCAGTGCGAAAATCATAGAAGTGTGAAAAATTCAATTGAAACCAATTCAGTAAAATCGTTTAACAACGAGTCACTACAAGCTTGTGGACTCACCGAGTTTGAAGTGTCAAAATAATAATCCACTATAACTCCGGAGGGGATCATGAGATATGGAGTCTTTGGTTAAAAGAGTCACCGCCCCTTGAAATTCGCATGGGGCAAAGTGTTTGAGTTTGAAGCGTCAAAATATATATCCACTGTTGAAATCTGCGTGGGGGAAAATTATTTTTAAAGTATGGAATTTTGGATCTCTCAAAAGTAGACTGTACTATGGGAGATAGTGCAATGAAGTGAGTGCACTATCAACTCGATTTTTGAACTCGATCAGGTTGGGTGCACTGACTACAGATTCTGGGAGAGCATTCCAGGCTTGGCAAACACGCACGGAAAAGAAACTCCGTCGACATTCCAAACAGCTGTACTGCACTGCCAGCTTCAGATGATTGCCTCTCAGATTGTTGTTGTTACTGAGCTCCAGCAGATGGCGGCAGGTATGATTGGGGTCTGTCAGAATCTGATAAGCCAAAATCAAATCTCCCCGTAGTCGTCGATATTGACCACTAAATATCCCGAGCAATCTCAGTCTGTCTTCGTAGCGTAACTGGCCTAAACCTTTCACGTTCTTCGTTGCGCGTCGTTGAGGTTTCTCTAAATCAGAGAGGTCTTTCCTCAGCCACGGCTGCCAGACTTGTATTGCATACTCCACGTGTGGTCGTATGTATGCACCTAGAAGTTGGTGAAAAACGCATGGATCGAAGCGTCCAAATGTGCGCCGGAGAAGGCCCAAATTTTGAATGCTCGCGTTCGATGCTTTCTTTGCCTGGGCTGAACAACCAAGGTCGGACTGAATCAAGACTACTAAATCCTTTTCCTCAGCAGTTGTGTGAAGCACATGGTCACCCAGTTTATAGAAAAATGCTGATTGGGGACGTAAGTGTAATACTCTGCACTTTTCTGTGTTGAGTGGAAGTTGGTTCTGAACTGACCACACATACTCCTTATCCAGATCCCCTTGACGTATTGTGGAGTCGTCCGGTGTATTGGTCGCTCTCCAGACCTTGATGTCGTCGGCATAGAGTAGGCAGTTGGAAAGAATGAGGGCCGCTATGTCGTCAATATACATCAAAAACAATCGTGGCCCCAGTACCGATCCTTGTGGTACACCACATTCGACTTGGATTGGGTGGGACAGGGACCCACGCACTTTTACCTCTAAGCTCCGGTGGAGAAGAAAGCTTGTGATCCATCCTAGGAGCGGATCACCAATGCCGAAGCTCTGAAGTTTGCAGATCAGGATTCCATGGTCTAGTCGATCGAAGACCTTTGAGAAATCTAGGTAGACCACGTCCACTCCTGCACCGCTGTCAATTAATTTGGTCCAACTCGATCTTGCTAGCAGCAGATTTGTGGTGCACGATTGATTCCGTCGAAAACCATGCTGTTCATGTGCAAGGAAGGCAGACTCTTCTAGATAGGCTGTTAATACGTCAGCAACAATAGCTTCCATAAACTTTGACAGGACCGGGAGAAGGGTTACAGGACGGTAGTTGGCTGGATCAGAACGGCTACCGCCCTTGTGAATTGGGGTTATGATCCCACATTTCCACATCTGGGGTACATACATCTGATCAAAGCAGCGTTGGAAGAATCGTGCACACGCAAAATAGTATAGAGCGCTGTTATAGTTCCGTAAGTGCGTGAGAAAGAAGGAGGGAAACGAAAACGCTCACTCGTGTGTTGCTTCATTTGACAAATTTGATTGGTCAAACCAGTTTAGCTATATCGAGGCTAGTCATATGGACACTACTGCATGTATCCTCACCGCCATGTGGCGGAGAGGACAGTTAAGCACATAGTTAAATTTGCGTTAACTCGTCTTCCAAATGAAACGGACTATATCAAGCAATGCAAGTTGCAAGGCATTTTACCAAGGCGTTTTTTGAACAGCGTTAATGTAGGGGCAAGGATAACGTGAGCCGGAAGGGCATTCCAGGCACGGCACACACGGAGGGAGAAAACGTTTCGTCGATAATCAACTCGACTGTTGTGCGTAGCCAGTTTGAACTGATGACCTCTCAGATTGGTATTTCGGCTCAGCTGCAACAGATTGCGACATGAGTGAGTTGGGTTCGTCAGTCTTAGAGTAAAGCATGATTAGTTCTCTACGCTAATTTCGCTATTCACGATTGTACAATCTCAGGGACTGCAGCCTGCGTTGGTAGGGGAGATAAAACAATTCTCTAAGGAGTTTGGTCGCTCGACGTTATGGGGTTTCAAGTGCATCGAAGTGGCGCCTGTCCAAAGAACGTCAGAACTGGATCGAATATTCCACCTGAGGATTCACGTAAGTGTTCAGTATTTGCGGAATGACTGATGGCTCAAAATTGACGAAAGCCCTCTGTAAGAGTCTAAGATGTCGACTAGCTATTTTTGATGCCTTTTCTTCCTGTCTCGAGCAACCAAGATCGTCCTGAACGATCACCCCTAAGTCGTTTTCTTGGGAAACACGTTGTAATTGCTGGTCCCCAAGTCGATATTCAGATATAAGCTGATATCGTGTGCTTACGGATTTTCAAATGGTCACGTTGCAGTGGAGCCGGTTATCGGATGACCAAGCATAATCCTTGCCGAGATGGCTCTACAATGCCATGTGATTATCCAATGTCCTGATATCATGCCAAATTTTGATATCATTTGCAAAGATTAAGAAGTTTGACTGCAGTACACTGACAAGCTCGCTGATGAATGTTAGGAATAAACGTGGCCCAATACCGATTCTTGGTGCATGCCACACTGGACGTCAATTGGATCCGAAATGGAGCTGCGGACTCTCGCATTCAGCTGACATTGAGCAAGGAAGTTACCGATCCAACCGGGTAAAGGGTCACTGATTCCATAGCTTCGAAGCTTGTGAAGGAGAATGCGGTGGTCCAAACGATCGAACACTTTCGCGAATTCCTGGTAGACAACGTCGACTCCTACTCTGGCATCGGCTGACTCCGTCCAGCTTGCTCGGGCTAGCAGGAACTTTGTAGTGCAGGATCGATTGCGGCGTAATCGGTGTTGCTGTGACAATAGGATGCTGTTGCTCCCAAGATATATCATGAGAGTCCCTGCACTTATACGTTTCATTACTTTGGATAAAACTGGGAGCAGAGTGATTGGACGGTAGTTTGAGGGCTCCGAACGATTGCCACTTTTATAAATAGGTGTGACTACTCCGTGTTTCCACATGGTGAGAACCTGATTTTGTCGAGACAAAGTGGAAAGGACCGAGCCAATTTTTCCGCAAGGTTCATAGCCATTGTCTTCAAAGCCTTCGGTTTGATATCGTCCACCACAGGTGAGCTGTGCACGTGCATTAACATTAGTCTTTATCACCTTGGTTGCCGTGAACGATACGTGCTTTAACTCTGGTGGTGATGAATGCTATATCAAAAGCGGATGAATTGATGACTCACTCCGGAAAGTATAGATAGACCTTGGCTACATGTTGTGCGGTTTGCATAAGATCATCTGTTGCACGTAAAACCAGGATCCCGCGCTGCACTCTGCAGAGCTTGTTGACGTGTTTATACAGCAACCTGGGATTTGTACCGAATTTCGCAGCTAAGTTGCCTTGATGCTGGAGTTGATCTTCACGGATCAACCTGAGGCAGTGCTTTCGTTGAGTTGTGTAAGTAGCGCAGGTCAGATTATTTGGACAGATTGTGCAAGTGAGCCAGGCTGACTCCCTTAAGGCCATGCACTTTCTGGTATGGATACTCAAGAATGAATCCACTTGCTTTGGGCAAACGATCTTGCTTTCTGATGTATTTGCCACTATCTCAGTGAATTGGGTGATAACAACATCCAGGCGACATCGAGCGGCTTCTAGGCTAGAAGCGAGCAGTCGTTTTCTTGAATGGGGTTGGACAGGATATTGTAATGTGTAACGACAATTTTCCACGTTGTTCTTACTGATGTACACCGAGTAACAGATGTAATGGAAGAGCAACATTGCGGGATCGCTACGGTCAAATGGTGCATCTATGGTCATGGTGTCGAGCATTAGTTCCTCGTTGCAGAGCAGGAGGTCCAAAACGGAAGGTGTTTTACCCCTTCCGGAATAGCGGGGGAGAGGTGACATGGTTGTACAGAGGTACCTCGGCGATCACTTTTTGCCAAGCAGCCTTGAATCGTTCGCTGTGCGATGCTGGAAATTCGATTGCGTGCAGGTTGAAGTCCCCACCATTTGATGTTGTAGATGGAGTACTCGACATTTAGTCACTTTGAAGCCCAGACGATTGTGGATAGATCATCCAGGACTGATGATGCAGACCCTAGGGCCAGTTCAAGTTATTGTATAGAGCACTCAGCGCCAACAAGTGGGTGACCATGCTATCCTCCTTCAGCTGCCGGTGTGTTTTGTTCTTGTCTCCCTTCTGAGCCACACAGTGACAGAATTGTGTTGGTAAATTGCTTGCTCACTGTTATAGTGTCTATCTGTGGCCCAGTGCCTATTACCTTTAAAGGTATTTCGGATGGCAGCACTTTGCGCCTTTTGTGCCACAGTGTGATCACATGTCCTGCCATTATTTCGGAGTGCAATGATATTTTCATCAATCGGGCACCACACCCTTTGTACTTAGGTGATAGCGGTAACCTTGAGGGCGAATTAGCGATAACTTGTTCGAGTGAGAGCACTTCACGAATAAAGCGCCATTCATCCCAGTCATGCGCTTTGGCCTCCAGCTGGTTAAATGTCTGGAGCTCGGGGACAACATGAACAAGGATAGATTTCGCGTCTTGTTGTTTATGGAAGTCATTTGAATTTTGGTTGTGTCTCTGGCTTTCGTTGTAAGGAACATCTGGAAATATTCGAACAGTGCAGTTGGTGGTACGGAGGCGAGTGGCTAACAAGAGAACTGCCTATGCATCATTACCTGACCGAAGGGTTACCTGGAGTGACAGCGGTCCACCCTAGTGTACGGAGTTAGGGTGACGGACGATGCGCACCAGATTGAACCCCAATTATTTGACACAGGGAGTCCCACTGGTTTTCGTCGTCTAGTATCTTATCTTTTATGGAGTTCGCCCCGGATTCAGTCATATTAGAGCAAATAACAGTTGGAGAATTATGGTAATGTTTTATGTTCTCAATTTTGGAGTGACCATTGGCTGCTTTCTTCGGTTGGACAAATGATGGGATCTTGAGTCCCGTGGTGATAGTGGGAGTAATAACTCGTTTGGCAGCAGGCGGGTTTATGATGGGAGTTGCCTCTGTCATATGGGTAACAACAACGGACGCGTATGTTGCCGGGCCTTTAACAATGTTCAGTGTGGTAGGTGATTCTGTTGAATACTGTGTGGCGAACGCATGGTTATGAGCAGCCGCTAGTGTCGGGGCGGCTAAATCTGGATCCTTACTCTTTCACTGTTCTGGATTGGAGCTTGATGTTGAGCATCGAATTCGAGGCACTGATTTGTCTGGTTCATGTGGAACGGCTTTCACGGCTGCTGCCTGCTCTACAATCTTTGTCAGCCTATAGCACAGCCAACACCTTTATACATCTGACGAGTGAAAGAGACGTACACTCAGTGCAGAACCAGAGATACTCAATCGTACTAGTAAGTTTCTTTAGCTGGGTGAGAAAAAGGCGAGAACGTCGAGAATGGAAGTATTTTCGGCCGTTTCTGCATTCTATTCCAAATCGCACAATTTTACACAGCTGTATACGCCACAACTAACGTTCATTTCGGGAGCTTTGGGTTTAGCTTTCCGTGGAGATCCAGTACGTGCCATTGTAACTGTGAGATAATTTTTGCTGTAACTCCATTAAATTTTTAGGGCATTGTTCAATACCATTAATTTAACATTATTATATTAAATCAATCTAACAAATGAAAATTCAACGCTCCTCTTCAGCAGGCCGCGGTAAAATTACCAGACATTGACCGGTCCGCCGCAATAAAATGGTTAGGGACTATGGTCTAGGTAGCGAGCAATGGGGCTGACGCTCATATCCACATTGGTATCACCCTGCAGTTGTACTCGAAGAGTTTCTAAGGTTATGCTGAGCTCCAATTCCACCCATTTAACCCGGCAATATACGTGACACTTCGACAGAGTTCTTTGATGCGCCACGCCACAATTTCTTTTTGGGTTAATTGATTCTAATCTTCTAATTCAGCTGCAACAGGTCTTCACGTTTACCGGTGACATAGCTGCAATGTTTTTCCAGTCGTTGCCCTCCTCATATATCTTCAGTATACCGGCCTTCACATCAACCTGGTGATGGGTGAGTGTGCCTCTCCGTTCCATCGCAAGTAGCGTAAATTAGAGTTTCCCAACTATAGCAATCAGATTAAAGACCAACCTTGAAAGCGAACGTGAGCAACGTATACTACAGTTGTCTGTACAAAACCACCAGTAAATCATGAAAAATTGCTGTCTGCAAATTGGACAAGAAGTATGGTGAATTACTTGCCTGTGCTATGTACTCTTCCAGCTCAACTTCGTAGTGGTAATGGGAACTTTGTGAAATAACATATTAAGATGGCTGAAAGTAAGAGCCAGCCTATCTCTAACAACGGGTAATTACGTGACGCTCTTTATCACTAATGGAACTTACGTGGGAGGATCACATGTTGAATACCAAGTCAACATTGTGTGCTCTAGCCATCCTCGTCCACGTGTCCCCACAACTTAAGCGGACCTCAGGTTTACGCGTTAAAGTCTTCATTCACAATGGCCTCACTCAATGCAGGGGGCGTGATCCCATGTTCCCGACATGTTCCTTACCATATCTTCGTTGTTTGGATGTATATTTACTTCGTTTTACCTGCGCATCCCAGGCTTTGGGGGTTTGGAAACAGTTTGTGAACAAGCACTTGCTTCAACCTCCTTATTGTCCAATGCTGGTGCACACATAGACGAGCGGATGGCTGAGGTCCGTTTAGCAAGACATCAACCGCCGATGATTGCAGTTTCACCACACCTCTGTATACTACGTTGAGTGTTTCCAAATTTTGCAATCTGCCAAAGCGCGATGACTATGTCCGACCTGCGTCAAAAGTTAAACAGCCATGCCAGCGTATTATCTGAATGCTAATGGTTGATACCGGTTGACAACTCAGGGGGTCTTGGATGCAAATTTCGTAACTAGCGGATTATAGTTTTTACACTAAGGATGCAAGCTGTCACACTACGGATGCACGAGAATGTGTTAAGAATGTAACCTATTGAGGAATGCTATAGCCTGCATCTTCAACATGTTGGACATTACCAGTGGTGCGTCTCCATCGGAGCCATCAGTATTCTAACCCATGACCAACAGAACTTGCATCGCCAGTCAGCAACTACTGCCACCGAACCAATGGAAACAGAGGTGGACCGTTATTATTAACAACCCAATTGCGATATAACGCGTCTTATGCCCTACTGCAATGCCACTTATGAACTCTGAAGAGAGCAGATTTGGACCGGAAAAACAGGACGTCCACTGACAGAAGGCATGTAGCATATGTCGTTTATAAACTGTTAGAGCAGATACTTTGACATATTTACGGCTCCAATTCTGACGGATCCGATGGTTGCGTACTACTGATGAGGTCCAACAGATTGAACGTCTTGTATATTTCTTTTCCTGTCATGTGCAGGCTATATGTTTTGGTAGCTGCTGCGATAAACTCTTAAGCATTTTTAGCAGTTCCCTATATGTGACTACATCAAAACCTAAATGAGCTGATAGTCAATCAGCTTACCAAGTGAAACGCCTCCATCTCGTAGCTTTTAGAGTAGCTTCTACTTCCTGAGCAAAATAATTGCGATGTCAACTCCAAGTTATTTGGGCGCGTCAATTACCATCATTAGGAAGACCTGCGTTCATACGCGATCGCCACAGAGACAGAGGGTCACCGACGGGACACGTAAAAGGCATTGCATACGACTTGGGCTGTTTCCATATCCGTACTACGTAATATGCTTTGATAAATGACAAGCTCGTCTAACCCCTTCGAACACAGGCAACCATACCATTTTACGGGCAACTTCACGCAAAGTGCTTATAAGTTAGCGTGCTAGAAAAATCAAAATAACATGTTGTGCATTCAAGTTTTCGCGGACATCAAATCATTCTCTCCTTGATGGGGTACATGCACGCACTACCAGTGACACTCTCATTGGTCATGGGACATTAACCAATGAGACTCCTTGGATGTATGCACAAGGCTAGATGTATGCGTCTAGGGGGACAGGTATGATTCCGACTATGTTGATACGTTGCTGTTAACGGAAGGCAGACAGGGATGAGAGTGTCAGTGCTAGGGGGTCACCAACAATGCGTCTGACTAAAGCTGGTCACTCTAGGATGAGCTATTTGCACGTTCTCCATCAACACCACTTTAACAGCTCCTTTGTCAGAAAGAATTACCATTGGTTCATATTCTTACCTGTCCGGTAGCCGGTGTCCCTGTGTCAAATTGCCAACTCTGTCCTAGCATCCCAAACGTATCGAGCGCACAATTTGTGCTCTGTCCAAGGTGTACAGTACCAGTGGCACATTTAGGCTTCAGGCTAGTATTGCCTCTGGGCGAAACAATATACCGCATGAAAATCACAATATGAATAAGCATAATGGGCGTGCTTCTCTTCAAGTGAAAAGTTGTGGCAATATTTGACAAAAAACATGTACGCACAGGTGATGTCATGCTCTTGCAAGAACAATATCACGTTATCTTCTTACATTTGTCTGTATTTCTGGCAAGGTATTTGCCCCATAGCTTTGTCGTATGCAATAGTAGGAGGTAAAGTCACAGTTTGATTATGTAGTGGACAATGAGGACTAATTACACTGCGTGAATTAGTGATATTACACCTACTAGACATTATCTGGGCTTTCATTGAATGGATGTTTAAATGACCTTCCCCACGAAAAAAGCGACATAACGGTGTCCAGGTAGAGGTAGCTTCCCAAATTACTGCGAGAGGATTGCACAGTTTTACACAACCTGATGGTGAATGACAACCGGTTCCACACAGAAGCATATATAGTGAGACTACAGTGAGATTGCAAATTTATCTTGCCTCGCGGTATAATCAGGGTAAAGTTTTTGTTACCTAGGTCTCGCGTGTAATTGTACTGCAATATTTAAGGATAAAACCGATTACAATAAGTGTTCTCCTAAATCAGATTGTGCAGCAATCGACAGTTATTTTTAGTTTTCGCAGTTAAAGCGGATGGAGATGGAGTTGCTGGCATCGCTCCCGTGAGTTTAGGATAGAATTATGTTCTAATACGTTCTCAGTAAATTATCATTGAAGAATTTCTATCGAGCTTCTCTCTGATTGCCTCATATGGCCTCAGATTATGCTGCGACACTGCAGGATGGGACGATTAAGGATTTTACATAGTTCGACTGTAGCTGTGATTGTATGCGTTCATTTTGGTGTCATCCATATTCTATATACCGCGTTTAAGTCGGGCTTGGGTGTAGTTTCATTCTAGAATGATTAACTACCGACTTGGTGCAATGTGATATCTTTAGAGCACCTGCAGAGAATGGGATAAGTCACAGGTACCCTAACTTTTTTATGGCTTATTTACACCCGGTTTGTATTTCGCGATGACTTCATGTGTTTGCCCATTTACGTATATTGATACTCATCATGAGCTATGCTATGCTATTCTTGCTACCCTCCGCAAGCGGCGTCTAGTATGGTTACATACCGACAGTGAGGCTATGACATCTTCATTTTCGTATTATTATTCAGCCGCGACTTCTATATCACTATGTCAGCTCCATGGTATTGCTCACCATAACTGTAGCTTGACTAGCTGCTCAATGCTAACTTGCATGATGCTTAGAGATCCGGTGCCCTCGCAGAATAATGGTTCAGTCCATCCATGAGCTCAATCGTAATTGATGTGAGTGCGGTATTTCCCAGCGATTTGTGTGCTTGCTACGGATCAATGCTAGGGTGGCAAATTATTGGTGTATGCTTCCAGTTACGATGGATACGTTTGAATCGAAAGGTTTTCATCGCTTGGCCGTTTACAGTACGCATAAAAATGTCAAATTTGACATTTGTAACACAATGCACAACGATTGTCCTTCGTAGTGACCACTTTAGGATTATGCCTTCCAAGAGAAATTTCCCTGGAAAATCTGTGTCAAGTGAACAATCCCGACAATTTACCGACTAGCGATTATCACGATGTTGCCATTCCATGTTCCACTCCGCAGGCTAGTGATGAGAGTGAGTATAGTTATAGTTCCAGTTATCCCTCGGCCATACTGAATTTGCCGGGGCCTATGAAAACACACGTATTAACCGGATGGAAGGCAGACGTGCGGAGACGCCTACCAGAAGTTGCATTGCACATGGCCAATCCTTTGAATGGATTAAATAAAAGGTTGCATCTAACGGGAATGGTACGTCAGTGTGTCATTATATAACATCGGAAATGAATCGGCGCATAGCGACAATGGTTTTATGAGTACCGAATGGGCTGCACCTGGAACGTACGATATAGACCGTTAGAAAATAGCTTATGGCCACAGTAGAGTACAGGTTGGTAGGTATAAACGGTTGAGTACTTGGACATTTGCACAATAAATGTGAACACTGTTTGGAAAGTCGCATGTTTGACAGTGGGCAGCGGGACTTAGTTGATGTCACTTGCCAATAACCAAAGGTTGCGCATCAATCATTCTTTGAGTAGGTGCACATGCCTCGGGCAGCAAATGACCGAACCGGTCGGTGACACAGAGAGCCAGAAGTGGACACTGCATCACATTCGCATGCTGCATGATCTGTCCCATCAGATACTCAAAGCAGACTGTACATGTAGAGAGCAACACCTAAGTGCACACTATTTCACTGCTACCAATAGTCTAGTCATCATTCTACCTAGCAGTTGCTTTACTATTGCCACATCGGATTCCTTCAAATATGGATGCCCAAGATTTAAGGCAGTCACGTCTAAATGTGGAAGAAAACATCAACCGTTCGTATGGGGTAGTTATTCTCATACCTGCAAAAGTGGTTGTTAGCCTGACCTCCAAACGAAACCCATACACGTTTGTCGTACCATTGATGATGATGTCTAATGTGCTCTTTGTGACAGCTCACACTTAAGTTTGCATAAACGCATGTACATATGTTGCATTCGAACTGCCATTGGACAAT
>OX104071.1:80741245-80784433 GCA_944474145.2 Dicrocoelium dendriticum | reverse complement strand
ATTAGTAATTCCGTCGACACTCTAGACAGCATGTTGTTTTCGTACATTGTAAAGGCAGTACACCTGCTGCGTGTTGTGGATATGTTTTCACAATGGCGAGGCAACGTGGTTGTTCACTCATGATCTCAGACGCTAAAATGGATCGTCCGCGCAGCCTTCGATAGCGTTCCGCTGAAAATTCCCACAGTTCAACCTTCTGTGTGTGAGTGTATGCTGCGCCTTTACTTCTTTGTTGCGTCTTCATTGTGTGCTTCTAACGCCTCTGGGTCGACTTTCACCAAGGCGCCAAACCTGGATAACGTAGCAGCAGCAGGCGCAGTTAGGAATGTAACTGTAGGCCGTGCCACATATGAAGGGATTGATTGAGTCAAATACTCCAACTGGCAGATGGCGTGGGGCAAGGATACCAAGGCCGCAGTACAGCGAGGACGGCGGAGTGGCAAGATGTATGGAGTGGTAGCAATATGAGGTGCAGAACACAAAAAAGAAAGAAGAATGGTACGCAAGGCTAGTGGTGTTGGACCAACCGGGCGAGCCAACAGCCATTCGGACTCGACGGATTCGATTACTGACTCGCACTGGACGATATTGGGTGAGTGATTCACTGTTTGTTTATGTGCAGTAAAAGAGGAATCTCTTCGACTCGGAAAGGTCGTTAGTTATGGACTTGCACCTGCAATTTCTATCGAGGAGTTTAGCTTGCTAAATGTGCTGTAATTTTCTCCTAAGAGTCTTCGCCGATAAATGGTTGTCCTGAAGGACTGAGTTCTGCACACACGACTTGTTCTGGCCGAGTGGCGGATAACGTCCCGCTTTGTAGTCCGTACCAGATTGACCGGATATTCGGAAGTGATGAAAATTGTAACCAAGTTTGCCAAGACATATATCCGAAGCTAGTAACTAGGTGGCACTGCGGTTGTCACTCGAATACTCCGGAATCTTTATGAAACCGTTGAGGGCTCAAGGAAAACAAACTGAGGATGATGCACATTAAGAATCGAAAAAGCAGTCACGATTAAAAGAATAATGTCACTTTAAACCGTTTCGCAAAGCGGCAGCCGCGCAGCGTATTACTACCAAACAACCAGGAACTTTCCCGTCGATTGGTCTCTAATTGATGTCACGTCCGCAAAAGTTATCAACAGAGAATTCTGGGGTTGTGCGCAGCTCCGAATCAGGTGCCCTAGTCATCTTTGTGACCCACCGCTGGGTACTTCTGGAGCAGTAGTTAAACATCAGAGCAACAGCTTTGTACAATCGCTAACGTTATAAATTCCCTCAACCTCGAGTCACCTAAAGGTGGTGTGCATGGTAGCGTTAACATAAAATAGTAGAGGAGAAAGGATCGCAGCTGCTGCGTAAACGCTAACCTTGCTGTGACTTTTCAAAAAGCCAAAAGATTAGGAAGATGTCCATAATATTTTACAGACATTTTAGGCCCTGGGGCCTTGCACAAAAGCCGTAAGCAATGCGACTTCACCCGTTACTCTTATAAGCTCGTACGTCCATGCGTCGGTCGTTGGCTTTGCGATAGTTGTCGTGTCGCTGTCTCATTGGTCATGTGGGGTTAGCAAAAAAGCGGTCGAATTTAAGCATAAAGGGAAATCTGTTCACGGATTGGTCGAACTATTGCCGCCTACACATGCTCGAGGAATTAATACCCATGGAGACGACGGAGGGAAGGACACCAGTGAGACTATTGGACTATTGCTTCAGCCAAAGCGGAGTAAGATGAAATTAAGACACTGCAGAATAAGGGGTTGGAGCATGCCCCACCTTATCTCTTTAACAAATACTGTCGTCGGAAAGAGCTGATATTTGCTTCGCATTCCATCACAGCCGGTAGCCAGTGTCTCCGCACCTAAAGTTACCAGGTGCTTGTCCAAACAAGCATTTGCATGCGATGGGCGCATTGCGAAGTCAAGCCAACATACGAAAAACGAGTGGCGCAATGAGTCGAGACGTCACAGTTTGGTGTGGTCAAATGACCAACTTGTATGTGAACCAGTGCACGTAGGCGATGTCAATGATGCGAAGATTATTGATATCAAGCAATAGCCATCGGCTATGTACCAAACTGCACACTAAGACTTCAATGCGGCTAATGATGTGACAGTCTTTGCTATGTTCTACAGATAGCAGTGGCTGTTCTTCAAGCTAGGATGACAATTACGTAGAAGCAGCGAGTGAAATCAAATCGAGAATGTGCTTCATACACCCATGAAGGGTGAACATACATCTCTAATTAGTTTGCACCGCAATAAACTTAGTGCTTAACAAGTCCAGTACTTGGTGAGGGTGTGGACCATAATCACGCATGCACCCATGTTACGATGAACTGTTGATGTGCTGTCCTGTCCGCGCATTATGGTGGCCAATTGTCTAATCTGGGCGTGTTTTGAGGGTGCTTGAAGAGGCAAACAGTGAATGTGACGATAAATTGCTTACCTCTACCAAATGTGTTGTTAAACCATGTTTAACATCTTTTATGCTGTTAAGATTGAGGGAAAGCCTGATAAGATTTTCATTGAGACGGTTGTAGAACGCCTACGAGAACGGCTTGGAAGGCTGGCCAATCTAACGGATTTGCACTGACGTGATGGCGTTACCTAAGACCGCAATACGCGCTGGTGAGACGAGAATGGAGCGAGCATGAGAACCATCCTAGCCGCAAGTATTCGGGTAGACGCTGAGACCTCGGAACGGACCCACAGGAGAGGGGGTTACGGTAGACGCGCGCTAGTGGCTTAGACGCGAACGCTGCCCGGCTAACAACGCATACAAAATCACGTGACCGACCGACTGCCAGCTAAGGCGAAGAGGAAGCAAGACAGGAGGACCTCTGAAGGCTCTTTTATGACCAACAAATGGTGGAATCACAGCCAATGCTTTGGGTCATTTAGGGAAAATAGCTACCATGACGGGGTGGTAGTTTGCAAATGAACATTGTCAACTGGTGCGCAGTTGTGCCGCATCTAGCAATGACTGAAAACTGCTACGTTGTGGGGAGGAATTGGACCTCGCTTTCCACGGCCATTACGCCGGAGTTTGTGGCGCGTTTTTGCGGGGATAGTTGACGGGCCCGCAACACCGACCTTCGAAGAGAAAGCTTACCCCTTCTGAGCAGGATTGACCTGGAGGGATTTTGTCTAACTCCGGATTCATCCTGTTCGTCGGCAAGGCTGGTACTCCAGACACGGCGGCGATTGAGCGGCTTCGACCTTGGTCCCTTGTTTTGTGGCCAATCCAAAGGTATTCAACAGGATGTGCAGCGGGAGGCGCAAGGGAAGGCTGGCTGAGGTGGAGGATTCTCCGTAGAGCGGTCAAATTTGATTGCAATGGCGAACCCACGTGTCATCACCCACGGAGACATCATGTAGTATGTCACCTCGTCTAGCCGTCACTGTTGCTTTGCTCCAGCGTGGATGACGTGCTCGATAATCGCGAGCGTAGACCGGGGCTCCAACGATGAATTTTTTGTGCTTTCTGCAGGCACTAGAGTGTCTAGGTGGCTTCTCATTCGGATGAAGCGCTTCGTTGGTGGTGTGGAGCTTGCGGCCCATCAATGCTTCAGCTGGTGACTGGCATCCTGGCGCAGCTGGCTTCGGTGTGGACAGATACGAGAGCAGGAAGGCTTGAGGACACTCATCCACGGTCCCCTCCTCGCGAGATTTCAAAAGCGCCCTCTTGAAGGTGTCGACAAATCGCTCTGCTTGACCATTGGACTGGGGATGGCAAGGCGGTGAGCGAAGGTGTTCGATACAGTGTCGGAGACAAACGTCTTCGAAGATGGAAGACGGCAACTGGCTACCGTTGTCAGACTGCAAAAAGCCGGGATGGCCATGTCGACTGAAGATTGGTTGGAGACAACGCAGAGTGGCGGATGTGGTTGGCGGGTTGACGGCAACTACTTCTGGCCATTTGGCATAGGCGTCGACCACACGCAGATAGGAAATGCCATCGATGGGACCAGCGTAGTCAATGTGCACTCGGGACCACGGTTTTGCTGACGAATGCCAAGGAACCGGTGATTGGCGTGGTGGCAGCTTTGAGGCTTGTTGACATTTCGAGCAGCGGCGGACCAAAGCTTGAATGTCCTTGTCAATGCCAGGCCAGTACACATAACTTTGGGCACTGACCTTCATTCTGTGCATGCAGGGGTGAACAGAATGGAGTTGTCGGAGTACAGCCCGCCGGAGATATGAACGAACGACAACTCGATCTGCAGTCTGGAGGCAATAATCGACCACGGAAAGGGAGTCGCGGCGTTGGTGTAGTTGCTTGAGTTCACCAAAACCGACACCGTTTGGACAGCACGTCTGAACGTAAGTGACGGCTTGCTGCAAGACAGGGTCTTGAGCAGTTCCACGACGTATGTCGGTGGTAGTAATGGGGAGACTTCGGATAGCCTTCGACAGTTGATAACGAACGTTGTCCTCGACGGTAACAGCGGCAATCACTGTGTTCTCTAATGCGGCATGCTTTTGAAATGAGGCCAGAGAGACCGTCAGCTTGACCAAAATCCTGAGTACGGCAGTATCGGCTTTCGAAGTCTTAACCAAGAAGGATGACTGCCTAACGCTGAAGTCGTCTAGTCGAGTATGAGGGAATGCCCTTCTCTGAACCAAAGATTGAAAGTAGGGCTTGTTCTCGGTCAATAACATGAACCGCCAGCCATACAGCATCTTGTGGAACTTGCTGACAGCAAAGACGATAGCAAGGGCTTCCTTCTCCATCTGACCATGGTTCTTCGCCGTAGGCGTCAGGGTTGTGGAGACGTGCATAACAGCTTTCTCGGAACCACTTGGGAATCGATGGGGATAACTGCTCCGATCCCGTAGGCAGAAGCATCAGCAGCGACCAAAATCGGCAAGGTTGGGTCGTAATGGGTCAACAGTAGGTCAGAATGCTGCATGGCTTTCAGGTGAATGAACGCTTTCTCGTATGCGGGTGACCCAGTGCCAAGGAACGTCCTTTCGCAACAATCGTTTGAGCGGGGCTCGAACATCGTGTAGCGAAGGCAGGAAGGCGCTGTAGTAGCTGATGAGACCCAGGAAGGACCGCAGTTGTGACATATCCGCTGGAGCTGGCATTTGGTGGATGGCTCTGACATTCTCAGGATCAGCATGACGACCATTGGCATCAAAACTGAACACAAGGTATTTGATCGACAGAAGGAATAATTGGCATTGCTCGCCTTTCATGCGGAATCCGTACTCCTGGACAAGTTGAAGGCTGCAGCCAGGCGTTCTCGAAGCTCTTCTAAGGTGCCCCAAACACTGAGTAGATCGTCCAGGCACGCAGTCGTACCCGAACCACCAGAGATCATAGCGTCCATCGTCTGTTGGAAAATGGCTGGAGCGGTTTTGATACCAAACGGGAGCCTGGTGTATTAGAGAAGACCACGATGCGTATTGATCGTCAGAAGGGCTTGTGACTCAGGGGCCACCTCGATTTGCAGGTAGGCGTCTGTCAGGTTGATTTTTACGAAACGCCTGCCACCGTTGTGTATTGTGAAGTTGTCGGATGAGATCGGTAACGGGTAGCCATTTGGCTCTGGTGCTGCCTTGAGACCGGTGAAGAAATCAGCACAGATGCGGAGAGATCCATTCGGCTTCTTGACCACGACGATCAGCGCTGCTCAGGCGGAATAGGACATAGGCATGAGGACGCCTATGTCTTCCAGGCCTTGGAGTTGGGCATCGACTAAGGGTAAGGCTGCGTATGGGAGAGGCTTTTTGGGACGGAATACCGCTTGAGCACCAGATAGGAGCTATAACTCGACGCGGGTGAGTGAACAGCGGCCAAGACCATCCTGGAATACTGGGGCGAACTCACTAATGATGTCGTCTATTCAGTCGTTTGATACTGTCGGAGAAGGTACCGCATTGCAAATGGCCCTAAAGGAAGATCGGCCAAGCCAAGGGTTTCGAGCCAGTCGAAACCAAACAGGTTGAACTTCGCCTTCGTGATGTAGCAGATCGCGTTAAACGTTCTGACGGAATACGAGCTACGCATATTCCTACCATCTCAAACAATCAACCGGTTATAGTATTTTATTGCCCAGTTCATGTTGTTCGGGACTGTGCTTAGCATTATTCCGTCTAAAAAGCATTAAGTCAAGAACAGTTTTCCCCATGAACAACATTCAATGCAGGTGACAAGAAATTGTCTGAACCGCGCGATAACCAGGGAGTTGCCTCGTCTTTCGAAGTGCAGAACACAAATTCAGCTACGTTATCATTCATGTGTGCGTGCCACTTAGACACCTTATGGTGGAATGAGGCGAATCCAAATATTCGCATTTGTTGGCCTATATCTGTGTTCCCTTTGGCAGGAATCTTGTAGGGAAAAGCGGGTTGCACCATGTGGAAGCATTCATTGTCTACAAAGGAACGGATAACCTCAAAATGTTAACAGTGGTTGATAAGCTTCAGTGCTTTCGCTTTGCTTCCGTCCAGCTGGGTGTGCTATTAATCTCCTTGAGGTCATTCTCCGGTGGGAGCTAGTTATTACACTTGCGCCACATCTTGAGTGTATTTTACGCCAGGCGTTTACACTGAAGCACCAGTTTTAGCATACTGGGGCCACTTGTGTCCAAATGAGACGGCCGGGGCACGGAACTCGGTCAATTTGATTGCTCAAATTAGAGCTTCAATAAAATGTAATAGCTTTTGGGCAACAAACATACGCATCTTCATCTGCGCACACCAACTGCTTCATCTACTCACACCAAGAAGCACGCGAGTACACCGGTACAAACTTATCGTACCGAAGTTGAAGCGGGTCGCTCACCACATCTGTTTTAAACGCAGAGTGGTGAATGTCTGGAACGACCTGCCGCAGCACATGGTAGAGGCCAACTCAGTGTCCGAATTTAAGAAGTTTCTAGACAAACACTTTGCAGAGGCAAAATATAAAGAGCGAAACGATAAATAAGGCGTAAATGTCCAAGAGCGACGAATGATGCAGCTACACAGAGAAAGTTCTACTCGCTGCTTCGAACCAGTATTCAGTATTCAGCATCAAAGGTGTTAAACATTGTTTAACAACACATTTGGTCGAGGTAAGCAATTTATCGTCACATTCACTGTTTGCCTCTTCGAGCACACCAAAAACACACCCAGATTGCACAATTGGCCATCATAATGCGCGGACAGGATAGAACCTCAACAGTTCATCGTAACATGGGTGCATGCGTGATTATGGTCCACACCCTCACCAAGTACTGGACTTGTTAAGCACTCAGTTTATTGCGGTGCAAACTAATTAGACATGTATGTTCACCCTTCATGGGTGTATGAAGCACATTCTCAAATTGACTTCACTCACTGCTTCCACCTAATTGTCACCGTAGGTTAAAAAACAACCGGTGCTATCCGTAGAACATAGCTAAAACTGTCACATTATTAGCCACGTTAAAATCTTTGTGCGCAGCTTAGTACATAATCAATGACTGTTTCTTGATGTCAGGAAGCTTCGTGCGCCGCGGTCGTCGCATGAATGACATCGCCTACGTGCACTGGTTCACATACAAGTTGGTCATTTGGCCACACCAAACTGTGACGTATCGACTCATTGCGCTACTCATTTTTTACATGTTGGCTTGCCCGCGCAATGCGCCAATCGCATGCAAATACTTGTTTGGACAAACACCTGTTAAGTTTAGGTGCGGGGACACTGGCTACCGGTTTTGATGGAATGCGAAACAAATATCAGCTCTTTCCGCCGACAGTATTTGTTAAAGAGATAAGGTGGGGCATGCTCCAACCCCTTATTCTACAGTGTCTTAATTTCATCTTACTCCGCTTTGGCTGAAGCAATAGTCCAATAGTCTCACTCTCGTCCTACCCTCCGGCATCGCTATGGGAATTAATGTTTCTCGAGCATGTGTGGGCGGCACAACGTACAATGCAGAAAAGTGTCTCGCTGTTCAGTGTCGTCATAGAGGTAACTGCGTGTATAGGCTTGGGTTCTACCTATTACGAAAAGCTTCCCAAGTACGCGACCTTGGTGGGCTTATTCATAATGATCATAACTGTTCACAACAGCCAGAGATAGCTGCGAAGAGAGTCAAATAGCACATCTGCATGCTGCGGAGAGCACAGTGAATGGGATTTGTGAACCGCACGAAATACCATCATGTACCTGCTTTGAGTGACCTGAAGTGTAGTAGAACACTCCATCCATGTCCTATGGCTTACGGGATGTTGTTGCCTTTAGACATCCTTCATTCCCGAGAACTAAGCAGTCATGGAGTGGCAAAGTACAAGTACGGGCTTGGGTGAGAGGCAGTCAGAGGCATTTGCGAAGACAGCCAACCAGTATGTCGGTTTGCTGCGGAGAGCATTCGGAATATTCGACCCATCCACCTTCCCCATGCTGCACAATTCTTACTTCCGCCCTCACGTTGTATACGCCATCAGAGCTTGGCAAGTTTGGTTGAAGCGCGACTTAGAAGTACTAGAGAAACCCCAACGCAGGTCCAAAAAGTACCTCAAGGACCTACGAAATCTGTCCTACCATCTAAGGCTGAAGTCACAAATAGTTTTCAGTGGCAGCCACCGAAGACTGCGCGGCCATCTCATTTTAGTCCACCACATATTGCTGAAACTCAGCCATAACACCAAACTCGGACGTAACTCTCTGAAACTGTGTACACAGTCTAGCCGTCTGGAATGCCGGCGGAATCAGTTTTCTGTTCAGGTTTCCGAACCAAGGAACTATCTCCTAAACTTCATTATTTCCTCTGCCAAATTGGATATTTTCAAAAACGATTGGATCGTGCGCTTGGCCTCTATCACTTCATTGCATAAACTGTGCAAGTTTGGAATATAATAATTATCCCTTCAAACCGGATTAACATATTACATACACCAGAGGAGGCTGTATAAAAGTGTGTATTCTCGTTGTCGTCATTCTCATGGAGTACAACAAATATAACTGTCCCTATTTTGCCTCCTCGTTTGCTTTTAATTCCGATTTACGATACTAATATTAAGCAACGTAGCTCCTAGATAAACGCTCCAGCATACAAATAACCTATATTTTGATAATCGCAGTTGTACCCCCACCAACCTGCGGGACTTGTCAAGCAACTGCATTTGTACCCGGCATACACCGTAGTTCATTGTACATTGTTCAGGTGGCATAGACTGAATCATAAGTTTAGGGTCGTTCACGACTAACGCGGACAAGTAGACAGGGCCCATGTACTGATTTTAAAACAGATTTCGCTATAAGTCGCTGAAACATACGCCGACTTTGGTTTAAACCGTGAGCTGTTACATTCACTCGTCCACAACAGAAAAATAGAAATTTGCTATAACAGTTACCAGTTGAATTAAAAACGCATATGTAATTCAAATTTGTAGTATTAAGTTGTTAATACGATTGCTTAGCTTGGAACTTTTTTCCCAAACGTTTCACCGCCATGCGAGACGGCATCATCAGTGCTTTGAGATGTCGAGTGTAATCTCGGTGATTGAATTGTCCATCCATGATCGGCGTGCAGGCGACTTTTCGATAATGACGGCTTCGATCTCCGTCCCGTGATCTCTACCCATTACCCCGTGACGGAAGCCATCGCTAGGGTTGTTCCTATTCAAGCGACGTCTTGTAATTTCTCTAACTTCTTTCCGTCGGAGGTCAATGTCGGTCAGTGTCGATATGCATGTTGATTGAGCATTTTGTTGAGAACCACGCTTCCAAGAACGCCTTTTCTCTTCTTGTCTCGCCTCTTGCTAGGACTTCTGATTTGACCTAATCGAAACTGTGTTCTTTTTCGTCCACCTGTGCTGACACTAGCGATGATGCATGATGCCTTTTGCATGCTCATTTGTACTCTAGTATTCATGTTGCCAATTTTCTACCTGTTTGGCCAATGCAATCCTTCGCTCAATTGCTACAACGTAGTCTATATACAACATTACGTGGCTCATGAGCGTCCAGTTTTGCTTTCCGTTTTGCCAAAGTTTTCCTCAACGTGGCATTTGGTTTGCATGCTACGATGTGATACTTTTTGAATAGTTTTGCCTCCATTTCGGATATGTTCTTCATATAAGGCAAAACAACGAGTGTTTCCGTCATTTGTGTAGGCTGTCTGATTGTGTTGTTGTGGTTCACGCACCTTCAGATGAAGCTTCGAGGGTACCCGTTGAGTTGGAAACAAATCGGTAGATGCTCCTGTTCTTGTTGCTTTACCTCCGCGGTACGGCAGTGTGTTTGCACTTTACCAAATAGTGTCCGTACACAGCTTACTTTGTGGCATTTCGGGTGGTCAATATTAAAGTTCAGAATTTGGTTCATAGGTGTACATTTTCTGTAAACTGATTTTTGCAGCCTCCCTTCCATGGTTCTGGTTACTAATACAGGATGTTTTATTACTCTGGTCCGGAGGTAGGAGCGGCTGCACTCAGGTGCTGACGTACGCGGGTAGGCTGAATTGCTAAATGTCCAATGGCGCAAATTGCTTTGCGGCAGGGGTGAGATGGGACGCAGGCTCTACATGTGTGCATACGATCGTAGAGCACACCGAGCCGTTCAGCTGTGAGTAGTGAAAGTTAGCAGGCACCACAGCCGTGATGAGTGCGTCATGCCTCGACCGCAGGTCAAGACCAACTCACCGCAAGCCGTTCGGCTTTGAGAACTGGACGTGAGCCAGACGCCACATAGCCGCACTGAAAGTGTCAGTAGTCGACCTTCATGCAGGTGAAAAGTCAGCAAAGGGTTTCCTGCGAAGTGTGTCGCTGTGCTAACAACTGAGAAAATCGGCGTGGCTGTATGTGATAACCGGTTGATGGGCGCCGTATTGCTACCTCCACAAAAGTTGTTATCGCTGGATGACTAGATTCCAAAAACCCGTAAGCTTTTATTAGGCTGCTTTCGCTGCTAAAGGGAATCATACTGCCAGGAGCACATCCTAAGGTTACAGTGGGTGCATAAAATGACTTCTTGACTTAACTTGTCTTGACAATGCTCTTAGATTTCAGTCTGCTCCGACGCACTAGTGGCACCATTTGGCATGAACGCAACTATTAACTTCACAGTCAGCAAATTGTTAATCTTACAAATTGATCAGGCCTTCGATGGTTTTGCTCGTGTGTATCCGAGAATATACATTTATTCATTTATTTACTTATATTTACATGGCATATGTAAATGTCTGTAAATATCAACGAATTCGATGTTCGACGTACCCTGCGTCATTTTGACTACATAGGGGCATTCGCTAAATGGTGTTGGCAAGCACTTTCTGCAATGTTTCTAACGAAATCTGCCTACATTCCTTCACAGTGTTCTCTTTAAATTCATGCATGTTTTTTTGGGTTTCGTTCTATAAACTCTGCGCTTCAATTCTCCCTGTAGGAAAAAGTCCATGGGATTCAAATTTAGTGATCGCGTAGGCCATTCTATCGGTCCTCTGCGACCGATGCAACTTCTACCGAATGTCTCATTCAGGTAGGCACGAACAGATTGCGCCGAATGTGCAGGTGCCCCATCCTGCTGCCAACAAAATTGTTCATTAATCCATCCGACTGCAGCTTCGGAATGACGCTGCTCTGCAACACTTCTATGTACGAGGATGCGAAGAATTGTCAGACATTAGTACAGTTGAACAACAACTTATCGGACACACTCCTGGAAAAGAAAAAAAGGCCCATTGGTTTTTCGACCAGTCAACCCAGCCAAGGCCATGAACTTCGCGCTATGTTGCACACGTGAAGCGCAACATTGCCGTGGGTCGGTTGTTGCCCCAACTTGTTGCGTATCTTGCCCAAGTAGAATGAAAACAGCCTCATCGTTGAACAAAATGGAATGCACGTCCAGACTGTTTAAAAACAAACGGACGAATTACAAGCTCTTCTGCGAATGGAATATATTCAACACTGGCACCTTAACAGGGCTGTGCGGTCAGAATATTTTGGCCTTCAAAATCCTGTGCACAGCATACATTGTAGTTTCGTAACTTTGTGCGAGCTAGCGAATGCTGAGATGCCTGTTACGGCACAACTTTTGCGCTACCGCGCAAGCTGATACTTTATCTGCGACGGTGCGAGGCTGTCCGGTTGCTTTGATATGGCAAACGCTGTCAGATTCAACAAAGTTCGTCACTAATGGACGCACATATAGCTCGTTAACAGGCGAAGCATCATTCGAAGGTTCCTGAACCACAACAACACAAACAGACAGTCTACACCGACGACTGAAACGCTCGTTGTTTTGCATTATACGAAGAACATATCCGAAATGGCGGCAAGACTATTCAAACAGTACCACCTCATCGTAGCATGCAAAGCAACTGCCACGTTGAGGAAAACTGGCAAAACGGAAAGCACAACTGGACGCTCATGAGCCACGTAATGTTGTATATAGACAACGTTGTAGCACTCGCGTAAAGGACTACGTTGGCCAAACTGGTAGCAAATTAGCAACACAAACACTAGAACACAAATGAGCATGCAAAAGGCACTATGCATCATCGTTAGTCTCAGCACATGTGGACGAAAAAGAACACAGCTTCGATTGGGCCAAAACAGAAGTCCTAGCAAGAGGCGATGCAAGAGGAGAAAGGGAGTTCTTGGAAGCGTGGTTCTTAACACAAGGCCTAATCAACATGCATAGCGACATTGACTCAGTTTACCAGCTCCTCCGACAGAAAGAACTTAGAGAAATTACGAGTCACCGCTTAAATAGGAACAACCCGAGCGATGACTTCCGCCAAGGGGAAATGGGTAGAGATCACGGGACGGAGATCGAAGTCGTCATTTTCGAAATGTCGCGTGCACGCCGATCACGGATCGACAATTCAATCAGGGGGACTACACTCCACCTCTCAATGCACTGATGATGCCGTCCCGCATGGCGGTGAAACTTTCGGGAACAAATTTCCAAACTCAGCGAACGAATTAGTCTCTGAATTATCAACCCGTGCTACCAATTTCCCGAAGTATTTTGAGTCCGTATTATATTTTTCTGCAATATTAGCTTAGATAATGAATGCTTCTTTTTTCTTTCGACGTAATCAAATAGCGCCATCTTTTCTGGCTTCGTCGGATTAGCAATTGCGTGATGCGGTAAATACCATTTCGCTTCCCATACAATATGTAGTTGCTCATTTGGTATCAGGGCTATGTGTGCTTTTATGATGCTGGTTTGAAATGCCGCCATGTGGGTTTCACACAATGTCAGATCATCTTATATTGGTCGGCCCAAACAGTGAAATCAACGAAGAGCTGACCCATAAGTACTACAGACCACTGCATTTCGATTTCTCCAGTGGAGAAACAAAACACGAAGCTTTAAACGAACAATTGTTTTCGATTAATTCTTCGTCTGGCTCATTCAATAATTTACATTAGGGTAAGGTCTGTTGCAATCGTCAGCACAAGAACGAAAAAAATTGATCAGAACATTTAACTCGTAATCATGACGGCAGTCATCTGATCACATGACTGAAGTCAGGTGGAGTTGCGGAGTGCCATGAATTCATTCTCGTCTGGTGGTCGGCCACGGAAATTGTAGTGTTTGTATCCTCTTCTTCTGGACACACAAGTCCGGGTTTATCAAGCGTATGCATACTGCCTCAGCCGTGGCAAGTAGGCTTGCTCTTACACGATGGTTTTGCCTTGGTGGTATTCTGTAGAGTATCTGGAAGGACGTATGTTCGTTTATCTGGTGGCTTGTTTTGATTAGATGGTTCATAATCGCGCTGTTGTTTATCCTATTTTCGCGCTTGTAAAGCCAACCTGGGAGGTGTTCCTTGATTCGCCTACCAAAATGCCTGGTCGTTCTTCCAATGTACCTGGCCCCGCACGGGCAGGTGAACCGGTAGCTTAACACTGATTGGAGATGCTTGGGCACTAGGTTTTGAATCTCGGAACTCTTAAAGGTCTGTTCTTTAAAACCGCATTCAGTTGAGCCATATTAAAGGTCTTTCTGCGGCCTTGTTGTAGTCGACGCGTGCATATCTCAACCGCATTATTTCCTTTGAATAAAAGAGTTGCGCTAAACAGTTTCTTTTCAACGGTTTGCTTTGATAATTTGGATGCATGGCCTCATATGGGTCCCGATAAATGACTCCGCATAGCCAATTACGAGAAGCGTTTCTTTGATTCCTACGAGTTCGGCTTTTATGGTGTCTTCACCGCAGATTTTGTATGTTCGATCGGTTAGTATTCGTACCAGTATTCTTTATTGGCCAAGTGGGCGAAGCTATGAAACTTCATGTATTGTCCTGTCCAATATGATTCCCTGTATACTTTTATTTGAATTGATCAGTCGGTTCTTCTGGTGAGGCTAGGGTCCAAAAAATGCATTTGATTGTTGCTCTCTTCTTCAGCTGTACAGGCGGCATTAGGGCGCGCATTGTTGAAACAGTCAATTATGTACTGGGGTTTGGCGGTGCGATGATGTATACGAAATATATCATCCACATAATGCCGAGAAAATTTCAGACCGGATATGACCTGTTTCAATGGACCGCTTTCTAGCATTACCTATAAATATCCGCAAATAATGGACCAAACGTAGATTCCATTTCAACATCCTCTACCTGTCTATAAAACGCTCTATTGAACTGAAATTGAATGTTGTAGGTACATCTGAATATCAATTGGTTCAGTTGGTTGATTCTACTCTGATGTTTAGGCCATGTTGGTTAATGTATAAGCATAGGTAGTTAACTGCTTCTATCAGGGGCACGTTGGTAAACAACGAAACAACGTCTAAGGAGAACATCCGATACGCTTGGACATTCATATCTCGAAGTTCGTTGAGAAACTGGAATGGATCTGCCAGTCCACGAGGAGTATTCCTTTGCCAGAGGCGGTTCAGTATTTCTGGAAGTGATTGCGCAATGTTGTGATACGACAAATTTCTCGTATCTAGTATGGGTCTTAATGGTGCGTTATATTTATGTAAACGTGGGAGGCAATAAAGGCAAGGAGTGATGGAGCCTATGGAACGATGTTGGTCGTACGTTTCTTTGGTGATGGCGCCGTCGCTCACTAGTGATTTCAAACATCTGACGAACTGCAAAGTTAATCTTGGAGGATCCGCTGGTGGTTGGGTTGCTACAAGCAACCTCTATTGAGACCTCGGTCCACTTGTGGTGGACCTCGGTCATTCCGATCACAAAGACCGTAAGTAAAATGGAAACATTATAGTGTTGCTCACCCCAACGCTGCAGCGTTGGGGTGAGCAACACTATAATGTTTCCACCTGACGAACTGGTTTTTTAGGCAGTCCGTTTTAGCTTTCTGTTGTTTACATTTCACGAAACTTGAAGTATCCGAAGTAGCATTTTCTTTGGTTTTATGTAATCAACGCGATCCATTAGTGTCCCTTGAGAGTCGTACAGACTATTCTGCGATGGACATTGGTGTTCCATCCTCTACGAAGATGGAGCGGTTGCTCGAGCCGACACTCTCCAATCGACCGTCGTACAATATCTTACTTTTTGCACCTAGAAGCGTAAGCCTGATCTTCATGCGCACCGCCCCTAGCAATATCCATTCAATTGGCATGTTCGCGGCGAGCGGTTGCTTCCGACCACATGTACGACATACAAATTGACAGTGTACCTCTGGTAAATCCGCTCCTACCAATATCCAGACTCTGGTATCCGCTAACTCAACAAACTCGATATCAGATAAATGTGGCCATTTACTTGCTAGCCGTCTATTAGTGCTCCCTACTTGGCATAATGGCACGCGTTGCAAGCAATAGGTGCATTATACTGTGATAGACACTATGCCTCTTAAGATAAACAGGCGAAGTTGGCCAGACCAGCTTTTGTGGAAGAGGTTGCTCACCCTCTGCATCGTCAAAGTAGTAGGATTAACCTTCAAACATGCCTTCAGTAGAAGGTCCTCTCGAATTAGGGTTAGATAAGGCTCACTATCCAGCAAGGCATACGTTTCAATAGACCGTAATGGACCGTCAAAAAGCATGGGCACAACACCTAAAGCGACTCTGCCGGGGGGCGGTAGCCGTGGCATTGCAGCTACTCGATTCGTTCTGTGTAGGTGTAGGGGCTTTGTCACGATGTAATAACAAATGATATCGTCCTTTACACTTGTACAGGCCGCACCACTTACTGTTCTGACAGTTTGCGGTTCGGTGACTGGACCCTAGACGATTGTACAATCCAACCTTCTCTCAGATAAGTTTCCAGCAGCAAGGAACAATCATGGATAGGAATTTTGTGCAAGATGCCTTTTATGTTCGACGTCGCAAAAAATGCAAGCTAATCACTTGATCCTCTCTGATACGGTGTAGAAGGAAATGTTGTGCATTTTTCCTTTATCAGCTACTTAAGGTGGTTGTGTGGCAAGCTAAATTCGTGCTAGGCTTATAGTCTGCCAAGAGCAACTCTGGCCTCCGTGGCAACAAACTAAGGTAGATCCCGAAACCTGACTACCAGTTCCTCCAGAACGATGGAATCGCCACTCTCGCGCACCAAAACAAGCAGAAAGGACACCATTATATATATATATATATATGTATATTCCATTATTCTAGGTATGATAGGCATGCGATTGATGGGACGAAAGTTTTAACCCCGTGAATAGCTCCAATTTTGTGTCGCAGAATATTGGTCGAACTCTTCCATTGATTTGCATATACTCCGTTTCTAAAGGAGTGTAAAGATCTTTAGCAAAAGCTGAGGCAGCTCCCTACCACTGCTTTTTATTAAACGGGAAGGGATTCCATCATGCTCTGCACAAGTCGAGGAGCAAAAGTGGGGACTTGAAAAGCGATTTTTGCAACGGTACATTGCACTGTGCTTGGGCTTTTATCCTCATGCGGCATAGTAACTTCTGGTATATATGAGGATTCATGAACCACTGATTGGGTAAAATAAGCGCTAAAAGCTGCACGAATATCATTTGATGCACCAAGATAGCTTCCACTAGGCGTGGTGATAAAAATAAAAGTGTTGATGCCACGCGAACACTGAGTATGGCATAGTCTAGCTAGTGCAGTTATTGATAAATGATAAATGATAAATGATAAATGTTATATTCCTCGGTGTTTCGAGGTGCAGTCCAACTATATGGTCTGATCAATGTGTACAACAAGATCGCAAATAAATAATCAATTTGTTCACGCTTTTTACAATGGATCCAAAAACAGGTACTAAACTAATTGGCAGGATTAAGGCATTAAAGAAAATAAAAAGCAGGAACAATAACGTAAGCAAATTTAATCAGATGTCCAGTTAAAGTAATACGGCCACTCGTGGAACCATCCCCAGGGGACCTGCTTCCATGCAAGGTATTCCCTCGAAAGGTTTCGCTCGCACTTCCATGCAATAACTGGCCGTGTGCCGGTGTGGCATAGTAGCATATGAGCCATCACCTGTATATCATATGTTTTGTTCATTTTAGAGCTGTTTTTGAACATGTATTATGGGCCATGAAGGCTCAGCCCAGTCCGTCATGCGGATCATTCTATTATGGCACTTTTTTATACGCCAGACAGTTGGTGGCAATTTGCCTTGCATAGGTAACGTCTTTTATAATCTGGAAGCTGTAATCCGTCACCACAGGAGATCAGCCCAGTCGTGGCCAACTATGAAATAAGGAAGAATATAGAAAAGAAGAATTCTGTGAAAGAGGTACTATATCGTTAATGTAAGAAATAGGCAGGTATGTTTTGTACATCGGCGTAGAAATCGATCGAGCCGATCTTACGATAAATTGTGTAGCGTGACACCCGGAGACAGATGACTGTACAAGTTGTCCATAGGCAAAAGTCGCATAGGGAATCAGTTATTGCCATCCTTGAATTCAAGTATATGTTTCTGGACTGTTAGTTTCAGAAAAGAGGGGGAAATGATTAGCACTGGAGAACAAATGTAGCGAAAGGGATCGCAGAACAATATTACGAATTAATCAATTTGTGGGGAAAATTACGAAAATAGCTCCTGACGTCACACCAGTAAATAATTTTGCTCTCAGTTTTAAACAGAAGACAGCTGATATGAATTAAGTTTAAAGGGAGTAAAACCGCATGGAATGTAGCGTTAAGGAATAGCATAAGAAGCGGTTTGTATCAGCTCATCCTAGCTGATCAAGTTTTCTCTGGTGCAGTAGAGTTGATGTTCTCCGGTATCATACATGATCCGGCCCTTCTTCATACAGTTTTTCATCATCAAATTGAATGTTTAAGATCCATTTCGCTCTGTCCGTTGACAGATAAGCCTTTATCATTTTCTTGAACATGCAGAAATGTTCAATACATCTAATCTCTTTTGGCAGCCTATTCCAAATGGAGCCATATCTAAGAAGATAGAAATTTCTCCTTAGACTGCTCTTGAATTTAGGTAAATAGAATATGCATTCTTTATCTCGCAGCTCATAAGTGGTGTTTTCCCGAAAGTGCAATTGATAGGTTCCAATATATGCTTTCCGCCACGCGAGTTTGTGGAGGAAGCACAGATTTAGTTGCATTCTTCGTAACCACAGAGGTTCAAGATTCAATTGCTTGCACCTATCTCGGTATGAAAGAGCGGTTGAACAGCCAAATATGCGCTTCGTAAAGGCGCGTTGGACGTTTTCAATGGCTCTCAAGTCAGTCTTTCGCAAGTTACTGAACACAGCACAACAATATTCAAGCAAAGGCCAGATACTGATTTTGAAAGCAATTAGTCTGGTTTCTTTCAAGGTTAGCAGGTGGCATATGAGCCCGACCGACTGCTTAGCCTTTTTCACTATATGATTTGTATGTTCGCTAAAGTTTAACGAACAAGAATATCTTAAACCTAAGTCACGAACAGACTGGCTGATGGGAATGACTTCATCATGAAGCCTGAACACTTCTGCTGCTATCTGACATCCATACGATAGAATACTACACTTCGATGTTGCAAATGTCATCTGCCACATATCAGCCCATCTCTCAATGGCTTCCAAGTCGCTTTGGATATTGTTAACTTCAGCGGTACGCTGAGAACCTGGGAACGTGTAGACCACCTTTAAATCATCAGCAAATAAATAAGGCTTCCCAAATTGTATGACAGAAACCAGGTCATTTATATACAGTAGGAAGAGCAACGGGCCTAAGACACTGCCCTGCACCACTCCACTGGTAACCGGACGAGGTGAAGAGATGTAACCATTGATATCCACAACTTGCGACCGTCCTACAAGGTAAGATTGGATCCAAGAGTAAAGCGGGTTTGTAACACCGTACTTACTTACTTTACGTAACAGCTTTTTGTGTGGGACTCTGTCAAAAGCCTTTTGCATGTCGAGGAAGATAACAATGCACTGAAGACCTGAGTCAATTGCTTCAGTTAGATGGTTAAGGAAGTCAACTTAACAGGTAACACACGAGCGAGATTTCAGAAAGCCATGCTGTGAAGGTGAGAGATGTTTGTGCGATATTAGGAACGAAACCAAATGTTCCTTAACAATTCTCTCTAGCATGCGTGAGAGAATGGCTGTGTGACTAATGGGGCGGTAGTTCCGGATGTCAGTTTTCGACCCGGACTTATGTCTCGGTATGACCGTAGCCGTTTTCCAACGTTCGGGGTATTGACCAGACTGGAGAGACAAAGAGAAGATATTTAATACTATAAGAGGGATATCATCTCCACCGTGTTTGATTAAAGCAGAAGAGATCCCATCGGGGCCAGGTCTGTAGGATGGTCGTAGACAAGTAAGCATACGTTTTATCGTAGCAACACTAAACTCGATCACTGGGACTTGTTCAGAGAAGTGAAATGAGGTTGACAAATCCATGGTTTCTTTTTCAACATTAAAGGATCTAGCAAAGTATGAGTTAAAGGCTTCCGCCATGGCGATTGGGGAATCAATGCAATCACCTTCAGGCATGACGATGTGGGAGGGTAGGTCAGTTTTGCCACCTCTCCTTTTCCTCAGTAATGCAGTCACCAGTTGACTTGTATTACTACTATTTACAGCCCGTCGTTCTTCCTGCATGAGACGAGTTCGATGTTTCATGTCCATCTCAATCATAAGGCGTTGGAGTCTCAATAATACACTAAAGTCATGAGTACGTTCAAATGTTCGAGTTAGCACTCGAATTTTCCGCTTGTCCTTTGCATTATTAGCGTATTTAGAAGAGACTCTCGTGTTATCACAGGAGGCAAGTATGCTTAAGCACATAGCCACATTGTCATAGAAGATATCGGAGGCTCCCTTAATATCAGACGAAAGAAAGAAATGGTCCCAATTTTGGACCCTAAGCAAAGCTGAGAAATCTACCCAATTAATATTTCGCAGGAAGTGTGGAACCATCGCAAACCTCACATGCGACGACTCAGCTATAAGTTTAAATCTGACTATTTTGTGATCACATCCAGGGAGACCGTCAATTACATCAGTAGCTATCTGGGAGGTGCCTGAGGTAAAAAGTAGGTCTAATATATTTTTCCCCCTGGTAGCCACGAGAACATGTTGCTCCCAACCCCAGTGATGACGGAGGTTATGAACTCTGCATGTTTCGCTTTTGTTACTAAGTTTGACCAACAGATATCTTGTATGTTGCAATCTCCACCTACAACTTTATCGAAGGAACCAAGGTCCGATATGTAATTGAAGATGTCAACCAACTGGTTCTCATCACTGAGGCTGGTCCCGGGTGAGCGGTATATACAGCCTACAAGAATTCGCTTAGTACCAAAGGACAAGAGTAACCAAGCGGAATCAATAGTGGGGCATATAAGTGGAAGTGTGAATTCAGACACAGTGAGGTTCTGTGAGTAGTAAATTATGCAACCACCTCCTCTGCCTTGTTTTCGATCACTTCTAATAAGCTTATAACCTTCGATAGAAAGCAGCTGGCTGGGCATAGAATCATGACACCAGGTTTCAGTGAGTAAAATCATATCAGGTTTATTCAGACTTATGAAGGTGCGGAGTAAATGAAGTTTATTCAACAGAGAACGGATATTAATTATCACCAGTTTTAAAAACTCCTGGCGTTGTTTATCACTCCGTCCAGTATTTATTCTTGCAATCACATTAGTTCTAAAGCCTTCCGCAGCACTCTTTCCCGCAACAATCCACGGTGACTCGTTTCTGGTTCCATGATCGGTGACTGTAGCAGGAGGTGGCTCATCAGAGATCCGTAGTGTTTGCTCCGGTTTACAAGTTGATAAAATCCCGCTGCATGGAGGAACTGTGGGCAACTTACTCAGGTTGTCGGGGGGACAGGTGCGACACAGGTCTTCTACTTGGTTGGTCTTATTCTTTGGATGGTCGCCGAGGGATATCGCGCTGCACTTCCTGGCTCTTCTAGCAGTAGGAACGGATGAGCATCTCTCAAGATTCTGAAGCGGTGGTCGTCTTGCCAGTGCATCTGCATCGATGCAATACCGACAGACCCATAACAGGCCTTTGTGTTCAGCGTAGATCTTAAAAAGCGAATCCGTAAGTTGCGAATAACGCTTGTGACCACAGGCCCAGGATTTACAAGCGATACACTGAATGCCATGAGTAACCAGTTTTGAGCAGTGTAAACAGATTGAGTTGGGCATGACGAAATCCGAAGCTTCAGTAACAAAATCCGAGAACTTGGAAAGGGCGTCGCTAGTCGCAGACCGGTGAGAGGATTCAGTTGAGGATTCAGTGTTGCAGACATCAATGCACTGCTGGAGCCAAAAGTTGCGTTGTCGCAAAAGCCGCTTTGCCGTACTTTCATTATTGATTCCTCCTTTGCTTCAGTTAAACAAACGGTGAATCACTCACACGAATATCGTCCAATCCGAGTCCAGTAATCGAATCTGCCACGTCCGTCTCCCATTGGCTGTTTGGCTCGCTCAGTGGGTCCATCTGCTCACTCTGATCTGATACTACCATTACAGTCGCCATTAGGCTTTTCAAATGGTCCCCTTCTAACTCTCGGAATGCTGTCTTCAAACTACCGTATAAGATGATAGTCACCTGACACAAGTGGGATCCTGGGCATTCGCCAGATTTGGTGGATACGTTTGTCAATTTTTCTAAGTGGCTGGTCGAAGTGAAAGAGACTAATTTAAGCGCTGTTTGATAGAAAAAGTGCCGGGTGAAGGTGAGGTGCCGGCTGCTGGCTATCCGCTGGTAGCAGGCTGGTCATCGGTCTGTCGCTCCGGGGAAGACCACTGTGAGTCCAACAGCCGATTTGGAGAAACAATGCGTACTGGTGTAAGTCCTTTGACCTCCCAAGTTGATGGAGCTGATGTAGGCAGGTCCAAATCAGAACGTGTCATTTTCAACTCTTGGAAAATCCTAAACGGATTTTCGCGGAAGAGTGTTATGGACATTTGGCTCAATTACCATCGCTCTGCACCTATCCCAAAGCGCCTAACCGTTCCCTTTTTGAATTCAAAATTACCGTTAAAAACCCGCTGCCTTTCTACACACTTGATATCCATTCCTATATCTCCTTTATTCCGCAGACCGAACTCTTAGTTGCAACCATTCAACCAATGTGTCATGGTCTTCCACTGTTTAATGTCTAACTTACTGATCGTTTTTCTGTGTGTTCCCTGATACGCTGCCTCCTCTCGCTGGGTGCTCAGTCGCCGCATCGAGCTTCCGTTTCACGTCCCTTTGTGCGTCAACTTCATCATGTACTACCCATCGCGTGTCGTCCTAGCTTCAGGATGACCATGTCCGATTTCTGGATGACTGACGCAGAAACGTTCCATTGTGCTTCCTCGCACACACACAAGTACTTGCGTTCCACTCAAGGCTTCCTTCAGCGTTGTGATTGGACGCTTGGCTGGAGTTTTCTGGTTTGTCTCTTAAGTATGTCATCATTACATGCTTGACATTATTGCCGCTTCCTTTTGTCTGCTGTCATTGCGGCCAAATTGTCGCTCTTTCGCTAAAGGGTAACCCCTTTCCCCTTTTTGTTGGAAAACGCTTTGAAGTATATTGTACTTGCCATAATTTGTTTGTAAAATAGCACCGTAGTCCAACGACTGTGGCTTTTACTTTTACCAGTGGGGTCGTCCCAGTTCCGGTCTTGGTCGATTATTGAGGCAATTTTGAGGTCAGCAGACCGGTTACCTACGCATTGTTCGACTAAGCCTTAAGCGTTATTGACCTTTATATTCCCTTTCATTAGCTTTCATTTTTATTCTACGCTAACAGCTTTCCTGTGATGGTGAAGAACCCTGGTGTAACGACAGATGGAGATAAACTAAAACGATTTTGATTACTTTTCGTTACCCAAACTTGAAATTTGTGCCCATATTTTTTGAATAGTTGCCAATACAATGGCATCAAATAATGCAACTATTTCGAATGGGTTGCTTTTAGGGAACAGCTTTCCGCATCCTCGATGAATTTACAGTTCATTTTTTATTTAGTTATATGATACGCCAAATTCCTACTTAAGACGCACCAGGTCATGTGGCCCACACACATGCTGACTGGTGAAGTAAGATTTGGTAGAACAATACGTCTCGCACCAAGCAGAAGTCGTATTAAATTGCGCACCTGATTGTCGGCCCTCGGTAGCTCAGTGGTAGCGCAGCGGACCGGTAATTCGTGGGACCGGGGTTCGGTTCCCCGTCGAGGCAGCTTATTGTGTGCAGTTTAATCGTGACTTCTACTTTCTACGAATATTACACTATTCACAAGAATCTACAGGTAATGTACCATCGCCCTTTGGACATCAGAAGGACAGATACTTCGGTCCATTGGGAAGTGACGAGTGAGTGAGCCAATCTGCAACACCAGGACAGATACTGTGAACGCATTGGCAATACGTCGCGCACCAAGCAGAAGTCAGGTATTAAATTGCGCAACTGCTTGTCAACCCTCGATAGCTCATTAGTAGAGCAGCGGACCGGTAATTCGTGGGACCGGGGTTCGGTTCCCCGTCGAGGCAGATTATTGTGTGCAGTTTAATCGTGACTTTTACTCGCCACGAACATTACAATACTCACGAAGATCCACAAGTAAGAACAAGCTTTGTCCGAGCACGCCATGTGATGTATCCAGTTATTATGCTTCGCCTTACAAAGACAACAACATTCAAACATGGTGGATACACATGGACATAAAACAATGTGTTAGGGAAACAGTGGGATCAGATTCGCTTAGGGGGGGCATATTAAGAGCTTGCAAGCTGCTGTTAAATATATAATTCGCTGCCCGATTGAGAAGTGTTCGCTACAGTGGACCATTGATTGAAAAATCTCTGAAGCAGGGACTGCTGACATAGACCAGCTCAATGCCAGTTTATCAGAACTCCGGCTCCTGTGCTGCACGGCACATGGGTCGCACTAGGAGGCGACTGTCGCCGAGGACTGGCGAGCACATCTTGGTCTGGTTCTGCATCATCATAATCATGAATACACGCCAGCTAAGGGTGAGGAACCCACCTATGTAATGTGCCGCAATACAAAAGGAACACGGTACAAAATGATTCAAAAAGTGCGTAGTATTATTTTCAGTATTATATCAGATATTAGGAGAGATGAAATTCACCAGCTACTCTGTTATGTCACATCTAATTGATTTTGGCCACACACCCTCTAGGGATAACTTCACATTCACAAACTCATCATCTGGACCATTCTCGCAGGGCGTCCGTAAGCAGTTCCTGTCCATTGCTGAGGCTATATACACCTGCAGTTCGAAGCCCCAGTTATATGTGCAAGGGTGGAACCTGCGTTGGTTACTTCTACTTTAGCCGACGGATAAGTTTGCCTAACCGTATGATTGTCTCCATAGTTGTTTAAATTATAGTCCCGAGCATTTATGAAATACTTTTCTCCTTTTTACTTTGTCTACTGTATACGGCCTAGCCCTAAGCTATCGATTTTTGCCTAAACAACCCGGTAATTAATATTTAGATGTAAAATACCGGAGAGAGAGGACGGTCATTGACTGCGCGTCGACACCAAATCGGAGAGTCCTCGATCAACCTTGTGACTAATCCCGAGCCTCCACATACACGAAGGTGGCATGTGCTAGCACGACTAAGTCTTTCTATCACTGTTTGTAGTTTTATGCAATGTTAGGAACTAGCACTCCCGAATTCTCGCACAACCAGGTGAAACGAGCGCAGACAATGCACATCGAAGAAGACGGTCAAAAGACACAAGGGATTCGCTTTAGGATAGTGGATTTACACACTTCAAACAACAATTGGTATGCAGGTCTCATCCTCGCGTGTTCCACTCAAAAAGAATGACCATGTATGCAACACCGAGTAAACACGTGCAGCTCCTGTTGTCCCCATTGCGAAGTAGATCTATCTATCGTACAAACAGCAATGCCAAGCACACCTCAGTACTGGAAACCTTGCGTTGGACGGCTAATCTGTTTTCCAAAGGCTTGTTGTCACTTCTTTGGTGGAGTCTAGTTTCTCCGTTCACAAAGAAGCCATAAAATTGACGGAGGTTCTGGTTTGCTGACAGTTTACAAATGCTCACGGTAGTGTAACAAAACATGCTCTCCAGCTGCCTTAGGTGGTCGACAAGAATGGTAGGAAGCAGTGATTTTCAAATTGTCATTCAAGTCGAAACAAATGTATGTGCTGCTATAGGTCTGCCTCGGCGTTGCATGCCTACAAGCCAGCTGCACACTAGCTTTTATATAGACGTCGAACGTTAACCTCGTTCCAACATTAGATCATTATGAATTCGGAATGACAATAGCGTAATCAATTAATCCCTATCAATTACTAGAAATAAAAATTGATAAGTGGACTAACATTAGATTTATGCAATCCAATTAGTGAAATAGTTTGCATACTACGTGAGTGAATAAAAATGTTCTCAGTACGACATAGAAAACAGCCAGCTATGCGAGTCATAATTCATTACTTTTCAACATAAGCCGTAACTTGAATGCACGTAGTCCAGCTGTGCGCTAGCATTGCTGTCCCTGTGTGGAAAAAGGGCAAAGACTCTCCCTCTAAAAATAGCTCCATAACCTTGATCAAAAGCTCTGCATTATTGGCATAACTGTGTCCACGGAAGGGAGATTTCAGTTTTGGGAACAGGTAAAAGTCTGTTTGGACCAGATCTGGTGTATAATAGAGGTGTGGCAGCAATCCAAAGCCACAAATTACCGCTTTTGACCGGCTGCTCGGGAAGTGTGAACAGGTGCTTTCTTATGCAAAAGCATAACTCTTGCTCCTAGCTTCCTCCTCCGTGTTTCTTTGGTTGCTTGTTTCACTTCCTATAATTATGAGACATTATATTCGTCTGTGATGGTCTGATCACTCAACAAGAAGTCTACCATGATTACATCCTCATTTTCACAGAAGAAAAGTTCCATCACCTTTCCGGCGCATGCTGCTTGACGGAAGTTCTTTGATGGAGGTGAGCCACTGCGTTTCTACTTTACTTTGCATCTTTTACTCTGGTACGAAGTGACGAACCGAAGTTTTCTCTTGTTTAGCAAATCTGGTTGAAAATCTTTGTGGGATTTCCGTTGAATCGGGTCCAAAATGCCTCGAAGTTACTGACCTGTTCAATTTCTGTTCCGGTGTCGACATTATTAGCACTCATCTTTAAGGTAGCTGTCTCAGATGTTCAGTAAACCGCAAGCGCTGAGCCAGAACGGATGCCCATAATCATAGCTATCTGGGGAATAGATAACCTACTATCATTCAGTATCATTCCGTGAACTGATTCCACTTGCCAAACAAAACTCGATGCCTTTGGGCGACCAGGCCGTGGGTCATCTTCATTGCTCTCCCTGTCCGTCTTTAGGTTTGTAGCCCAGTTCGTACCAGTGGAATATGAGGAGAAATTCTCGCCAAGAGTCTCAAGCATATCAGAATGTATTTCATTTGTAGTCATGATTTTTGCTATAGGTACTTGATTTCTGCTCGGCTAACAAGCTAGTCTATTTTTAGAAATGGAGCAACCAAAACCAGTTCAGTGGATCATCAACCGGAAAACAGATAACTATAGAATCTGTGTCTTGCTACAAATACTTCCAGGATATAACAGTTATATGAAATAATTACTTTTCATTCAGTTCATTTACTTCCTGGTCGGACCGAGAACTATCGATCCACCCTGGTAAGTCGTCAGTTAAGTGTAACTTCTATCGAACTACGGAAAGCCTAATCCGGACGAATTGGTGAACAATGATATTAATAAAATTATTGCGAACGGAACTGAAACATTGGAAAATAAGATACTCCCTACTACACTCAGGCAAGCAAAAGCCTGATCGATAACCGCCATCGAACATTTGGCGCCGGATATATCTGGTTCATGGTGACAGGCCTGGTGATTCGGAGGTGATTATTAATGAACGGTAAAAGGAATCTAAACATTGATAAATGTGCATATGAATTTTGTGTGTTCCTCACCCAAAAACACTACACTTCACGATAAGTTCGAACTTACTTGGTCTCACTCAATATCTATTTGCTTCACCAGTTACGGTCCCAATGGTCGATGTAGCCAAAGTGCGCGTAAATGAGAATCACCGTCCCGTTGAGGTTGCGTGTTGCAATCCGATAACACAAGTGTTTGGAAAATATCCCCCCAATCAGTCGTTGTATTTGATGCACCAAACTATTGCGGTAAGATTATTGTGTCTATAAATGTTTACTTGCGTCCGAATTTTGACCTCAATTAATAGTTAGTAAAACGTTCCGAGTCCCAGTAGATGAACTACCGGAAGGATCTTTGCTGTTGTGCACAAGTGGTGTCCCTAGCCTAGGGAACAAGCCGTACCGCTCAGTTGACGGGGTAGCACATAGATCGCGCACTGACCATTAATACAGCTGCTTTCTTCATGTTGAGTTTAGGGTTAAATACATACTGGGATAATAGCAACCGGTTTGCAGGAGCAAGTTCGTGCAGCTAACAGTGCAAGGAGTTTGACATTACGAATCAGAACAGCAGAATCACACACAACAGCTAAATATGTTCATCAACCGCAGAGAAACAGATCCGTGTACAAGCAAACAGTGTGATCCCGTTAGTAAATTAAACGCACCAACTTCACACAAATGCAGATGAGCTCGGTTACGAATTAACTTTATCGTAAAGAGGAAAAACTTTTTCACTTGTTCAGCTGACATAGTTGAGCTAGTTACGAACACAGTGACAGAAAAAATTATCGCAGAGATTCATCGAGAAAGGTACCTGAATGGGAAAATCAGATGTTCGACGTTACCAACATCAACAAAATCACATAACTGACTCCCAAATATGACAGTTTCATCAAACGGAAAAGCTTTGCTTCTGAACTTCGGTTAAAGACTGCAGAAGCATTGCAAAGTCCAGATAAGAGATCAACTGTAACAGCAAATGTACCGACAAAGATACAAGTGCTTCACTTAACTGATCCTTTACTCGGCGATGACTTACATTTAAAGAGGATTGGGATGCCCGTTGGACGAAGCAATTTACTAACGAGGTGTAAATATCCCATCAAAAAGGAGTACATTAGGAGCTTACATTGGTTGACCCCTGACCCCATTAGCTCTCTATGGATTCCTGGAGCCCTAGAACCTAGCCTGCTTGTACACGAACGTTCAGGACCATTCCAATAAGCTAAACAAAGGGAAGCATTGCTAAGTCTCCGAGCCATGTGTTATCATCGTTATCACTGAGACGTGGTTACACACTGGAATGACGTACACTGAAATTTCGCTGCCAGGCATGTCGCTCATCCGTAACGATAGATCACAAAAGGAGGAGCGGTAATTCTGCATTACAAAGGTGCTTTATAGTGCGAGACCATGGAGGATTCAGACTTTGGCACCGCCTGCAGTTAAAAGTAAAGGAACTTGCCTTATTGTCTTGGTGAACCGCCCTTTAACTCTAGACCAGAAAAGGACTGCCAGATTGCGGCCGTTTTAAGAAGACCCCTGAAGAGAAGATACACTCCCATCCTTGTCATAAGTGATTCCAGCGCAAATAGTTTGGAATCTACTGCCACTATCGGTAAACAATTCAAAGCCCATCTGCAAGCACTCGGTTCACAACTGGTAACAAACTCTCAATGATGGATCTTGTGCTTACCAATGATAAGCATATGATTGATGTGTTGGTTGTAGACTTCCAGATGGATCTCCCTGATCATGCAGTCGTTAGTTTCAACTTCGTCTGCTATGCGGAATATAGGAATGAGAATTATGAGACGGTGCAAACCATCACGCGCTACCATCGATTTGCCCAGCTGTGCCAATCCTCTGACCTCAAGTGTCTTCTCATTGGCCGGGTGCGAGGGTTTGATGAGTAAGTCAAGTGACTAGGTAAGACTTGTGAATGAACCTCGAGTCTATGGACATGGACGATGCCACGAGCTACTATGCGCCCCCCTCACGCCCGAAACGCTGGATCACACTTGATCTGCGGGCAATGAACGGCCGGAACATCAGCGTACGACTGAATGCATGTCTTTCATTCCAGCGTGGTCAACATGGCTTGTCGTGTTCGACAGAATACCTCGTCAAACATTCATGACCGAATTGTGGATGCCTTCATTAACGTTGACGACTGACAACTCGTATCAAGCGTGAACAATGTGAAAGATAAAACTGTCTACTCTTGGATTCGTCGCTCTCTGGATCAGAAGCTGGATACTACGCAGGCGCGCGGTCGTAAGCACATTCTGTCGGAGGAAGAGATTGATGAAATCCTGGATTGGATCACGAAGAACGCAACTCTAACACTACACGAAATGTGAGTCCGAGTGTGTGCCCATATGAATAAGCACATTTAAAATTCTACAGTGGCACGACACCTGGATGACCGTTTGATGACTATGATGAACACCTATCACACTGCAGAAGGAATGAACAATGATCGAACCAAAATGACACGAAATGAGTTTGTTCAAAAGTTTCTCGAACTTGAAAGGGAGAGGAAGTTCTTAATATGGATCGACGAAAAAACTTCAACGTTTACTGCAAGTCTACTCGTGGTCGGGCGCCCAGAGGAATGAGGACTTGTGTCAACGTAGCCAACAGTAGAGGCCTGAATTTGCATATCCTCGGTGCACTCACAATGGATGGAAGCATTTCCATGACTACCCGGAGAGGCACATTCACTGGCCACCTATCTCGCGAATGGCTAGGAGGCATTTTATTTAAGCGGAAGCGAGAGTAGAGCTCCGGCAGGTGGTCGTAGTGTGTGACAATGCACCATGTCACTGACGTTTAGAAGCACTTGTGTCAGTCGAAAGATAAGAAGGGGCACCATTCTGAGATCGAGCCCATTCTCCACGTTCCTCAATCCCACCGAAAATGTTTGGCAGGTGGTGAATGCCCGAGTGAAGAATGAAATGCAAATGCAGCACGATGAACTTCTGTCCGGAGATCCCCAGAACCTCATGACGCAAATGGAATGGAGATTGCAGTTTCTGGAACTTAATGCCAGAAGAGCAACCAGTGAGATCACTCTTGTGTGATGTTCTTATTCGATTCGACACATCCGTGTAACTTCTCCTGATTCTTTGAAAAAATGACTTGCTTTGATTACATTTCCGGCTCATCACATTAGACATCTGATTGTATAGCGGATAGCACTAGTAGCGAGTAGAGACAGGAGGAAATTCAAAGTGTCAGCGAAATATGTATGCACGTACGTACGGTTATACATTCGTACGGGGATTGCAGCGATATCTGATGTCCAGCGTTAAGCAATGACATGGGACTGGATTTCAATGAGACATGTGCGAGTACTCTTTATAGTGTTAATTCGTACTAGTGTGCATCGCGCCTTACTCGTTCACGAAAAAGCTTAGACAACGCAGATAGGGTTTCAGAATTCCCAAAGCTACAACGTCTGGAAAGTGAATTACCGAAATACTGCGAGTTATAGAAAGGCATCAAAAAATCCACAAGAGATTACTGCACCAAAAATAATTGATATGCAACTCATTGCGCAGACAGTAAGCCACCGGTAAGTGGACGAGTGTTATGCTTACATTATCGGGATGTCGTGTCAGAGTACACTTTATACGCTGCTAGAAATAGCCAGTTCTGCATTTTCGGGAACATTGTGGCGACCAGGACAAATAGTGCGCGTGGTCAAGTCGCATAACCGGTTTCGCTGCCACGTTGTACTACAACCACGCGAGAGCTTGAGAAATAGATTCACACTTAAATTCGGATACATGGCTTGCAAGTATGACTTTTCGCGTATCTCAGTTGTCTTATGTTGAGCCAGTGGTTAACGGTTTTGATAAGGAATAGCAGGCTTGACCTCCATGGGTCGAGGTTGTGGTCGTTGATCATACCTAGCAGGTAAAACCAGCGCGGGCGAATGGACGCCGTACTGTCAGAGTACGTAGAGAATGCACAACTATGTTTACCACGATCTCGCAAAAACTATTTCCGGCAAACTCACCAATAGATTAACAGCAATTACGTAGCCACTGGGTATGCCGCTCTGGGCAGTCGTTCGTTTGCCAGTAGTTAATTGCGTGAACTACCAAATCTGCGAACAGCCGTTCAATAAGGGGCTTCATAGAACAACAAACCAAGCGGATGAAGAGGGCCTTTTGCTCGACTACGTCCTTAACGACCAGTGTTATTTTGGGCTGCATGTTGCACTGAATGAACCTATCTGGATACCCATTTTCACGTAGTGTTCTGGATGGATTTCATCTCATCCTCCAGAGCGTCCTCTGAGCATATCTTTCCGGCCTTTGAGGTGAGACAGTGTACTAAGTTACGCTTGTATTTAAGCGATACAAAACTACTGCAATTTGTATACTGACCGGACCACGACTTCTTTCTGTTGGTCTTCCTTAATATGGAACCGTCAGTTAGTCTACTAAGGTGTACATCCAGAAATAATAGTTGACCATCTCGTTCAAGTTCATAAGTGAACTTACTTCTGAGATGCATCTGCAACGTTCAGTTTCTTTTCGACGGCATATATTATCGGCAGAATAATGGGGTCCCACTCGGACCAGTGCTGGCAGATATTTTTCTTGCCAAACTAGAAACTGAATCTTTGGGGCCACTTGTAGATCGTTTCGACCATTACTATCGTTATATGGATGACATTATTTTATGACCCATAATGATATCTCTCTGGATCATATATTGGCAGAGTTTAATGGTGCGCACCCGGCGATTAAATTCATCTACGAATTTGAACAAGATGGTCAACTATTATTTCTGGATGTACACCTTAGTAGACTAACTGACGGTTCCATATTAAGGAAGACCAACAGAAAGAAGTCGTGGTCCGGTCAGTATACAAATTGCAGTAGTTTTGTATCGCTTAAATACAAGCGTAACTTAGTACACTGTCTCACCTCAAAGGCCGGAAAGATATGCTCAGAGGACGCTCTGGAGGATGAGATGAAATCCATCCAGAACACTACGTGAAAATGGGTATCCAGATAGATTCATTCAGTGCAACATGCAGCCCAAAATAACACTGGTCGTTAAGGACGTAGTCGAGCAAAAGGCCCTCTTCATCCGCCTTGGTTTTAAAGGTGATATAGCTAGTGAGCTTGTAACGAGAAAACTGACGCAAGTGATAAGGAACACCTTTCCGGCTGCAGATTTACCACGCGTCTTCTCCACGAACCAGCTAATTCCTGTGTGCAACAAGGAGAGACTGCCGAAGCTGACCTCTTCTTACGTTATCTGCCGATTTGAGTGCACTTGTGGGGCAACATACATTGGTCGGACGGCTCGTCAACTGTCACGTCGCATTAAGGAACATAGCCCTAAATGGTTGTTGAACGGGGGCACCGGAGTGCTTACAAGCGGTATCTTGTCTCATCTGTCTGAATCTGGTCACTAGATTAAGCTCCCGAATGCCTTTACTGTGATTTATCAGGTTTCAATGAGCAAATCGAAAGGTACGCGGTTAAGGACGCTCGCCACTGCAGAGGCCATTGCGATCCGCATATTCCAACCCCCGCTGTGCTCGCAGATAAAGTTCGTTCAGTCTGTATACCTGCCCTGGCCGAACAGCCATCAGCCTAGCCGTCACCCTGACATCGGCTCAGGCATTGTGATTACGTAACCCTCAATCGATATGTGTGCGTGAGACAGCAGCGAACTATTCGCTGTCTAACCATTGACCGAGTCACTTCAGACCAAACCCCAGAACCAATCAATATCCATCCCTTTGTAATTTAACCTTATATGATTGTAGCGGCCAGTTGATTAATCATTGAAAACAATTGCTTGCCTCAGACTGATGTTCTTGATGAATCACTGACAATGCTCCATTTGTTAATAACCGAAAAATTTTGGCGTTCTGTTGTAAGTGTTGGCATTTGTTAATTGTTACAATGCTCGTGCACAAATCTGCAAATACGTGTGGAGCGAAAACTACCAATAACCCCAATCAAAACCCGGTCCATCGACTAGGTCCCCACTTTATGGATACAGTGGCCCAGTCTGTGAGCGTTTTCGGGTTCATAGCTGACCGAAGGTAGTTCTGTGCAAGTTGCGGTGTTGAGAAGCAGCGCACACCGATGGCAATGATGATAGCCTGGGGTAAGAAGGGTTCACAACAAGATACCACTATGCAGTGGGGATTCATCGCGTTGATATTTTACGTACGCGGCTCAAAAGATCTAAATGTTCCGTTAATTCTTCCTTTTCTTAATCCTTTCACAGAATACTGTAATCTATTTCTTGCGGCGAAGAATGCCGCCTTTTCTATATCTTCCTCAACATCGCTAAACCGACAAGCATACTTATGATCAAGCCGAATATACGACGAATTCGACGCTCTATGCATTTCTCCAATTCAGCGCAGTTTTTAGGATGCATTATCATGTTACACATTCAGAGATTCCCCGGTTGCCATTCCCTATCCTGTGATAACTGTCTTCCATGTCCTAGCCTTCGCTATTGCATTGTGAGCGAACTGCCACGTTGACCTCATTGCCCCAAACGAGCATTCATCACACCGCATCCCACCCCGACCCGATCCTCCGGCGTTCACGCACCTACTACGCCCTCTGTAAGGACATGAACCAGCATGCCACTGGCGCTGAAAAATGTTATTGTGCTTGACCTCATATGTTGACCAGGTAGATGGTATGTTATCACGCATTTCTCCGTAAGTGCACTGTAAATCATTCCGTAGTACATGCTCGACTATGTACGTTCCAGTTGTCTATCCGAAAACCCAGTTTGATGTTGTGAGTTAAGTTAACACGGGCGTCGCCGACTGTCAGAACGACCGCACATCTTTGGAACATTGGTGTGAATGCAGATCGTGTGTTCCAAACACGCACCTGTAACCAAGGCGATGCAGGTGCGTGTTTCGTAAACAGCTTGCAAAGTGTATTGTAGGACCAAGTGAATTTGCCGGGTGGAGTACCCGTCACACATATCACGGTATGGGATATCAGCATTGATGGTTGAATAGTTAGTACTATAGTACTTGCACCGACTCTCATCATACATTAATACGCTGTCGTTTCTGCATCAGCTTTACCGGGAGGCGCATCAAACGTCTCCCCCGCTTGTGATTGAGGAATTTTCTCTGTTTCTGGTTAGGCAACTCTCCCATGATGCAGTGCGCATCTAACATTCGTTCTACTATTCTAGTGATACACAGCTTCAGTGGAATAGGATGGGGGCCGTTGTGCACCACGCAGGAGCACCTGCTTGGGATACTAACAATCAGCACAGCATGAGCCACTGTACATCCCAGAAATCAGTGAAAGTATTAGAATCCAGAAGAAAACTCCCGACTAGCTCGGAGTACAATGCGACTAGGCGGACTATTTGCTACGAACTAAAGCAGAGTCCGCGTGCTGACAAGCTAGCCTTGGTGGACCAGTCGGGCAGAAGAAATGGAGGACGCGGGAGCAGAAGGCAAACATCGCAAGCTCTTCCAGCTGATCCGTACCACTAGTCCGAGTAAACCAGACGTCAGTGAGCCAATCAGAGCCAGTGTTGGTGCACTGATACACAGTAAGGAGCGCCGTATGGCTCGTTGGGCTGTTCACTTTAAATACCAGTTTAGCTGGCCCCCTGCTCCCGGACCACTTCCTACCCGGGTAATGCAGGACCAGCCATGGACGTTTAGTTAGAGGCTCCATCGAAGGCTGAGGTCTGAAACACCATCACAGCCTTCAATGATGTTCGTGCCGCTGGCCCGGACACATTGCCATCTGCACTGTTTAAGGATGTAGGTGTGGTCTGCAAGGCACTGACCTCAATGTTCGAACATGTATGGAAGGAGGAAACTGTCCTATCTAACTAGGGTGAATCGAGCATAGTGACAATATACAAGAAGAGCAGTCACACAGGCTGTGCTGACTACAGAGGTATTAGCCTAACGCCAGTTGTGACAAAATTACTGGCCTCGATTATCGTTCGTCGCCTCACTGTGGAACGAGAATCTCAGGTTAGGGAAAAACAAACAGGTTTCCGCCCAGGACATGGCTGTACAGACCATAAATTCACTCTACGGCAGGTGCGAGAGCAGCGCCACGCATACGGCAAGCCGACAATAGCTGTTCCTCAACTTAAAGTGCGTTCGATTCAGTCGATGATGCATTCTATTCGAAATACTTGTGCGGAAATTTATTAGCATGCTATATGTGAACATTTTACAGGCTCTATGCTCGAACACAACAGTCTGCGTCAAGGTCAATGGTGACATGTAGGATAGCTTTCCGACAACAAGTGGCGTTCGTCAGGGTTGTCTAATTCCCCTATTTTTGTTCAACTATATCATGGGCTCTATCATGCAGTGTTTCCTTGCGGAATCTCCCGAGGTAGGCGTTGAGGTCCTGCTTGGTGAAGGTATGATTGAGCTTCATTACGCAGACGATATCGTAATGCCACTTAATTATGTAGGGGCGGTGCAATCAACCCTGACCAAACTCTTTAGAGTGGTCCCATCATTTGGTGTGCGCTTTGCATCTTCAAATGGCAAAGTGTTGCTGCGTGACCACCAGCCACTTGGTGACCTTTTAATAGCGAGGGGCTGGAGGTAGTTGCTCCGTTCACTTCTCTTGGCAGCTTCATCAGCAAAGATGGGTGCACACCAACAGAAGTCAGTTAACGCAATGCAAAAGCCAGAACTGCCTTCTTGAATCTGCGACGTCTTTGGTGACAGAACAGGTTTATCTCTATCAGAGGGGCCGTGTTTACCGAGCAACAGTCAGGACTATCCTACCCCATGAGAGTGAGAGTTAACCCCTTTGGTCTGTGGATCTGAGGCGCCTTCAAGTCTTGGATCCTCACTGGTTGCGAAGCGTTGCTGTTGTCAGGTGGTACCAGCGTATCCTCAAGATGATGTGCCTAGGCGAGTACTAAGCAGTGATAACCAAGCCATTTGTTTAAAACAAATGATAGCACTGAATAAGTTGCTTTGGTTTAGGCTCGTACTACAAATGCCCAGTCAACGATTACCAATGAGGGCATTGTTTATTCTGCCAAATGTAGGGTGGCGCAATGCTCTAGTTGGATAACCGTTGACTTGGAAGCCGGAAATGAAGTCACTAACGACCAGAATGGCTGCCATCGGTCTGTCTCTTCTTCCAGGCTGAAGTCCACGAGACTTGACTCGGGCTTGGCTTGGGAAGTTACAGGACATGGCTCGCAGTTGACACCAGTGGTGTGTCTGCTGCCGTCTCGTAGTCGGACTGCTCTTTTAATTTGTCTTACTGCTGAGTTATCTGTGTAGTAATGACTGTTTCTGACGCGGGGTAATAAAAGCAGTAAGGAAGCTGCCTCGCCGGTGTTGCCTTATCTTTGCACGAAAGCCAACTTTTTCTGATGGTAAGGTGTTGACATAAGGTGTGGGTGCCTTGACCCTGAATGCTTGTTCCGAGCAGTAAGCTTTTCCCGAACCCTTATCTTCCTCTAATTACTTGACGTTCCGTAGGTAGTTATGGTTGTATGGTAGCGAAGCATCAGTTCAAATGGCTGATGTGCTGCTGTTGATGATAATGACGATATCCCCCTTTGGTTTGCGCTAACCGGCCTGAAAGCGATCGACTGGTCGGCGTTGCCGATTAGAGTGGAGTTAACCAGGTTCAGTTAAAGGTTGGGCGTCAGTCACCTGCATATGGTTTGGTGATTAGAATGGCGGATCTGATTCATCATTTATTTTACGGTTCGATAATCTTGGTCACACATAATCCAAATTGTGCCGCATGATCAGGCCAAACTCAGTTTTGGCAACGGCTGGAACCCTCTCAGAGTCTGCAGGTAAAGGGACATAAGTTGGGTCTGACTCTGTCACAATCCGTTTCCTGTTATAATTGTCAGAATGGTACTTCGCCAGTTGTTGCTTTTCAGCCACTTGTGACTACACGCGGTAAATCAAATCGTGTATGCAAGCGACGACCCGAACATTGACCCAGTCGAGCTTTTAGCATTTATCTTGTTCAGCATGTGCCGGCACAAGAATACGAAATAACCCAACAGGAGCCAACCACTTGTAAGGTGGACGAGAATTTTCAGTAGTTATGTGTCTAACGTCGTTCGAGCGAAGGAAGGTAGAATTCTAGGTATTGGAAAAGGCTGGCTCATTTCCAGGCACTAATATTTCAGCGAGATTGAACATCTTGGACTTTGTGCGCAGTTTCGTTGTGGCTCTAGCTAAAGTTGCGTAGGCCAGAACGTGGGTTTTAATCCACATAGAATGGGCGTTAACGAGCAATAAAACCATCCGATCCTCGAAAAGACTGAAAGTATGTGTAGACGCGTTTCTATGGTGTTTCTGACTACTTCCAAGACTGTATTGACACATAGGGGCGCTGTTTCGGCTTTCCTGGCAGATTATTTAACTTTCAACCTTCGCTATAATGTCTTCGTTTAATTCGGACTAAAATACATAAAAGCGATCTTGTGACTTCCTTTTCGCATATCTGGATGCTAATCATGTAGTTCATCCAGGATATGTGACCGGAATCATTTGCGGACTATAATTCGCGCGCACCACAGTAAATATACGCTCTGGAGGTCCAGCGCAGACAAGCTATTATGGAGGGGCGAGTTCTTTAAATGTGCTATTTGGCCACCTGACGTGAGCGTAGCATTTCACCAGCGATGAAAAAGGATCTCTCCCAGTATGTCCGTAAACGTGACTGGGGAATCATTGGGGTGCTGAGCTAAATTGAGGAGTTGTTGTGGAGTGAACTTCTCCTGATGCATCTCTGGTAAATGAAGTCGACGAAGAACATCAGATGTGATATTCAACCTATCGGGAATGTACTGAATTTTGTACCTATCTTCAGATATAATGAGGAACCAATGAACCATTCTGAAAGGGAAGCTGTTTGTTCAATCCCCTGCAGGTGGCTAAGAAGAGAAAAGTATTTTTCTCATCTGTATAGATCACATAGGGTCGACTAGGCAAATATTGGTGAAATCGAATGGTAAAGAACATAAAACCTGCTGCCTCTGAATCAAGCTGGGCATAATATGGTACTGCTGTTCTCAAGGTTTATGAAGCATAAGCAATGAGTCGCTGATAGTAATTTGGCAATTCGTACAGTAACACAGCTCCAAGACCATATGGTAAGGTTTTACAAGACAGAACAACAGGCTTTGTGGGTCATAATGCACAAGACCATATACGGAATCCAATAGCTTTCAAACCTCGTGAAAGCATTTTCATGAATCCGTTTCATATCCGGTTGTTGCAGATTTTATGAAGTTAGAAATCTGGAAAGTGGTACCCAAGAATGAACGCAGTTCATGAACATTTTCAGGTTTGGGCTCTTCAAGTAGCACTTTTGTACTTCCTTTTAACTGGCGTAAGCCTTCTCTTGATAACTAATACGAAAGGAACTCTGCACTAACTAGAAGGAATTCACTTTACCTTCTTTTTAACTAACCCGGCGTCTGGCAATGATTTCGGGACCACGTCCGAAGTACCTAAGCGTTTATTGATAGTTCGTCCAGTAACCGAGTTGTCACCCAAATTTGCACTCGTGTTTGGCAACTCCTTCATCAGTGTGTCAATAATACGCTGCAAGATAGTCTGGGCAGGGCTTATTCCCATTGGCCTGCTTGTGTAGTGGAATAATCCAAGGTGAACACGAATGATGGTGTGTGCATGTGATTCCACACCGAGTTCAATTTGTTTGTAGGCATAGCTCAGATCTAGTTTGGTAAAATGTACACCACAGGACAAAGAAGGGTAGATCTATGGCAGCGGCTATCGGTCAAACTGAAGTGCTTGGTTGACCATAACCTTGTAATCCGCACAGATTGTTCTGGCACTATCGCTCTTTAATACTGACAACATAGGGGCTGCCCAGTTGAATACTGAACAGGTTTAACTGTACCCTCCAAATGTAGTCGGCGCAGCTCACTGTCTAGTTTATCACTAGGAGTATGACAAACAGCTCAAGTTGTCCAAAACCTCGGTATTGCTTGCGGTTGCAACACTAACTTGACGGTGTACTTTTTCGGTGGTCATAAAAGCGGTCTCCTGTTCTTTCCTCAACTCGATGTTACTCATATATGTGCTATCCTCCTGATCTGTGTAATGAGATCAGCGAGTCTTGACATGAAACTGTTCAAATAATAAACAGTAACATTTAAATGATGGCTCTCATTCACATCATAATGGGCGGCATCTCTCACATTGCCTTAACTTTCTTTGGATTGACCCTGATTCTTTTGGTTGTTAGCGCATGAGCATAGAAACGCAACTCGTATTTGCGAAGTGCAAATTTCTCACATTTAGGCTTGATGATGTTTTTGACGCAATGCTGTACAAATCGTGGCGATAGCGTTATGCTCTTTTCCCCTCAAGCTGTAAATGAGAACATCGCCTGCTACATATAATACACCATCTAAATCGTTCAACACTTGTACCAACAGTCTTTGAAAAATTTTGCTCGAAACGTTCAAACAAACGATAAGTGCACTCAATGATAACTTTCAACCATTATGGTAAAAGTCGTAGGCAAGCCAGAGTCTTTACCTATAAACACGTGCTAGAATGCGGAAGGCAAACTTAGGTTTATGTAATCCTTAGTTTTGATCAATCGCAGCAAAATATCTCCGACGGATAGTAGCGCATAATGTTCTTTAGTCAGAGCGTCATTGAACATTTTCAGATCAATACACAAGCGGGTTTCCCCCGTCATTCTCCGGAATGACTATAATCTGACTAAACCATTGAGTTTGCTCGTCAACTTGGGCAATCACACCCTTCTACACTAATTTGCTGAATTCATTGGAGAAGCTGTCACCGCACAAATGGAACTCCCCTAGTCGACTGCACAGTCGTCGTGACAAGAGATCTAACGACAAGCGAGCAAAACACAAACGGATTCTGATGACTAAGATCAGTTTCTCCCAGGCAAGCATATGCTATTTATTAGTCACGGTAAGTAAACGATACAAAGCATAGGCTCTACAGGACCAGCACCCTGGAGAAGGAAAACAAGGCTGGACCGAGCACTGTGTAATCAACATCTGACCGTAAATGTCGACATGCATTCACTGGCGCACCGATGTATTTGCGTGCGTGCATGCATGGATGTTCCGTTTCAGTCCACCTGAGCGGATTAGAGCCTGACGTTCAGTATGCATTTGACATTCCACACCTCCATACATGTCATCACAGTCCTTCTGAAAACGATCCATTGGGTTGGGAAGGCGGTTCGACGGCCTTGGTAGCTTTTCGCTAGCTTGTCTGTACTGGTCGTTCTCAATGCATGGTTTTATGTCCGCACACATCTCGGACTGCGCCTGATCAGTGTATCCGAGCTCCATGGACTGACGTGGTCTGAATGCCGGTGAATAATGCGGGCGTCTGTAGGCTGGACGTCGTTTTGGCTTCCCGAGGAACGGATTACGGTGGGATGCCAGTGTGTTTCTTACGGCAATTTAGTGTACACCAAGTTATTTCCCTCAAACATCACATCGTCTTCCACTCAGGTGAAGACACTGATCTCTTCTGTGGCTCATCTATCCCTACTCTTGGATTAGAAAACAGTAGAATCAACATTGTCCTGTGATTCCTGACAAACATCAGCTCTGCAGGAGAGTTACCCGTATTTACATTGGATGTGGAACGATAGGCAAATGGGAACCGATCCAGGTTTGTTTGTAAGGTTCCTACACGGTGCATCAACAGACTTCGCCTTCCTGTCTGCACTGCCAGCTCTAGCAACCGGGTTGAAGCGGGATGATGAAGCGCTGATTTTATATGCTGAATTTCGTTGTCATTTGTCGGTTGAACTTCATGATAACAAAAGGGGACCCGTTATCCGTGCTTAGAGTCTCCAGAAAAATGAATGTGAGGAATGATGAACGCATTTCAAAGATGGTGGTTTCGGAAGTCTATTGGGCAACCGGAAAGACGTCAATCCATATTTCCATTCAGGATACGGTCCTCGAGATCGGAATGACCGAGGTTTACCTCCAAATGAGCCGAGGTCTAAATAGATGCTGCGAGTCGCAACTCCGCCACACGGCGTGTGCCAAGCATTGCTTGCGGAACTCAGTAGCATAGTGTTTCGGTGGCGTCAGCCGTGAGCTACTAAGCTCTGAGTTCCACCCTAGCTCAGGCTATCTCCACATGACGAGTCCAAACCAGGACGAAACCGCCGTCGTGGTGTGCCAGCATGGGAAGAGCAGCACCCAAATATTTCCATTCAGGATATGCTATTCGAGATCGGAATGACCGATGTTTACCTCAAAGTTAACCGGGGTCTCAATAGAGGTTGCGAGTCGCAACCCCACCACACAGTATGCTCCTTAAATCCAGTTTTAAATACTTCAATCCACTTGGAGTGCACGACGATGGGTAACAGTAACATGGTTCCAATAATCGGGTGGAAGTAGTCGGCGTGGATCAGTTGCGTGTTTGTCTTGCCAGCGTCACGAATGCACTGGACGTGGGATTTACTGCGTTGGTGTGCCTGACAGGTATCAAAATACTTTATTATGTTCTAGATATCCGAATCCACCCGTGACCATCAGCAGTATCCCTTCGCTAACGATTTCATTCTCAGGACACCTGGATGTGTATCATGGAGCGCGTGAAGAATCTGCGCACGAGTCTTGCTAGGAGGAATCAACTAGGATATCGAAAACATTACCAGTGAATAATCTTAGCGCAGTTTTGCGTGCTGAAAATGGCTGCACAGCGGGGGCTCCCTCCCCAGGCCATTCGTTTGTTAGGAATCATTTGGTTATTGAAAGAAATGGGTCTCGATCTGTCCAATGACGGATTGCAGAGCTCCGTAGAAGCGTTGTAGCTAGATTTTACATCAGATGAACCAATTTACAGGAAGAATTGGACTCACGCAACGTATATGCAACTGATACACGACCCAGGGCAACAACTGAGAGATTTCTGATACCAGGAATATAGGTAACTTGGTAATTCCGTGCGCTCAAAATCAAAGCCTTCCTCTGCAATCTCCGTGAAGTCATTTTTTGCATAATTTGGGTCTATCTTAACAATAATATCAATGACTTTTGGTCAGTGTAAGGTTTGAAAACCCCGCAGAGGTACTAATGGAATTTTTCACACGCTAGGGGACACAAGGTTCGGGCATTGCTTTGCAGAGGACGTCAACATAACGTGTTTACGGAGTAATTTATTTAGAGAAAATAACATAATAGGGTCATCAGGTAAGAAACGGCGGTAATAGCAGTACTAGAAATGAAGGGAGCTGAGCAATGTTTCTCGGTTCAAAATCTTCTAAAATAGGCTTTATCTTGTTATCTAGAACATGTAAACCTACCTTATCAAGTCTACATCCAAGCGATCACACATATGAAGAAAGCGACTCACACTTAGGCGGTCGCAATTTAAGTCTATTTCGTGCCAATCATGCAAGCACGACAGAGTGTTCACAGGTGTTCTGCGTCGGAGCGTCAGAAGACAAAGGTATCATCCTAACACGCACAAGTGAAAGGTATATTCGTGCTTAAATCATCGACAATCCTTTGCAAGCTTCCCGGGGAAAGGTTGATACCGAATTGCAAACGAGTAGATTTGCTCGATCTCCCGATGTTACCAACAAAGGTAGTTGGTATGAAAGCACCATATTGTATGCGGAGAAGGCATTTGTCGAGAACACGAATCGATTCACCTGTGTACGTCGGAAGGTTGGAAGTGTATGGTGAATAGGGGGTTAATTGCTTCACAGCGTTCGTCCTAATTATTGTCACCGAGGCTCCCATATATATCTCCATCAATACTGTCTGTCCTTGACATAGAGCTCCACAGTGCATTGCACTGAACATGGATCGGACACGGTGTTTAGCCTGTGGGGTGCCACTTCGGTGCTAGTTGCAGTAGGTGACAAGTGAGAG
>OX104071.1:80568851-80740745 GCA_944474145.2 Dicrocoelium dendriticum | reverse complement strand
AAATGTTATTGTGCTTGACCTCATATGTTTGAACCAGGTAGATGGTATGGTGTATCCACGCGTTGCTCCGTTAAGGTGCACTGTAAATCATTCCGTAGAGTACTATGCTCCGACTATGTTACGGGCCCCCCCCCCCCCCAAAAAAGGGGGGGGGGGGGGGGGGGGGGGGAAACACACAAAGTGGGGGGGGGTAAAAAAATGGAGTGAATTTTAAATGGTGGGGGTGGTGTAAGTGTAAACATCGCGTCCGTCGCGACCGGGTCAGAAGCGACCGGCACGAGCGGTGGAACCATTGGGTGGTGAATGGCAGTTAGCGGGTGATCCAGAACTACGCATCCTGGTAACCATGGCGGATGTGCAGTGCGCGGGTTTCGTAAACTGCTTGCAAAGTGTATTGTAGGACCAAGTGAATTTGCCTGGTGGAGTACCTGTCACACATATCACGGTATGGGATATCAGCATGGATGGTTGAATAGTTAGTACTGGAGTACTTGCGCCGACTCTTATCATGCATTAATACGCTGTCATTTCTAAATCAGCTTTACCGGGAGGCGCACCAAACGTCTCCTCCGCTTGGGACTGAGGAATTTTCTCTGTTTCTGGTTAGGCAAGTCTACTATGATGCACTGCGCACCTAACATCGCTATCCTGTTCTAGTGATACACAGCTTCAGTGGAATAGGATCGGAGCCGTTATGCACGACGCAGGAGCACCTGCTTGTGATACTAACAATCAGCACAGCATGAGCCACTGTACATCCCAGAAATCAGTGAAAGTATTGGAATCCAGAAGAAAACTCCCGACTAGCTCGGAGTACAATGCGACTAGGCGGACTATTTGCTACGAACTAAAGCAGAGTCCGCGTGCTGACAAGCTAGCCTTGGTGGACCAGTCGGGCAGAAGAAATGGAGGACGCGGGAGCAGAAGGCAAACATCGCAAGCTCTTCCAGCTGATCCGTACCACTAGTCCGAGTAAACCAGACGTCAGTGAGCCAATCAGAGCCAGTGTTGGTGCACTGATACACAGTAAGGAGCGCCGTATGGCTCGTTGGGCTGTTCACTTTAAATAACAGTTTAGCTGGCCCCCTGGTCCCGGACCACTTCCTACCCGGGTAATGCAGGACGAACCATGGACGTTTAGTTAGAGGCTCCATCGAAGGCTGAGGTCTGAAACACCATCACAGCCTTCAATGATGTTCGTGCCGCTGGCCCTGACACATTGCCATCTGCACTGTTTAAGGATGTAGGTGTGGTCTGCAAGGCACTGACCTCAATGTTCGAACATGTATGGAAGGAGGAAACTGTCCTATCTAACTAGGGTGAATCGAGCATAGTGACAATATACAAGAAGAGCAGTCACACAGGCTGTGCTGACTACAGAGGTATTAGCCTAACGCCAGTTGTGACAAAATTACTGGCCTCGATTATCGTTCGTCGCCTCACTGTGGAACGGGAATCTCAAGTTAGGGAAAAACAGACAAGTTTCCGCCCAGGAAGTGGCTGTACCTACCATAAATTCACTCTACGGCAGGTGCGAGAGCAGCTCCACGCATACTGCAAGCCGACAATAGCTGTTCCTCGACTTAAAGAGTGCGGTCGATTCAGTCGATGGATACATTCTATTCGAAATACTTGTGTGGAAATTTATTAGCATGCTATATGTGAACATTTTACAGGCTCTATACTCGAACACAACAGACCGCGTCAGGGTCAATGGTAACATGTAGGATAGCTTTCCGACAACAAGTGCCGTTCGTCAGGGTTGTCTAATTCCCCTATTTTTATTCAACTATATCATGGGCTCTATCATGCAGTGTTTCCTTGCGGAATCTCCCGAGGTAGGCGTTGAGGTCCTGCTTGGTGAAGGTATGATTGAGCTTGATTACGCAGACGATATCGTACTGCCACCTTAAGATGTAGGGGCGGCGCAATAAACCGTGAATAAACTCTTTAGTGAGGTCTCATCATTTGGAGTGCGCTTCGCACGTTCAAAGTGCAAGATGTTGCTGCGTGACCACCAGCCACTTGACTGTTTAATAGCGAGGGATTAGAGCTAGTGGATCAGTTCACTTCTTTTGGCAGCTTCATCAGCAAAGATGGGTGCACAGCAACTGAAGTCAGTTAACGCAATGCAAAAGCCAGAACTGCCTTCTTGAATCTGCGACGTCTTTGGTGACAGAACAGGTTTAACTCTATCAGAGGGGCCGAGTTTACTGAGCAACAGTCAGGACTATCCTACCCGATGAGAGTGAGAGTTAGACCCTTTGGTCTGTGGATCTGAGGCGCCTTCAAGTCTTGGATCCTCACTGGTTGCGAAACGTTGCTGTTGTCAGGTGATACCAGCATGTCCTCAAGATGATATGTCTAGGCGAGTACTAAGCAGTGCTAACCAAGCCACTTGTTTAAAACAACTGATAGCACTGAAAAAGTTGTGTTGCTTTGGGCGCGTACTACATATGCCCAGTCAACGCTTACTGATGAGGGCATTGTTTATTCTGCCAAATGTAGGGTGGCGCAATGCTCTAGTTGGATAACAGTTGACTTGGAAGCCGGAAATGAAGTCACTAACGACCAGAATGGCTGCCATCGGTCTGTCTCTTCTTCCAGGCTGAAGTCCACGAGACTTGACTCGGGCTTGGCTTGGGAAGTTACAGGACATGGCTCGCAGTTGACACCAGTGGTGTGTCTGCTGCCGTCTCGTAGTCGGACTGCTCTTTTAATTTGTCTTACTGCTGAGTTATCTGTGTAGTAATGACTGTTTCTGACGCGGGGTAATAAAAGCAGTAAGGAAGCTGCCTCGCCGGTGTTGCCTTATCTTTGCACGAAAGCCAACTATTTCTGATGGTAGGTTGTTGACACAAGGTGTAGGTGCCTTGACCCTGAATACTTGTTCCCAGCAGTAAGCCTTTCCGGTACCCCTTATCTTCCTCTAATTATGTGGCGTTCCGTAGGTCGGTATGGTTGTATGGTAGCGAAGCATCAGTTCAAATGGCTGATGTACTGCTGTTGATGGTAATGACCATATCTCCCTTTGGTTTGCGCTAACCGGCCTGGAAGCGCTCGACTGGTCGGCGTTGCGGATTAGAGTGGAGTTACCCAGGCTCAGTTAAAGGTGGGGTGTCAGTCAACTGAATATCGTTTGGTGATTGGAATGGTGGATCTGATTCATCATTTATTTCTCGGTTCGATAATCTTGGTCGCACATAATCCAAATTGTGCCGCATGATCCGGCCAACCTCAGTTTTGGCAATGGCTGGATCTCACTCAGAGTCTGCAGGTAAACGAACATAAGTTGGGTCTGACTCTGTCACAATCCGTTTCCTGTTACAGTTGTCAGAATGTTACTTCGCCAGTTGTTGCTTTTCAGCCACTTGTGACTCCACGCGGTAAATCAAATGGTGTATGCAACCGACGACCCGAACACTGACCCAGTCGGGTTTTTACCATTTGTCTTTTTCGGCATGTGCCGGCAAAAGAATAAAAAATGACCCAACAGAAGCCAACTCCTTGTAACATGGATGAGAAGTAGCATTAGTAATGCGTCTAACGTCGTTCGAACGAAGGAAGGTAGAATTCTAGGTATTTGAAAATGCTGTCTCATTTTCAGGCACAAATATTTCAGCGAGATTGAACATCTTGGACTTTGTGCGCAGTTTCGTTGTGGCTCTAGCTAAAGTTGCGTAGGCCAGAACGTGGGTTTTAATCCACATAGAATGGGCGTTAACGAGCAATAAAACCATCCGATCCTCGAAAAGACTGAAAGTATGTGTAGACGCGTTTCTATGGTGTTACTGACTACTTCCAAGACTGTATTGACACATAGGGGCGCTGTTTCGGCTTTCCTGGCAGATTATTTAACTTTCAACCTTCGCTATAATGTCTTCGTGTAATTCGTACTAAAATACATAAAAGCGATCTATTGACTTCCTTATCGCATATCCTGGATGCTCATCATGTAGTTCATCCGGAATATGTGACCGGAATCATTTGGAGACTATAATTCGTGCGTTCCACAGTAAATATACACTCTGGAGGTCCATCTCAGACAATCTATTACGGAAAGACGAGTTCTTTAAATGTGTTATTTGGCCACCTGACTTGAGCATAGCGTTTCACCAGCGATGAAAAAGGATCTCTCCCAGTATGTCCGTAAACGTGACTGGGGAATCATTGGGGTGCTGAGCTAAATTGAGGAGTTGTTGTGGAGTGAACTTCTCCTGATGCATCTCTGGTAAATGAAGTCGACGAAGAACATCAGATGTGATATTCAACCTATCGGGAATGTACTAAATTTTAAATCTATTTTCAGATATAATGAGGGACAAATGAACCATTCTGAAAGGGAAGCTGTTTGTTCAATCCCCTGCAGGTGGCTAAGAAGAGAAAAGTATTTTTCTCATCTGTATAGATAACGAAGGGTCGGCCAGGCAAATATTGGTGAAATCAAGTGCTAAAGAAGATGAAACCTGCTGCCTCTGAATCAAGCTGGGTGTAATATGGTTCTGCTGCTCTCATTGTTCATGAAGCATAAGTAATGAATGCTGGAAGCACTTTGGTAATTCGTACAATAACACAACTCCAAGACCGTACCGTAAGGTCTTACAAAAGAGAACAATAGGCGTTGTGGGTCGTACTGCATAAGACCATATGCAGAATCCAATAGCTTACAAACGCCGTGAAAGCGTTTTCATGGATCCGTTTCATCTCCGGTTGTTGCAGATTTTATGAAGTTAGAAATCTGGAAAGCTGTACCCAAGAATTAACGCAGTTCATGAACATTTTCAGGTTTGGGCTCTTCAAGTAGCACTTTTGTACTTCCTTTTAACGAGCGTAAGCCTTCTCTTGATAATTAATACGAAAGGAACTCTGCACTAACCAGAAGGAATTCACTTTTCCTTTTTTTAAACTAACGCGGCGTCTGGTAATGGTTTCGGGACTACATCCAAAGTATCTAAGCGTTTATAGTTCGTCCAGTAACCGAGTTGTCACCCAACTTTGCACATGTGTTTGGCAACTCCTTCATCAGTGTGTCAATAATAGGCTGCAAGATAGTCTGGGCAGGGCTTATTCCAATTGGCCTGCTTGTGTAGTGGAATAATCCAAGGGGAACGCGAATGGTGGTGTGTGCATGTGATTCCACACCGAGTTCAATTTGTTTGTAGGCATAGCTCAGATCTAGTTTGGCAAAATGTACACCACAGGAGAAAGAAGGGTAGATCTATGGCAGCGGCTATCGGTCTAACTGAAGTGCTTGGTTGACCATAACCTTGTAATCCGCACAGATTGTTCTGGCACTATCGCTCTTTAATACTGACAACATAGGAGCTGTCCAGTTGAACACTGAACAGGTTTAACTGTACCCACCAACTGTATTCGGCGCAGCTCACTGTCTAGTTTATCACTAGGAGCATGGTAAACAGCTCAAGTTGTCCTAAACCTCTGTATTGCTTGTGGTTGCAACACTAACTTGGCGGTGTACTTTTTCAGTGGTCGTGAATGCGGTCTCCTGCTCTTTCCTCAACTTGACGTTACTCATATGTGTGCTATCCTCCTGATCTGTGTAATGAGACCAGTGGGTCTTGGCATGAAACATTTGAAATAAGAAACCATATAACATTTAAATGATGGCTTCCATTCACATCTTTATGGGGCGACAACTCTCGTATTGTCTTAACTTTCCTTGGATTGACCCTGATTTTGTTGGTCGTTAGCGCATGAGCATAGAAACTCACCGCGTATTTTCGAAGTGAAAATTTCTCACATTTAGGCTTGCTGTTGTTTTTGACGCAATGCTGTACAAATCGTAGCGATAGCGTTATGCTCTTCTTCCCTCAAGTCTTGAATGAGAGCATCGCCTGCCACATATAATACACCATTTAAATCGTCTAACACTTGTACCAACAGTCTTTGGAAAATTTTGCTCGAAACATTCAGACAAAACGATCAATGCAGTCCATGATAACGTCCAACCGTTATGGTAAAGGTCGTAAGCAAGCCAGAGTCTTCAACTACAAACACCTACTAGAATGCGGAAGGCAGACTTAGGTTTATGAAGTACTTAGATTTGACGAAAGGCAGCAAAATATCTTCTACGGTTAGTAGCACATAATATCCTTTAGTCAGGGCATCATTCAACGGCCTCTGGTCAATACACAGGTGGATTTCGCCCGTTATTCTCCGGAATGCCTATAATCCGACTAAACCATTCGGTTTGTTCGTCAACTTCGGTAAGCACACCCTCCTACACTAATTTGCTCAATTCAGTGGAGAACCTGTCACCGCGCAAATGGAACTCCCCGAGTCGACGGCGCAGTTCTTCGTGACAAAAGGTCTAAAGACAAGTGAGTTAAAGGCAAACGGATACTGATGACTAAGACCAGTTTCTCTCAGGCAAGCATGTGACATTTATTAGTCAAGGCAAGTAAAAGAAACAAAGCATAGGCTCTATAGGGCCCAGAAGCCTAGAGAAGGAAAACAAGTCTGGATAGAACACTGTGTAATCAACATCTGACCGTAAATCTCGACATGCATTCACTGGTGCATCGCTGTATTTGCGTGCGTGCGTGCTTGGATATTCGGTTTCAATCCACCTGAGGAGATTAGAGACTGAAGTTCAGTATGTATTTGACATTGCACACCTCAATACTTGTCATCACGGTCCCTTCTGAAATCGATCCCTAGGGTTGGGAATGCAGCTTGATCGTCTTGGTAGCGTTTCGCTAGCCTGTCTGTACGGATAGTTCTCAGTGCTTACTTTTATGTCTGCACACTTCTCGGTCTGCGCCCGATCGGTGTAGCTGAATTCCGTGAACCGACGTGGTCTGAATGCCAGCGAATAATACGGCAGTCTGTAGGTTGGACGTCGTTCTGGCTTCCCGAGGAACGAATTACGGTGGGACGCCAGTGCGTTTCTTGCTGCAATTTAGTGCACACCAAGCCATTTCCCAGAAAAAGCACATCCTCTTCCGCTCACCTGAAGACACTGATCTCTTCTGTCGCTCATATATTCCCATTCTTGGATTAAAAACAGTAGCATCAACATTGTCCTGAGATTCCTGACAAATATCAGCTCTGCAGAAGAGTTACCTGTATTCACACTGGATGTGGAACGATAGGAAAACGGGAACAAATCCAGCTTTGTTTGTAGGGTTCCTACACGGTGCATCAACAGATTTCGCCTTACTGTCTGCACTGCCAGCTCTTGCAACCGGTTTGACGCGGGATGATAAAGCGCTGATTTTATATGCTGAATTTCGTTGTCAGTGAAGAATCGGTTGCATTTCATGATAACAAAAGGGACCCGTTACCATGCTTAGAGTCTCCTGAAAACTGAATGTGAGTAATGACGAACGCATTTCAATGATGGTTGTTTCGGAAGTCTATTGCGCAACGGGATATACGTCAATCCATGTTTCCATTCAGGATACGGTATTCGAGATCGGAATGACCGAGGTTTACCTCAAAGTGAACCGAGGTCTCAATAGAGGTTGCGAGTCGCAACCCAACAACACAGCGTGCTCCCTAAATTCGGCTTTGAATTACTTTTCGTTGTGCCAAGGGTTGCTTGCGCATCTCAGATGCATAGTGTTCGAGGAGTCAGCCGTGAACTATTAAGCTCTGAGTTCCACCCTAGCTCAGGCTATCACCACATGACGAATCCAAACCAGAACGAAACCGCGGTCTTGGTGTGCCAGTGTCGGAAAGAGCAACACCCAAATATCTCCATTCAGGATACGGTCTTCGGGATCGGAATGACTAAGGTTTACCTCAAAGTGAACGGAGGTCTCAACAGAGGTTTCTAGTCGCAACCCCACCACACAGTGTGCTCCCTAAATCCAGTTTTGAATACTTCAATCCACTTGGAGTGCACGACGATGGGTAACAGTAACATGGTTCCAATGATCAGGTGGAAGTAGTCTGCGTGGATCAGTTGCGTGTTTGTCGTGCCAGCGCAACGAATGCACTGGACGTGAGCCTTACTGCGTTGGTGTGCCTGACAGGTATCAAAATTCTTTAGCATGTTCTCGATATCCGAATCCACCCGTGGCCACCAGCAGTATCCCCTCGCTAACAATTTCATTCTCGGGACACCTGGATGTGTATCATTGGGCTAGTGAAGGATTTGCGCACGAGTCGTGTTAGGAGGAATCAACTGGGAAATCGAAAACATTATTAGCGAATAATCTTAGCGCATTTTGGCGTGCTGAAAATGGCTGCACACCGGTGGCTCCTTCAACAGGCCATTCGTCTGTTAGGAATCATTTGGTTATTGAAAGCAGTGGGTCTCGATCTATCCAATGACCGATTGTGGAGCTTCCTAGAAGCGTTGTATCTAGAATTTGCATCAGGTGAACCAATTTACAGGGTGAATTTGGCTCACTTGACGGATCCGCGACTGGTAGACGACTCAGCGCAACAGCTGAGAGATTTCTGATACCAGGAATGTAGGCATTTTGTAATTCCATGCGCTCAAGGTCAAAGCCTTCCTCTGCAATCTTGGTGAACTCCTTTTTGCACAACTTGGGTCTATCTTAACAATGAGATCAGTGACTTGTGGTCAATGTGAGTTTTAAAACCCCAGAGGTACTAATGCAATCTTTTCACACCGAAGAGTGATTAAGGCAAACGCTATGGGACACATTGTTTGGGCATTGCTTTGCAGAGGACGCCAACATAAAGTGTTTATGGAGTAATTTATTCGGAGAAGCTAACATAGTGGATGCATCAGGTAAGCAACGGCGGTAATAGCAGTACTAGAAACGAAGGGAGCTGAGCAATGTTTCTCGGTTCAAAGCTTTCTAAAATGGGCTTTGTCTTGTTATATAGAACATGTATACCGACCTTATCAAGTCTATATCCAAGATATCGCACAAATGAAGAAAGGAACTTACACTTAGGCCTTCGCAATTTCAGTCTGTTTCGTGCCAATCATGCAAGCACGACAGAGTGTTCACAGGTGTTCTGCGTCGGAGAGTCAGAAGATAAGAATATTATCCAAACACGCACAAGTGAAGGGTATTTCCGTGCTTGAATCATCGACAATCCTTTGCAAGATTCCGGGGGTGAGTTTATGCCAAATGGTAAACGAGTAGGTTTGGTCGATCTTCCGATGTTGTAAACAAAGGAAATTAGTATGAAAGTACAATATTGTAAATGGACTAAGCATTTGCCGAGAACACCAATCGATTTACCTTTTTCCCTCCGAAGTTTGAAAGTGTATGGTGAATAGGACGTTAGGTGCTTCACAGCGTTTGCCCGAGTTATTGTCACCGAGGCTCCCATATATATCGCCATCAGTACTATCTGTCCTTGGACATAGAGCTCCACAGTGCATGGCACTGAACATGGATCGGACACGGTGTTTAGCCTGTGGGGTGCCACTTCGGTGCTAGTTGCAGTAGGTGACAAGTGAGAGGCGTGCCGAGTACGGAAGCAGAGAAAATAGTTAGATCGTCTGGATCCAAAGTGTATTGTACGAGTTATAAAGAAGTGGAAGTCAATTATCGAAGCATGTAGGGCGACAATTACCAGTTAGACGAACCACGGATACCGACTCTACAGAAATGCAACGCTGTCGAACCCACCGTGTGACCTACGAGCTACCAAGAACAGGAAGTCCGTTAGTGAAGTAAGAGGTGATGAACCGCATGACTCACGGAAACCTCGAAAGTGAACCGGACTTGCTGTCAGTAAAAGAAATGGATGATCGGAAGATAGAAACCATAATAAATTCCAATAGCACAAAACACTGAAAACGTGAATGTTTCACGTTCACTGCAGGTGTCTTATCCTAGGTGGCCAATGGAGGGAAGCCTTCGATAAGTTATCAGGTGGGGGCACGATGTGAAGAGTGGGATTCGAGTACAGATAGCAGGTGCATGCATGCAGAAAGGGAGCTTGTGGAGTTCGCTGGGTCCGGTATTCTTTGTTATTTATTATTCATTAATTGGGTGTGGACCGGAATATATCATCGGTTGGCCTTCAAGTCAGGCTGGTCGGATGGTAAAAAATACGGGCTGTTCCAGAAAAGGACCGACCGAACATTTCCACTGCCGCAGACCCGGCGGTGCGCTTAGGAGATGTCACTCCACCACCGCACCCAGGGCCACAGCCAGGACGGTCCAGATCTCACGAAGAAACCCAGCTCTCGCCTATGACAAACCGTATATGAGCGCTCGCGGACCAGACTATCCTGTCAATACCGGTAGGATGGGAAAATGCAGTTACTTGGAGCCAAGTTGGCGGGTCCTGAGGATTCAGGCGGATGGGCCAATTGCCGCGTTGTTTCAGGGGACACGGGTTCTGTAGAATAAAACTAGGGGAGGGTAGAACGTGGTCGGGATAGAAGGGGTGATGCCGTATGAATAACGAAGCAATTATACGAAACGAAATGTTCACACATTTTTTGCTTTTTGTAAACAAGGGTTTTGGATTCTGGTCGTTTCGCAAAACGTTTATAAATGCAACACACGAAAAGGTGGAAATTACGCACGTCGAGGGATATAGCAAACGTTAACGAAGTCTGAAAAGCGGACCGGGCGTTTGACCTGTCTACCGCGTCGGTCAGTTGCCTGGGGTTGGGGCTGAGTTTGCTGAGGGTCAATGGTAACAAAGGGGTGTAGGGAGCCTGGTGTAAAATATGCAGCTGCTGGTGAGTTTGCCTTTGCAGTTGTACCAGGTAAGGTTGGGGGCGTAATCTACGAAAAGATGTCATCGTAAGAAGATTGCTGGATACCGTTGTATGATGACCATTCTGGTCTGATTTAAGATCCTTACGAGTTAGTTTGAGAACTCTGAAGGGGCCGATGTAGAGAGGATAAAGGAGACGACGCACTGCCTTTGCGCGGACACGAAGGTGAGTGCAGCTAGAGAGTCCACTGTGCATCTGCACATTTCTAGTCTGCTCACAAGGAAGTGTCTAGCGCAGCTAGCGCATGCGTGGCGAAAAAGAGGCTGCGAAGTATGACGGTGGCATACACGATGGCGAAGGAGCAAAATGTACTGGCATCTTAAGCGCTGTGCCGTAGATCAGCCAGTGTTGGTATGCACTGCAGATCATCTTTGATGCTGCTGCGGATAGCTATAAGTACTAACGGAGTGTTTTCGTTCCATCCAGGGTCAAAATGGCACAGACAGATGACTTAAGCTGTCGATGATAGCGCTCGACTAGTTCATTCTCGGTTGGATGATTTGCCATCGTGTGGATACGGCGGTATTCTAAGAAGTCGCAGAACCTATCGAACTACGAAGATACGAAAGGCGTTCCAAGGTCAGTAGTGATAGCAATCGGCATCCATAGTGGGACATCCACCGGTCCACGAAGGCACGGACGACCGTTTCCCCCGTGCAGTCTGATAGAGGTATGGCTTCTGGACATCTAGTGAAACGGTCGACACATGTCAGTCGGTATACGGATCTGCAAGAGGAAGGCAAGGGTCTTACCAAGTCTAAGTGTACGTGTGCAAACCGCGAATCTGGAGCCGGGAATGAACCTAGAGGACTGCGGGTGTGTCGATGTACCTTGTATTGTTGGCAGTGGACACAAGCTGGAGCCCAATTACGAAACGCTTTGTTCACGCTTGGTTATAAAACGCTAGGTGACAAATTGCAAAGATGCGCGGATACGAGGACGAGATAGTGGATGGAGGACGTCGAAGACTGAACGTCTGAAAGAGAAGGCCACGATGGGTCATGTAATACCAGTGGAAAATTCGCATAGGAAAATTTCATCCGTCGTTTGGAGATAACTGAAAAATTAATAAATCAAGGGTATATTTCTCGACATGCGAGACACAGGCAAAATAAAAGCCTGATCATTGGTACAACAAAGTGGAGGGATTTTTCAAGTTCTGTTATGTTCTCATTAAAGTGTTTTAAAAGTAGTAAAATATGGAGAAGTTGAGAGTAGGAATAAAAGTTGTTATAGTCGTCAGGTCAAGTAAAGTAATACGACCCTTCATGGAACCGTCTCCCGGAGAGCTGCTTCCACACTTCACTTACACATCTCATCTGGCCATGTGCTGTTGTGGCTTAATGCAAGTAGCCAATGTATCTCTTTTGACTCATTTTTTTGTTGGCTGTTGTCATATGCAATTTTGTCATCATCATGGTGACACATTATACATACATATGTATAAATTTATGTGGGGGCTGTGTAATATGTTAAGCTCTCCCCATCATACAGCCATCATTTAGCTAATTCGAGTCTAGCACTTTTAATATTCTCCAGTGAGTTCGTGAAAACTCGCATTGCATGAGTGTACTGCATTTTTGGAAGCATTTATCCATCACCTCGGGAGATCGGCTCAGTCGTGGCCAACAGTGGTAGGAGAGAAATAAACAAAAGAAAAGGGATGAAGGAACAGTAATGAGAAGATGATGGGCTTTTGTCCGAAGTTGTCCGATACAGATTGTACAAATTATCACTGGAGACATAAACCCTCAGAAATGTACATGTTTTTAAAAGGAATTTTCAGAGGAAATAATTGAGATGGCTCCAACAGTTGTAGGAGATCAAATTTGGGAGATTGGTGATGTGAAATCAATTTTATGGCCCTGAGAAATGCCGTAGGTGCACAAAATATTTTCTCCAGGGAGGGAGAGAAAACTGTATGCAGTGTAGAGCAAGTTTACTGTCGTTCCAACAGTTTAGCTGCATTCGGTAAGAGGAGAAGTTGATTTTGAAGGAGGTAAGCATTCAGAGTGATCGTAAACATGGATGATCCTGGTAGGTTTTCAGATAGGGGCTTCAGATGGATTCAGTCAAAATCAGAGATAATATCCATATGATTTTCGCGGAGCACGGAGAACTGCGACGTGCCTAAGGGATGGGCTCCAGGAAAAAGTAGAAAATGATTAGTATTGCAGAAAGAATATGAAGCAGTTTCCTAGAGAGGAGCTCTAGGACATATTTCCGCTTTGATAAGCGTAAACTTATGGTAATCAGGAAACCTTTTTCTTTAGAAAATAGCTTTTATCTACTGATAGACACTAGGAGGGTAGCAAGATCTGGCAACAACAGAAAGAAAAAGTACCCAGGTATTGAGGCTATATCCATCTTGCACCAATTTCGTACGGGGATTCATTTGTCATGATAGGTCGCAGTAAACCAACCGTTGTTTCTACCTTTAGAAACGAATATGTAGCGTGTCGGAACTTTATCCCTGACTGGATTTCACGTATCTCAGATGAAAGTCTGTTCCATAGTATGGAGTATCGGTTAAGGAAAATGTTGTCGGACAGTTTCTTTCGTGATCTCTTCACTTTTACTTTGTTGTTATTATTTCGAGTGCGATACATTGACAATTCTGCTCGTTGTACCGTTGGGTGTGAGGAGCGTATTTTTTGGGTAAGTGTATCAAAGAAGATGAAAAGGTTAATTTTCATTCTTCGCAGCCACAGTGGATCAAGTTTTAAGGCAATGCAACGATCCATATAACAAAGGGTGGTGGAATAGCCTAGTAGACGCTTAGTAAATGATCGTTGTACACGTTCCAATGCCATACGATCACTCACTCTAGAATTACAGTAGATGATGGAGCCATAATCAAGCAATGGACGTGTTTTTATTTTATACATAGTGTTAATTGATTCTTTCAGGTTGAATGTTTTGAACAGAAGCCCAATGCTCCGACGGGCTTGAGCTGCAGTATGTGCGGCGTGTTCGGCAAAGTTAAGGGTGTTTGAGTAGTGGATCCCTAGGTCACGGATAGTGTGGCAGTGAGACAATGGTTTACCATCAATAGTAAGCGAACCTAGTATGATGTCACATCTCTAGGATACTAGGTGGCATTTATCAGCAAAGAATGTCATCATACATGGGTAGCTCTATGAGTCGAGCGTACTTAAGTCACGCTGGATTTGGCTTAGCATAATACTGACCTCAGTTGGATTAAAAGTGTAAACAATTTTTATGTCATCGGCAAATAGGAAAGGTTTTCCGGAGAAAAAAAGATGTCAAAAATATCGTTTACATATAGTAGGAATAAAAAGGGTCCCAGAACACTACCTTGTATCCCGCCACTGGTGACAGGCTTTGGTGTGCTTGTTTCGTCTTGAATCTGAACAACCTGGGTTCTATTTGTGAGGTAAGAATCAAACCATGAAAGCAGAGGGTTGCCTATGTCATGTGCAGTTAGTTTGGATAAGAGGTAGTTATGCGGGACACGATCAAATGCCTTGTGCATAACGAGGTATATGACCATTACTGATGAATCGCCATCCAGCGAACTAGTCAGGAGATTGAGAAAGTCGATCTGACATGTGATGCAGGATCGCGCACTTAGGAAACCGTGTTGTGAGGTGTTGATAAGATTTCGCGTCATCATGAAGTCAACAGTTTTGGACTTTATGAGACGCTCCATCATTTTAGAGAGTATAGAAGTATGGCTTATTGGGCGGTAGTTGCTCATTTCATGCGCAGAGCCTGACTTGTAGCGAGGAATGACTACAGCCTTCTTCCATTGTGATGGCACAGTACCGGCTTTCATAGATAGAGAAAAAAGATTCAGTAGTAGTACAGGGATGTCGGATCCACCGCTTTTTATCAGTGTTGGTGGTAAATTGTCAGGTCCAGCATACCATGATAATTTAGTAGAGGAAATAAGTCGATTAATATCACGGAGTTCAAAGGCAACTGTGCAGAGCTTGTCATCAGTAAGCAGAGGGAGGATTTGCGAGGTAACCTCAGCAGTGGCGTTAAATGTAGAACAAAAGTAATTATTAAAACCGCTGCTTATTATAGTTGGATTGCTAGTTATTTGGTTACCATGAATCAAGATGGTTGGGGTTTCCGTACTCTTGTTTCTACTTTCCATCAGCTTGGTGAGTTCAAGATTGTTATTATGGCTATTGAGCGCGTGTCTTTCAGCATTCATTTCCCTGATAAGCCGGTCTTTCAAGTTCGACGATGACTGCATGCTGTTGCAATACTACAAAAAAGATTAGATGTATTGAACATTTCTGCATGTTCAAGAAAATGATAAAGGCTTATCTGTTAACGGACAGAACGAAATGGATCTTACAGATTCAACTTGATTATGAAAAGCTGTATGAAGAAGAGCCGGATCATGTATGATACCGGAGAACATCGACTCGAATGCCCCAGAGAAAATATGATCAGCTAGGATGAGCTGCTACAAACCGCTTCTTATGCCATTCCTTAACGCTACCTCCTATGCGGTTTTACTCCTTTCAAACTTAATTCACACCAACTGTCTTCTGTTTAAAACCGAGAGCAAAATTATTTACTTGTGAGGCGTCAGGAACTATTTTCGTAATTTTCCCCACAAATTCATTAATTCGTAATATTGTTCTGCGATCCCTTTCGCTATATTTGTTCTCCAGTGCTAATCAGTTCCCCTTCTTTTCTGAAGTTAACAGTCCAGAAACATATACTTGAATTCAGTGATGGCAACAACTGATTCCCTATGCGACTTTTGCCTATGGACAACTCGTACAGTCATCTGTCTCCGGCTGTCACGCCACACAGTTTATCATATGATCGGCTCGATCCATTTCTACGCCGATATAAAAAAAACATATCTGCCTAATTTTTACACTAATGATATAGTTTTCACATAATTCTTCTTTTCTATATTCTTACTTATTTCATAGTTGGCCACGACTGGGCTGATCTCCTGTGGTGACGGATTATAGCTTCCAGATTATAAAAGACTTTACCTATGCAAGGCAAATTACCACCAACTGACTGGCGTATAAAAAGTGCCATAATAGAATGATCCGCATGACGGACTGGGCTGAGGCTTCATGGCCCATAATACATGTACACAAGCAGCTCTACAAAGAACAGAACATATGATAAACAGGTGATGGCTCATATGCTACTATGCCACACCGGCACACGGCCAGTTATTGCATGGAACTGCGGGCGAAACCTTTCGAGGGAATACCTTGCATGGAAGCAGGTCCCCTGGGGATGGTTCCACGAGTGGCCGTATTACTTTAACTGGACATCTGTTTAAATCTGCATACGTTATTGTTCCTGGTTTTTAATTTCTTTAATGCCTTAATCCTGCCAATTAGTTTAGTACCTGTTTTGGATCCATTGTAAAAAGCGTGAACAAATTGATTATTTTTTGCGATCCTGTTGTACACATTGATCAGACCACATAGTTGGACTGCACCTCGAATCACCGAGGAATATACCATTTATTTATTTATTTATGTACGAAGAAGCCATTTGTTTTCAAATAACAATTTCGTAGCCGTGTGGGTTTGCGTGCGACATTTTTGGGAGTAGCGACAGATTTTGTTTCACTGGGAAGACACCGATACTTCATTGGTATTAGAGTGTCTAGACAAATCTCTATATTCATCTAGAACTCATCAGCAGCCACTTGTGGATCATTCGTCAGGAAGAGATTTGCCCATTACAAAGATGTCAGAAGGGCGGAAAACGATTCCAGGTGTATGGAACTGCATGGTCTATAGAGGACTGCACGTTTAGTCTGGGAGGGATCAGAAAATGGCTTTTCGAAGAGTGTTGGACAATCTTGTGAGCGCTGCCAGGGAATTTGTCAAGAACAACAGCAGAGACATTGGATAGGCTTAAGATAAGGAATAAATCGAGGATGTGGTTGCCCCTGGTGGGTGAAAGGATATGTTGTGCCCATCCATAGATCTGTATAGAAGACAACCGTGTCGAATATTTAGTAGGTGCGCAATAGTGACTCGTCCATGGACGATATACCAGGCACTTGGCGCATCTCGCTTAGTAGCGTTGAGGGTTACTTGTCACCCAATTGCAGCCCTTGGAATAGCTGCCGCTCGGATGGTGCGCCTCTGCCAATGACGGCCTGCTTAAGAGTGTGGTAACGTAGCGTAGAGAAAGGCTGTATTGAAAGGTCCCTGAGTTGCAGGGTTACGCTGCTGGGCAGGCAAGCTCAAGCAATAGTAAATACTAGACCGAGACGGTTCGCGAAGTTAAGCGCGGATATCAGAAGACAATTGAAATCGGACACAGCAGACTGTATTCGATGGGCTACAAGAAGACGCGGACGGATGAAGAAAGACAGGAGGAACTCTTTAGCGCGGGAACTTACAAGGCGGTCAAGTGACGAGCCAGATGTAGGTCAACATGGACTTAATGTAAGAAAGATTAAACGAAAAAAGAATACTGTACAATTGGTCATTAGCTAAATTGCACACAAAAGATTACAGTTATGTTTTGGGGCGCTACGAAGCTAGTGGTTTCGTTGCGCCAGTAAAGATGGCTCGGTCACGTCCTACGCATAGCACCTGAGCGTTTATCGCGTCGCGCTCTATTGGCTCATCAAGGACTTGGCTGGAGGCGACCGCGTGGTGGTCAGCCTTCCACTTGGCGGCAGCACATGAAATCGCTGACGTCGTGTCTAGCCGCTGTTGGATCCGTACGTCTTCCAGGATGGGGACCCAAAGCTGAGGAGTGCTAATGGCTTTAGCACTCTTGAAGACATGGCCCGCAACCGGAATCAGTGGAAGAATTGTGTACAGTATTGTATTGATTCACATGTTTAATACTACAAACATTAAAAATGACAAAAAAGAGCAAAATCGGCGTGTGAAAAACAAACTAAAAATGTTTTGTTCTACTTTTTGTCAAAATGTTCCCTTCTTCCTGCGGCATATTAGCTGAAGTGTGTTGCTCACCTTCAACTATCTTGCCACGAGGATTATGACCCAATGATGGTCCATTATCTGCTTATCTCCATGGCTTTGTTGGCTCTATGTCTAGTTGCTGGGCTGTTGAGATTACATTACATTACATACAGTGGGTAGCTACACTTTGTTGAATCAGCCGTGATCCTATGTCGAGTGAACTCAGACTCTAACAGTACAAACCAAAACTGTGAATCACCGCTATTAAACGATGTGACAGGAAAAGTGACCGTCTCTAAATCAGAATCAGGAAGTTTAACGTCCGGATTAGACATGATGAAATAAGGAGCAGTAATCCTCGTGGTACCGAGAAACCGAATCCACAAAAGGACGGATCATATTTACATTGCAACATGCTCAGGCACGCGAGGCTGTCAATGGTTTGGGTTTACAGGGTTACAATAGGGACATACTTGAGAATATTTTCATTCGGAACTTTGTCGCTGTATGCTATCAGTTTGCGGGCATTCTCATTTGATTGTTTTCGGTGCAGCTTGGTGGTGCCACTCTGGCGGCAGTTTGATGGGAGGGGGCAGTGTGTATGTAAACGATGAAGCAGTTAGAGTAACCAATCAAAATCAGATGAGTGATACACCATCTTACTTAATAAACTGTAGTAATACAGTTGGAGCTATTTGTGAGTAGCAAGTTAGGGAGTTGCGAAAATAAGAACAATATTATATTAAGGTAACTCCAGTGAAAGGATGCTAAATGATGAAAAAAGAAAAACCACACAGAAACGACAAGGTTTGGTCTCACCGGGGTGTGGGATACAAGATGGTTGCGATGGAGTTCGCAACCGGGGTCACCAACTAGAGAGCCCAACTCAATTACTGGTAGCGACAATTACCAGTAAGACCAACCACGGATACCGAATGTACAGAAGTGGTACGTTGCCGAACCCACCGTGTAATATTCGAGCTACAAAGAACTAGAAGCCTGTTAGCGAAGCACCAAGCGATGAACCGCAAGACACGCAGAAAAATCGAAAGTGAACGCCAAGTGCCTTCAGTAAAACAAATGTACTATCAGCAAGTTTAAAGAAGAAGAAAATCCATTGTCGCGAAATCATGAAAGCGTACATATTTAACGCTCACTACAAACCATACCGAATGCAACTCTAGTTCGTTCTCACAGCGATCCACGGCCTTGATTGGTTTCGCTCGTGGTTTATGCATTTCCGGATGTAGGCTGACTGACCTGTATGCTCGAGCTAAAGGACTCACCTTCTCACAACATCGGCGCACAGTTTTCTGGTTTCGAAATTTAGGTGCGCATTGGTGTTGACAAAACATTGGTAACATACAAACGGTTTTATGTCCATGAAGCTCGTTTTCACCAACTGTACACTCCCAGATGAAGCTGGTGGAGTAAGTGCGGATAGTTATTGTCACAGATTCTCTCTCTGACGGGCAAATGAACAAGCCATTTCCTCAGTTAGTGCACTGTCACCTTATGAAATGAATTTTTCCCGGGCATTCTGGTCTGATATTCTGATTTCAGGCATTAAATTAACATTGTATCACAAAACTTCGCCAGCTAAACTTCACTGTATCTGCCATCAGCGATAGCCTGATGAATATGAGCGATGGACTCATTTACATTTGTTTCCGGGTTTTGGTAGTTTGAAAAAAGTACCTGGCTTTTAACAAACTTTGTCGAATACCCTAGAGAGCACCGTAGGTGTCCAAGGCGCTGGCTGCAGTTACACAGGCGTCGTCAATTCGGAGGCCTTCGAATATCACTGGTCTTCGTCACCAAGGAACGGTCGAAGCAGTTAAAACTTGTGTTGTTCTGTAAGTGAGAATAGCGGATCCAAGATTGTAAGTAATTTCAGGTAGTCAGAAATGGTTCTTCTTTTATTCCAAATGGTCATAGATGGTTTTTCTTTAGAGCATGGCCAGTACTGCTGGGTGCATTCACAAAGGACTTGGTCAACTCCGTCGCCGACGGGTACGTATTAGTCATGGTGAGTAAACCATACAGTGCGTATGTTTTATAGATATCAGAACCCTAGAGAAGGAAAACAAGTCTTGACATAGCCCTGTGTAATCAACACCTGACAGGATGTATCAACATGCATTCACTGCTGACACGATGAGATTGGAGGGTGTGCGCGCGTGCTTGCACTGATGGCATTCATCCACCGGTGTGGCTTAGGCCATGACCTTTAGGGCACATATGAGAACATGCACGAAACGATAATGATTAAAAGTAACAAGACAAAGAGACTGAATGGAATCAATGGCAAGAATCGGCGTCAGCTCTGCTTCCACGACTACAAAGTCCAGTCGATATGCGGGTCCGTCCTGTGGTTTAACCACCTTCGGAATGATTCCAAATGCGTAAGTAATTTTGAGCAATGAGAGAGTGCTTTCTGTGTAGAATGTTGATGGGAGCACCAGCGTCTAACTGGGATCGTTCATCTCCGACTTCAAACGATTGCATAGACATATTTTTCTGATCCCCTCCGAGGCAAGTTGCTAATTGAACCTTCTGCATTTGTGGGTGACTTGCCATGAACAAGCGCACTCCCACTGGTCGAATAACAGCAATAAGCGAAATGGTTGCTTCTAGTACATTTGGCACATCTATGTCCCTCAATAGGAATTGTTCGCGACTGCTTTGGTGCCGCGCAGCGCAAAACCTGCAGATCTTCTTTGTCACGTTCGTGGTCTTGGTGATTTTGCCCGCGGAAACGGCACATAGTCCTGCATCATTTGCCTGCTTCACTTGTTGATAATGATTCGTCCCACAGGGGTCATTGCTGCAGGTGTCGATGCGTTGTTGGCGCAAGTGTTGTTGCAAGTGTCGTTTGGCGTGCCTTCGTCATCTATTCCTAGAACTATCCGTCTCCGTATGACACTGCGACATGCATTTACAAAAACTGTAGGACCGGGCTAATACCTTCAACGTAGCGATGTACGCTTCGACGGATTCATTTGGGCATCGGCTTCATCAAACGAAAAGATAGCGGTGGTAAATTTTGGTGACTTGGGTTTAGAAAACTTAACTGAGCTTTCCTATGACTGCCTCCAGATCATTAGGAGCTTTGTCTTTGTCGCGGCGCAATGCCTGTAGCACCCAACTTGTGTCATCTCCAGATGTGTGTCGAAACTTCACCAAGTGATACGCCATCGGTTGCTCGGACAAACTTACCAGTGCGCAGAAGTCCATCCACTTGCTCCTTTATGGACACAAAGTACTTGCCAAGTTCCGAGCATACATGCGCAATGTGACATGAATTTGAAAAGCCGGAGGTGATCCAATCAACACAAGAATGTCGCCGGTGGGATTTGTTTTGGACATCTACGACACGATTACGCAGAACTTAGTACTTCAGGGCCAGTAAAAATTATGGCACATTTAGCAAGCAAAACTCCTCGAAAACGATTGTCCGTTAACCTCAATAGCTAACGAAACTTGTGAGCAGACGACGGTCCTCCATTGTTTCAGTTAGACAAACGTTGAGTAACCCACACGAACGTCGACCAATCCGTGTCCAAGAGCCAAATATGTTATGTCCGTCTCCCATTGGTTGCCTTACTCGCTCGTTTAATCCATCCGCTCATTCTGATAGAACCCTCCAATCATAAAGGCTGCAGGAAATTTGCCAGCTCACTGTTTTGCAACAAAAGCCGCGTCTACAACCTCGGTCATTTCGGCACATTTGAAATTGATGTCATAGAACCCTGCATTCTAATTCAAGTTCAAGTTCAAGTTCAATTGGGACCGGAACAGTAGGAAAATCCCGCGAATGTTCCACCTTTGAAAACGTCGTTGATCCAACAGGGAAACCGGTGCCTTGATGTGCCAAAGGAGAGCCAAATCAACACACACGATTCATATGGTCAACCAAACAATGCCCACGTGCCCTGCACTAGCAGTCCCCGCTGTGCCGGCCACGTGAAGAATAAAAGAAAACAGTAGTGTCAGTAAAGAAAAGAAAACAGAGAAGACAAGCTAATCTAATATCGTAGGCAATATTAAAATGTAAGTTAAAAGGTGTTAAAGAAGCGTAAGCCGTAATAGACGCAGAAAAGTTTAAGACACGAAGGGGAAGACTTTAAACTGCAGACCGAGAGCGTCAAGTCGATGCTCGAACTCTTTCAACGTCGGTGCCATCACGACGTCTGCAGGCAATGTGTTCCAATAAGCTATAACCCTACGCGATAATCTAAAAGTTGCCAAAAACCCGGTCAGACCGGGGTTTGTGCAACTTTAATGGGTGGCCACGAAGGGTTGGCATTCGAATTGGGCGAAACAGCCCAGTCAAATCAGGACCAATCTGACCCATCAATATACGATATGTAAGGACCAAGTCGCCCCGAAGCCGCCTGTAATACATGGAAAACATATCCAACTTACGTAGCCTCTCCGGGTACGTCAGCTTCTTTAAGTCGTACACCATTTTCGTCCCGGACCGCAGGACTCGTTCAACTGCCATCTTATCACGAACCAGGCATGGAGGACAAGCCTGGACGCAGTATTCCAAGTGCGGCCTTACAAAAGCCGAAAATAGTCTAACAAACTTGTCGGTGGTCATGATCCCGAATGACCTGAGGACCATCCACAACATGTTGAAGCCTTTACGAGCAGCTGTCTTCCAGTGTTCACTGGACTTGAAGTCAGATGACAGCAAAACACCGAGGTCAGATTGGAGTTGAACTCGCGATACCTCGTTGCCGCCAAGCAAATAGCGCTTCGGCGGGTCATTCGGACCAACGCGTAGAACGGAACATTTCCCTAAATTAACTGGCAACTGCCACAAAATTGACCAGTCCCAAAGTCTATCCAGAGCCTCCTGTAGGGTCAGTGGACCAATCGGCTCGTCTATCGTGAACCAGAGTTTTAAGTCATCCGCAAACATTAGGGATGGCACACCCAATTCATCAGGTAGGTCATTAACGTATAAAGTGAAGAGAAGGGGGCCAAGAACCGAACTTTGCGGCACGCCACTGAGAACACATTGGCGGAAGGACAAGCTTGAACCCACCCGCACACACATTTCCTTCCGATTAGGAAAGCTGAAATCCATCGTAAGACTGGTCCAGAAATACCAAAGGAATTCAGCTTGTACAAAAGGCGCGAATGTGGAACGGTGTCAAAAGCTTTGGAAAAGTCAATAAACAGCACGTCTACTGCCTTCCCGCAATCAACGGCTTCGGTCCAGTGTTCGCTAGCCGTTGACAAGTTAGTAAGGCAAGAATAGCCCTTACGAAAACCGTGCTGAGAAGGATTAAGCAAGTCAAACGTTTTCAAATGTCCTTCGAGAGCGTCCCTCACGAGCTTTTCCAATAACTTGACCAGCACGCTCGTTAAACTGACCGGTCTATAGTTATCAGGGAGGTGCTTATCACCTTTCTTAAAAATAGGGCAAACAATAGCCTCCTTCCAGTCCTTGGGTAGAGAGCAGCCTCGTAGAGACTTCACAAAAAGATGCGTAATCGGAGAGCAAAGTTCATCAGCCAACTCGTACAACAGTTTGGGATGAATAGCATCTCCACCGGCAGCTTTACTGGGATTTAACTGCCTCAAAAGCCGGAGCACTTGAGCCTCGGTTATAGAAACCTCCTCCAAGTGGGAGCCCTCAGGAACTTTTGCCTGGAGACTGATATGCGGCGGCTGTGACTCTCGAACAGAAACCCCAGCACACTGTTCTTCGAGCAAACAAGCTTTTTCGTGAGCCATGACAACAGCAGTGCCGTCCGGGCCAAACAATACTGGGATGCACGAATTCATGTTGCTTCGCCTTTTGACATAGGCGAAGAAGCGTTCCGGGTTTGATGAGGCTATACGAGCAAGCTCTACTTCATGCTGTAGACGAGCACCACGTAGATACTGCCTGCAGGCATTTCGAACCTCACGATATCGCTTGAAAGTGCATAATGAAGGAGCAGATAAGTAAGTACGCCAACATCTGGCACGTCTGTTAAGTTGTTTGCGTACAGCAGAATCAAACCAGGGTGGCTTTGCCCTAGTTTTCTTCCTGCCAGATAGTGGTATATGGGGGAGAGAGAGCTCACTCAAGTATGATTTAAAGCTTTCCCAGGCCGTTTGAATATCGTCACTTTCCAAAATGACACAAGGCGACTTTGCGGCTTTGGCTTTCATTGTCTGAAAGTCGGCGCGCCATATATTTGGTACTCGGTCGGGATGATCATTAGTCTGACGACTAAGGGCGCACTTAAATGAGAGACATGCGTGGTCGCTAGCACCGAAAGGTGAGTTGTATACAATATTGGTGACAAAATCAATGGATTTAGCGAAGATCAAGTCCAAGAGGGACGGGTTTTGACCCATCATGAATCTAGTAGGCCGATCGACAAATTGGTGCAGGGAAGCATGCAAGGCCAGCTCGAGAAGCTCGGTAGCCAAACACCTTGTAACAGCGCCGCAGGAAAAATTCTGCCAGTCAACGTCGGGAAGATTGAAGTCCCCCATCACTAAACACCTATTTGCCGAATGTTCGCGGATGTAATCAGCAAGCCCCTTAGCAACGCTGTCGGGGCTTCTGTAGACCAGCACAATTTTAAGTTGCGCGGAGGCAATACACAGGTTAACTGCGAGTGCCTCAACATCACCCTCTGATGATCTGAAACTATAGGTCTTACAGACAGTAAGTGCGGAGTTAACGTACAAAACAACACCACCTCCGCGCCGATCAGAAGTGCGGTCACATCACAGCAGTGCGTAGCCTGGCAAGCACACTTCACTGTCCGTGACGTCGGTGGACAACCACGTTTCAGTGAATGCGAGGACATCTGGACGGCAGTCGTCGACAAGAGCGCCGACTTCGCACAGCTTGTTTCGCAGGCTACGCACATTGCTTAAGATCACCTGAATGGATTTAACATTGTGAGTCCGGGATCGTGCGCCACCAGAACCGACTCTGGTAGGGCGGAAGTGGACCGCCGGCTCACCACCCAAAAACCCACCAAGCGGAGACCCTTTTCTCCTGCTCCACGGCGAGCTTTAAGATCCTTGACAGCTTCCCGCAATTTCAGCCTATCCGCCAAAGGGAGGTCTGGGTGCACAATGACACCACTGCCCTTGAGTTTAAAGGCGAAACGCAGAAGTGCTTGGCGCTCCTCCGGAGTGGACAGAACAACTCGCAACAAGCGAGGACGAGACTTGTCGCCCATTTGCACTTGAACTCTTCATGCGTGACGCTAGATCTATACAGTACACGATTTCATCCAGTGACAACTAGAGCCACAATGAGTACAGCAAAAATACCAACAGTGTCTTGCTAATCGCCCCACGGTATCTGCACCACCTACTCCGATACTTGCTAACCCTCTCAGTGAGCAGGTCACATTCGGTGTGACCACTTTTAACACAATTCTGGATGTTACACCTAACGAGTCGGTCACAACTCCGACAGCCCAGAGTTGGGTAACACACGCATCATTCGCCTAGATAAAACGCCGGAAGCAAAGCACATATGTCCATTTTCTGAACCAAGCACCAGCAATTCGACGCAGTTTTCACGATATTATTTAGTGCCAGTTAAAACAGCCAGTTTGCAAGCCACAGCACTCAAACAGACATACTTTTGACGGAGACACAGTGCGTTTGGTCTCATTTGCACTAACGCTGCCGAGTCCAAATATGGCACAATAAAAGGCAAGGCAAGGCAAGGCTATTACAAGCAGCGGAATTCCATCTGCGACTCGACTGATACTTGGGTTGAGCCCACTGTACTGCGACGTGTAGCGCGTCTCCCAACTTCAGTGCATTAAGGCAAATCTCGGTTTCTTCGAGTAACATTAATCTCAGCAGAGGAGACAGAGTCCGTTCTACCCTCAGTAGTTCGTCTCCGCAACTCACCAAGGGGTGTACGTGAACTACTAGATATTCCTTGAAAATGGAGGTCATTTTATAAGCGAAAGCAAGAAACCCGTATTCGTTCGTGTTGTTCATGAACTACCGTATTTTTCCGATCACGAAGTGCAGACTCATGATCGAGAACAGCGGTGCTACTTCCGCGAAGCACTCACTCTGAACGACGTTATTGCTAAAGCGTTGAGGAGAATTCCTTCAGCACCAAACTACAAGGGCTGCTGTCTATAACTATTGAAAGTGGTGCTACCCTACGAAGGAATGATAGTAGTCCCATTGGATAGCTGGTTGAAGTACCATTCAGGTCACCAACAACGATTCGGTCAAAGCTAGCAGGCACAGGGCCACGAGTGGTCAACAATTCTTTGGAACATGTAACATTAATTAAACTTCTGCCTCCACAGTCCTGCAGAGTAAGACACAGTAGCGCTCACGGAATGCGACAGAACAGAGAGACGCACGAGAGAACACCGCGATCTGGAACGCTCCGTGCTACAATGCAGCTTGACCGAAATTCTGCAACCAACGACCCACGCAAGAAGCCATTGGCGGATGACCCCCAAAAAGTCTGATTCAAAGTAATCCTGAATTGGTACTAACACAGTTTCAATAGCTAAAACATTATCCTGTTTGTATACTAATGCCCAAGGTCGGACTTAGAGATCGCACTATGATTACAGAGACTTGCTTAAGTCTTGAGATAGCCAAAGCTAGGGGTCAATTCATCTGGTACGTTGCTGCTTTGGAACGATACAAATGGAAGGAGTGGTGGTGTAACTCTGCATTATAAGGCTGACATCCGATGTGAACTTATTGATCACCCAGGAATCTGTGCTCCTTATTCTCTTTGGCACCGGCTATGGTTGTGGAACAAAGTCACATGTCTTCTAGTCGTAAAGTACCGTCCTCCAAATTCCAAATCGGAAATGAACAAATTAAATCACGTTTTTCAGGCTGCTTGGAACAAGTCATGAAGTCACCTTCTCATCGCAGGCGACTTTATTGTACACGACATTTTAACATGAGCAACTGATAGCATGCAGTTTAAAGCTAGGTTGCAATAGATAATTTCTGGATACCCTTTTATAAGCACGTAAATCCTCCCACCAAAGTTCAAACTGCAAACAGGCTGTCGATACTTGACCTTGTGCTCACCAACGAAAAACTCATGGTCGAGATAGTGGCAAGCACACTATTAGGTCGCAGTGACCATGTTGCTCCATTGTTTGGCTATGTATGCTATGCGGAATATCCTGAAGAGCATGATAAAGTGAATACTATCATGCACTACAACATGTTATCCGCGCTTGTTAAAAATATAACTTGGACGTTCTTAACCGAACACCCCCTATAAACTGCCTGCGAAATGTTCAGAAGGACATTTAGCACACTGAGAGTGCACGCGTCGGAACAGATATCCTTCCTTCGTAAAAGGAAAAGCGAGCATTTCCTAAGGAGCAGAACACGGAAATGCATGTCCTTGAGGGACTGGAAGAGTACACATGAAGGGTACATAAGGTGTCCCTGAATTGCAAAACCCGGACAGCATGCATGAAACAGAGCAAATTTTGCGGGAAAGCAATCCACAATAACAAGGTGACGCAACAGCAGAAGTTAATGAAGCGATTTAGTATGAACCACAAACACCTATATGGGCCTGTTAACGGTCTTCCTAAGGTGAAGTGCGGAATTCTGATAATGGTCAACAAGGACGGGTGCATGCGATTAGCAACGAAAGCAGCCGATCTCCTACGGTTCCATTTCTCACGTACATTCCAGTGGGTAACAGGTCCTATGGTTATCCTTGTTTCTATTGTCCCACCGTCAGGTTTATCCAGTGTCACTTTACTGCAGAAGTCGTCATTGCGCACCAGAAGCCCTGCTGGTGTCGATGATATTCGACCGAAAGTTTTAGAGGCAGCAGCCAGTGACCTGTCGGAAACGCAGGCTATCTTCTATCAGCGCTGTCCAGAGGGAGGTAGGGAGAAGTCATCACTGTTATTCATAAGGGAGTTGGCTGTACTGACCCAACCAATTATCGTCCGATAGCGCTGCTTCCTCTGCTTTCCACACTTACGGAATTAATCATCGCTGAGATGGTACATGAGTGAGTGTTCTTGTTTTTAATTTGTTCACTCAGTACATCAGCTTTAACTGCCCCCAGGTTGCCTTGTTGTCTGCATTCAATACTCATTTGACAATACGGTTATTCAGCTGCGCAATTGCTCGATAGACGCTTAAACAAACAACTCACATGTCTTTTTACATTGTAGTTGTAACCCTACCATCTTACGAGACTTGCCAAGTAACTGCTTTTTTACCCGGAATAAATCACTGTACATTGTTCACCGTTGTAGCTTCTCAAAGTGAATAATCTACCACGCCTCTGGGAAAGCACCAGACAGTCTCGAGCTGTAGCCACGGACGCTGGGGATTGTAGAACCACCATGTGCTGAATACTACTTTTGATTCGGATTACTGTATCTGAAATGTTTTTTCTTTGTGAATTTTGCACAAAAATTCTTCTTTTTGCGTATTTGCTAATCGGTGCAAATTTCGTGGCTATTCTTTGGCTAATTCCGGAAATCTTATTGATTCACCCCACTGCCATCTGTGTCCGCCACCTTGGATTTGCTCTACCTTGTGATGCCGTCTCAAGCTATTTGTGGTTCGTGTTCGTAAGTTGTTGGACATAAGGCTCATGCACTTCGGTGCTTCGACAACGATGTTTTGTGCCATATTTCGTGCATTGGCTTATCCGTTGACGTGTTTCGAAAAGCTCACGACATCCGACATGGGTTTTTCCAAGTTAGATGTGATAAATGTCGCGGTGCAAGACATCAGAATACACAGCGATCGCCAACAACTACGCGAAAACCACCCTACCAGACTGAAACAAACCATTCACAACGTGGGGTCAAACGCCTTTATGAAAGTACCTCTGTCACCTCGCTTTCCCTTGTCACTCCGCGATCTGCACCACCACCAGCGTCCTCGACCCCGGCCGAGCCTCAGATTCAAGGTGGCCCACTGATGAAAGACTCAGACTCGGAGCCCACAATATGCCGTTTCATTGATCGTCTGTGAATTTCTCAAAACCTGTCTGTGAACTTCTAAACATCGAGGATCCATGGACCGCTCAAAAGCGAAAGGGGTCACGTAATCAAGTTTAGGCGTCCCCTGCTGATAAGAAACAACCCAAACAGATAAGGGCCTATAGTCCTACTCCCACAGGTTCAGCACCAATTTCGCTGAGACGTCATAATCTCATGGTCTTCCACGGACCAGAGTCAAAAGATGAAAACCCCTCAGATACGTCACGATCACGATGTTTAGTTCCTCCAGGGGCTTAACGATAATCACCTGGATGTGGGTGAAGACAGTGTGACGATTAAGCAAGTAATCCGACTTGGCTGGAAAACTAACCAATCATGTCGATCTCTGAGAAGCACCTTTGCTAATCACAATATGCCGCAGCTCACACTGTCTCGTCTGCCAAGGCTAAAAGGCATAAAGTTTCCCATCCGCCGAGACTTGGAACCCGAGTACAGGGATCTGTTGAAGACTATGGTCATTGGGATCAAATGCCAAACAGAAGAGTACGAGACCGACTTACAAATTGTAAATTTTCCGGTGATCAGGAAGGGTGTACGAACCTGTATCTACCGGTTGCTCAACCTTCAAGCACGTCCCGCGATACCTCTAAGGACCTCCGTGTGGCATTCGCCAATGTGTGCAGCCTAATGAACAAACGTGACGAACTGTGCCGCTTCGCTGTCTCGGAGCGACCGGACGTTTTATGACTTGCAAAGACTTGGCTGAACTCCGAGGTCACACCCCAAAAAGTCGTGTTGTCAGGATTCTCTTGTTTCCGATGCGACCGAAAGGCGAAGGCTCATGGTGGTGTTCTGTTGTACATCAAATCGTCCCTATCTGGCAAACTTATCATCACCTATCGGAGCGAGGATAGTTTATGTGAGCAATTGTGGTGTACAATCCATCTCCGACGCGCAGAACCAATAGTGGATGTCATCTACCATAGCCCATTAAACCCTTGTTGCGATTGGCAACCACATGCACAGAAGCACATGAGCCGCCCGCATTCCTTACTGATGGGGATCTAAATTTACCTAAGATATTCTGGCCAGACATTCGGCTTCTTCCCGGTCATGACGACGTTGAGGCTCAATTCCCTAAAATGACTATTGAAATCGGGGCAAGGCAACATGTCATCCAACCGACGCGCGTGACTCCACACTCTGCATCTTCTCTGGACCTAATTTGTACGAGCTACTAGCAGAAGCTGAACGATATCACAGTCCTCGAACCTCTGGCGAACTGTGACCACTGCTCCATTGTGGCAAGCATAGAACTGCCGTTACCGTATTGCAACCGACGGAAGCCGACATTCAACTATTGGAAGACGGACTGCGAAGGGCTTGTCCAAGCCGCAAGTCAGACTGATTTGGCACTACACATTGTGACGTGACGTGTTAGTCCAAACATTCTAGCGTTATTGGATTATCTGCTACCGTGCCTCCAATTTTCATCGTAATCCAACGTACATACACTCATTTGATCAGTCTCGACGTGCTCTTTCCAACGCGCAGCCTATATCGAATCCACACATTACAGACGACTATCTCACATCGATTTTTACATTTTCCGTTTTCACTGTGGAGGTATACACGAGGAATTTATTTCGGTTTTCATACTACACCACAAATTGTGATCTTTTTTGGAAACCCAAAATAAGGGCTCTCTAACGACTACACCACTGCTTTTATCGGTAGCTGCGTTAGACAGTTACAGGCGGCAATAGTACGGATCTACCGATGATCCTTCGGTTGTGTCGCAGTCACTGAGGCTGCCAACGAAAATTCACCCACCGGCTCCACACCACTAGTGCCACACCAAGAGGCGCTATGTCCAGATCGATAGCCTGTGCTTCGTTCCGAGGCCTGTCTGGATTCATCTGCAACCGCTTGTGACCTGTCATGAGGAAAATCAGGAACGCCTGTGCTGACCCGACTGCTAACCGCTGTGTCATTAGAACAATGAGACAACAACAACAACACTTTTGGAATTGCAGAAGAGTAGTAGGGGGAGTTGAATGGTATAGGTAGAATTTCGTCACATCTAGGCTCACTCAGACAGCCGCCACAAGTCCGGAAAAGCACTGTACGCGCGTTTCATCCTTTCGGGAATCATCAGCAGTGCGCATTCCATCGGACCCTTGGTAAGGCTCGAAACCGCAACTCGACTGTTGCCAGTCCGTGGTTGAGACCACTGAGCTACGGGGGACGGCAACGACCATCGTGAATAAGTTACTAGATGTGATATAGCGCCGCTCACTTTTGGAATTGGTGGAGAGCTCGCGTTTCCAAAGTAACGGCATGTGCAACGGAGACGGAGATTCAAACAGTTCACCGCGGTGCGTTCTTTTTGTTCCTAGCTAAATTGCCCAGTTTCCGGGAGTTGCCATTTTACTAGGATTATATTAGACGTGGATTTCAGTTAAAGATCAGAAGCTATCACCCATTGTCTTAGCTCCTCTGATTTTACTTCGTGTATGTTATTTCGGTTTCATTAGCTTGTTTACAGTAAGGATACGTTCGAAGAGGAAACAAAGTATTGTAGGCCAGGATGCTTCAAAAGCTGAGACAACAAACTAAGGTACCCCGCACAACGGCTAGAAGCAGTAGTAAAGAAAATACCCAAAGCAGTGAAGGCGCTGTGGGAAATTCCCTTGGACTACATGCTGACCTGAGAAAAACATCTGAAAATATTCATCCGTAGCTGAAATTTCTTACACTGAACTTGCATTAAAAGTCGACATGCTCACACCGATATTGCAACCATTGCATAGTCCAGCTGTCCGTTTTGAATCGCCCTCAAATATTGATAATATGAACCTCGTGAAGTGCAGTGTACTGATAGACTCCAATTCGACAGGAATATACAATCGAGTACGGTGTTCACGCAATACGGTGGTTTTTAATGTGTCAGACCATTTACCGTTAAAAAGCTGTTCAGAAAGTGTTTCTCACTGCATGCGGTATGCAATCTTGTTGGTCCAGCTGCATCCGACTACACAAAATAGTATGCTTTACGCCTGTCCCAGTTTCAAAATGAACTTATTGCTAGCCAATTCATTCAAAAGCGCAATCTAATTGTGTTTTATACGACTTTGAAATGTCTGAAAATTATGGAGGATAAAAACCCGCTACAACGCGAGATAAATTGGCAAAAGTCTGAGGTAAGCCAGGATACCAAACAACCATCTGGCACCCGCATCTAGTTGATATTGCTCCTCTTAGTGGTCACTACAAATGTGAGAAGAAGACCCCGTTTGCTGCAAATCGGGCTGAAGCGGTGAATAATAGTGATTTTTGAAATTAACAAGTAATCACATGAATATTCGGGACACTTTATTGCATTGGATGTTGTGCCCGGTAGAACACCTAATTCTCGCACTTCGGAGCTAACGTCAACGTCAGATGCAAAATTGGTTACTGGAGAACCTTCACCATGCCGCAATTTCACAGTTAAGCATGATAAGCAGATCAAGCCCAAAACCACTACAATCCACAAAACTAGTGATATGGATAGCGTTTCCTCTTAGATAATCAGTAATGGCAATCATGTAGGGTTTCCTAATGCTGTTTCCTGCATACAAAGTGACGACAAATTTGATCAGCCAATAAAAATTGCATTACCTGCTAAATTCCAGTTGCATGCATAACCGCTACCTGTAGCAACCCAAATGATATATCTTATCTTATGTACACTTTTGTTACTCAATCATACGATATTGGTTTTTGTTTTACTGCTGACTTTACGGCAATTTTTACCTACATCCGGCTCACCACTGATCTCCACGGTGAGTTCCGACACTGACGTACGCTCTCGTCGCTTCATTCGCTTTTCGTTCGATGGTAGCCTTTCTCGTATATAATCCGTTGTGTCCGTTCTTCTGGTTTTCTGGTATCTCCACCAGAGCGAGAACACTCTAGGACTAGTATAGACTGGTCCTACAATTTGGTGACCCCGATTCGCACGCGCGAATTTTCAAATTTTTTGGTCATTTCGTTTTCGGTGAGTTCGTTCCGAGTCGTTTTTTCCCTAATCCCTGGCGAATTATGTACCGTCCATTTGTTTTTAAACCACTCGTATTATTCATATACCATGTCTGATGCTGATGTAAAACCCGGATGGGGCTGCAGCATGAATTTTTTCACCTTGGCTATTCCGGATTTTATGGCACACAAACCCAGCGTCTGGTTTGCCATTTTTGAGATAGAGCTAGAGAACAGAGGGATCTCTGCCGACCAAGCTAAATACAACCAACTCGTCCCACGCCTTCCGCAACAGGTGGTGACACTGGTTGAAGATGTGCTATTTCATCCACCGAAAGACAGTAAATACGAAGCAATGAAGCAAGGGAGCTTAAGGGAGTCGCAACCCAGCACTCATGTTCGATTGGAACAACTCATTCATAGCACTAAGCTAGGCGATCGCAAGCCTTCAGTTTTGCTCCGCGATATTCAACAGATAGCTGGCCCTTCGTACATGATTGAAGAAACTTTAAAAGAACTGTGGTTCTCACGCCTACCTGATCCTCTTCCTTTAACGTTCGTAGCATACCCAGACAGACCACTCAAAGAGCTGGCCATAATCGCAGACGCAACCTTTGAGAGAATTCCTCAGCACACGAAGACATCCAGAAACATTTTCGCCATATTAGCTGATAAAGACTTGAGCAGGAATGCGTCTGCGCAAGCAGACCTCAGAGACGAAGAGATAACCGCGCTTCGCCGTGAATTAGCATCAATGCAGTTAGAAACACAAGGCTTACTAAGACCGCACGCCGACCACAAACTAGCCGCTATTCGTCACGGCGCCTATCAGTCACGACCTCTACCGTACAGATCCAGGTCACCGCGCAGACGCAGTCCATTACCCCCTCGCAGCCGAGCCCAAAATGCCACTTTAATGGATGATTTGTGTTGGTATCATTGCGAGTATGGTGACAATGCTTGACGTTGCCCTTCACCTTGCGCCAAGCGTGGTGTAGTGGCACAGGTAAACTAGTTCACCGGCAGGTGAATGCGACCCACTCGTCCGGCAGCGACAAAATAGGCCGTCTGTTTTACGTAAAGGATAGGCTCTCCCGCCTCACTTTCCTTATCGACACAGGATCCGAAGAGAGCGTTATCTCTGCCAGCCCGCAAGACAAGCATACGAAGCCCACGTACAATCTACGGGCAGCCAACGGCTCACCAATAGCTTCATACGGTCAGCGCATGAGGAATCTGGATTTATATCTCCGCAGAGACTTTCACTGAGTTTTTACGGTTGCGTCAGTATCTTTCGCAAGTATTGGCATCGATTTTCTTCGCCATTTCGGATTGCTTGTCGACGCGGGTCGCCACAGAATTTTAGATGATCATATAAAACTAGGCGTTGATGGCGTCCTTTCAGATGCCATGATAATCAGCCCTGTATTTCGGATCGCAGAAGCCCCGTCAGACTACTTGAGCTTCCTCTCCGAACACCCGCGACTGGTTCGACCGGCTGCAGACCTTCCACCAGTCACGACAGAGGTCGCTCACCACATAGTCACGCGCGGTCAACCAGTTAGCGCACGGCCAAGACGGCTTGCTCCAGACAAACTACGTAGAACCCGAGCCGAATTCGACCACATGATTCAGCTCGGTATCGTCAGATCGTCCAACAGCCCATGGGCGTCGCCTCTGCACATGGTCCCGAAGGTCATGGGGGACTGGCGTCCTTGCGGCGACTATCGAACCTTGAATACCGTTACCACGCCCGATCACTATCCGATCCCAAAATTGTGGATCTCACCGTCAGTCTGGCAGGTAAAATTACCTTCAGCAAAATCGACTTGGTACGCGCATACAACCAAATTCCGGTAGCCGAAGCGGACATCGCTAAAACTGCCGTGACGACTCCATTTGGTTTGTTCAAGTTTCTGCGCATGACATTTGACCTAAAGAATGCCGCGCAAACCTTTCAGCGATTCATCGAACAAGTTTCTCGCGGCTTAGACTTCGCTTACGCGTATTTCGATGACATTTTAATCGCAAACTCTTCACGAGAACAGCACATGCGCCACGCACGAACACTTATTGATCGTTTATCTCAACACGGGGTGAGGATCAACGCAGAAAAGTGTTCGTTTGGTGTCGACTCAGTAAACTTCCTCGGCCATCGTATCCTCTGCAGGCGTCGTGCCACTGCAGGATAAAATTCAAGCCATCATCGACTTCTCCGAGCCTCATTCTTTCAAACAGCTCAGGCGTTTTGATGGGCTTGTCAACTTTTACCGACGGTTTATACCCAACTGTGCCTCGCTGATGCAACCACTCACGGACCTACTCCGAGGGAAACACAAGAAATTAGATTTTCCTACGGTAGCTCGCGCTGCTTTTAAGTCGCTGAAAGAGGCTATCGCCAACATAGCTTCTATAGCGCATCACGATCCGGCCGCCCCACTGTCCCTCAGTACTGACGCCTCGGACGTGGCAGTCGGCGCTGTTTTGCAGCAACTAGTAGCTGACACGTGGCAGCCCTTATCGTTTTTCTCCAAACGCCTACAACCTACCGAATCTCGCTACAGCACGTTCGGTAGAGAACTACTAGCCGTAAATCTAGTGATACGTCACTTTCGACACGTCCTAGAAAGCCGCTCCTTTGTCGTCTTCACCGACCACAAACCCCTGACTTACGTGCTCCGTTCGATAACCGACCGATAATCTCCTAAAGAGTCGCGCCACCTTGACTATATCGTTCAGTTTACGACCGGTATACGGCATGTCACAGGTGTGCACAACGCCGTCACCGATGCACTTTCCCGCATCCAAGCTATCTTCGCTGACGCCGGCACTGCCATCGACTTGGCAGCAATGGCCACAGCACAACTCAACGATCCTGAGGTTGAGCGACTACGCAGGTCTCCCTCATTGGACATCCGACCTGTTCCGCTGACATCATCAGACGGCACTATACTTTGCGATTTATCTCTGGGCACGCCGCACTCAGTCGTCCCACGCGAGTTTCGGCAGACCGTGTTCGACACGTTGCACGGCTTGTCTCATCCAGGCGTTCGTGCATCGGTTAACCTCGTAACCGTACGATTCCTTTGGCGCAATGTTAATCGGGCGTCCGTACTTGGGCAGCTGCTTGCCTTTCGTGTCAACGCGCGAAGGTGCACAAGTACACAAGAAGCCTATTAGGCACCTTTCCGACGCCAGGCACACGTTTCCATCACGTGCACGGGGACCTCGTAGGTCCTCTGCCGCCTTCCAAAGACTATGTGTATCTACTGACCTGTGTCAATCGATTCACTATGTGGCCGGAAGCTATTCCCATACCTAACTGCTCTTCGGAAACAGTAGCAAGATTTTCTGGAGCGCTGGGTAGCTCAATACGGCTGTCCCGCCATCGTGACCACCGATCGAGGGTCACATTTCTCATCGACATTTGCCACGTTGCTTAAGGATTTAGGCTGTCGCCACGTTCAGACGGCGGCGTATCATTCGGTTGCTAACGGCACGGTGGAGCTTTTTCACCGCCAGTTGAAGGCAGCGCTACGTGCGCACGCAGATCCTTCATGGTCTGAAACACTTCCCCTCGTTCTCCTAGGCTTAAGAAACATGTTTAAAACCGATTTCGACGCAACACCAGCACAGCTAGTCTACGGTTGCACTCTGCGGTTGACCGGACAGCTGGTAGCACCAGCCCCCTCTACTCCCACTTTTGACTACGGAAGTTACACTGATCGATTCGCTCACTAGATGAGTGAGCTACGTCCACCCGCTGCTCGAGCGCAGAAGACACCAGTGTACATGCCCGAGAAGCTGTCTACGTGTTCACACGTCCTTCTTCGCGCAGACGGTGTTCGACATCCTCTTCATTCGCCGTACATAGGACCTTTCAAAGTGTTACACCGTTCGAATAAGACGTACAATATTGACCGCGGTGGTCGGCGCGAAGTCGTCACCATCGACCGTCTAAAACCTGCCTTTATGGAAGAAACCACCTTGCCTACTTCGTTTAGTAGTGTTTCGTGCGACATCATTACTCACCGCACCAGCTTCAAGCATCCTAGTGCAGTTCAACCAGACCACGATCTCGGTCTATAAGCTTCAGCCGTTCCGACATCTCCCGAATCTAGTCCGTTGCCTCCCACGACCAATCGCCGTGGTCGGGAGGTGAGTAAGCCCGTTCATTTTTCCGACTATGTACAGTGTAAATACGTTTAGCTTTATAGTTATTGTATATATTTGCCCCATTTTTGGTCGAATAACGTTTTGAAAACAAAAAAATCCAAAACCTCCGAAAATCCTTTTTCTAAAATGTATTCAAAAAACAAAAAGTTAGACACGCAGATTATTCGTTTGTTCCTTCTAGCATTTGCTGCATGTGTTCTTTTGTATTCTGTCGTCTCTACACGTTCAAACCCTCCCCTTCGAGTAACTGGCCCACATGAGCACTGTTTTCGAGGATCTTGACGTCAACGCTGGTCGTTTCTCCGCGGGATGGGTGTCGCTTCTTCCTGGGACCGCGGTCGTGTCTTCGTGGGACGATGGTCGATTCTTCGTGGGACGATGGTCGTTTCTCCGCGGGACGATGGTCGTTTTGGCGCGGGGCGACGTGCGGCAGGGGGAGAGAACACTCCCAAGCGCACCATTTGGCAGCAGCGGAGGTTGAGGTCCTGTCGGCCTTTTTCTGGACTAGTCAATATTTTGTAGTCTGACAAGCCCGCTCCAACTGCTCCCGGAAATGGACCCTGCCCTGCAATCAATAAATAATAAAGACCGGACGGCACAGCGGATCCTAATTGTCGGCTACATTTATTTCCGAACACGGACAGACACTTCTTTGCATACGAAAACCTTTTGCGAACTTCGATCCACGACCACTTTGATTTCGAAGGATTCTTCGTTTAGCCTTCTTGGAGGGGAGCTCTGTAGCAACCCAAAAGATATTTCTTATCTTATGTACACTTTTGTTACTCAATCATACGATATTGGTTTTTGTTTTAGTACCGACTCTACGGCCATTTTCACCTACATCCGGCTCACCACTAATCTGCACGGTGAGTTCCGACACTGACGTACGCTCTCGTCGCTTCATTCGCTTTTCGTTCGATGGTAGCCTTTCTCGAATATAATCCGTTGTGTCCGTTCTTCTGATTTTCTGGTATCTCCACCAGAGCGAGAACACTCTCGGACTAGTATAGACTAGTCATACATACCTCAAGCCTCGAACTGTCATGTCCCGCCTAAAATCTGGTCTGGCCAGTTTCCAAGCTCATCGAGAATATCGATGGATCCGGTCAAATTGATCGATAGTAAAATGACGGGTGACCTAGATTTATCGCAAGCGTCATTGGGCGACTGTATCGTCATTTGGTTTAGATAGACATATATCCATCGTTCATAAATTTATGGAAGACGTGCCACCATCTTTGCACCTTACACACGGTGTAATTGAGTACCATGCCTTTCCGATTTCATCAACGAACCACACGGATTATGCTAATGTTGGTGTATGGATTGACACCAGTGTGCCTCCATCGCGTATAGTGAAGCATTGTAAATCGAGCGCAATTAAGCGGATTTTACTGACAGATGACAATGACAGCAACCCAGTAGCTTATATCAATGCGTTACCTAATCATCAGCCTATTACTGATATGATGCAGAGGACATAACCTAACTCTCCAACTCCCACAGGCTATTACAACAATCATGGATTATTTTCCTCGAACTATTTTCTAGATGGCCATACTCAGTCGCAAACCCCTCCGCTGTTGCCATCTCCAAATCATTTTCCACCGTGGGCAATACACACACTTTTTCAACAATTTCTAGCCTGGGTACAGGCACACGGCTTGAAACCACAGCGTTTATAGCACAACTTAAACAATCTTGCTCATATTTCACATCTATCTCATTATGTATGATAAACATTCGTTCTCTTCACTCTAAGACCCACACAATACGCTCATCTGTTTTGGTGAATAATCCTGTTATAATATTTATTACTGAATCATGGTGTCATAATAACATGTCTGACAGTCAGTTAACTATTTTCGGATTTGGTAAGTTTATAACAAATCGGCCGTCGTCGAGTAGGTGGCTGTGCAATTTAGCTGAAAAATTCGCTCGCATCAGCAAGGTTAGAGAACCCAGTGCTGCACGATGCCCAGGAATCACTATGGCTTAGGATATCTGTTAATCAGCAGCAACTGCTTATGGCATGTAGATACAGTGCGCCAAACTGCAACCAAGAAGACCTCAAACTTTTGACCCTTGTATTTAAATACACCGCTAGCCTATCATTGATACATTCGATTATTATGTGTGATTTTAATCTGCTCCTTTGAAATGCCAAAATCTTATCTCCTGTATCCAAATGAATGGCTGGCAGAAACACGTCTCCCAACCTACCAGAGGTGAAAGTACTCTGGATCTCTTTTTTCTTTGAGCATACCTGCAATCAATGTTAACGTTCTTGATGAATTTCCGGGGAGCGATCATCGCGTGATCAACCCGCCTAAGACTACGCATGGTCGATGTACAGAACGCAATGCATTATCGTCTGTTCAGTTCCGTCGAATGGAACTCTTTCAAGAACCTGGTTCGTTCGAGGAATTGGGATAACTTCTTTCGCTTCATGTTCTCAACAAGCGATGGACCTGTTTTTATAGTAAAATTGGCTTCTGCATCGATTCAGCGGTACCAGTAAAATGTGCCTACCAAACTGAACATAAATCCGATCGCAAGGCCTTGAACGCAGCACGAAAGCTTCATAAGATTCGACAGAAATTCAGGTTAACTGCTGACTTTGTGCTATTATTGCAGCAGTCCAAGCTCGTCGAAGAACAAAGGCATCAAAATGACAGAACTCTCATTTTAGAAGTATAAAGCTCTGAGCCGTCCTAGCAAAAGAGCTGAGCTAGCCAAACTATTCCGTGCCCGGGGTTCGCTTTGCAGCAACAATTTCAATTTTATCACCACGCCTGATGGAACATACTACGACGCACCAGTTGATATAAGTGAAGGTTCCAGTGCTTATTTTGCCGAATCAACGGTCAATAAATCATCAGACACACCAACACTTATCAAGCCGCACAACAACGAAGGTCTATGCACAGTGGAATTCACTATAGCGAAAATCGCTGGCCAAGTCTCTCGCTTATGCTTCTCAACGTGCACCGGCCCTGATGGGATCCCCTTGTTTAATAAAAAGTAGTGCTAGTGACTTCCTTCTGTTTTTGCTCAACATCTTTACACTCTTTGTTAACAACGGAGTATACCCTACTCAATGGAAAACTTCTGTCGTTATCCCGCGACACAAAAATGGCGCTGCCCACGAGGTTAAAAATTTTCGTCCTATCAATCACACACCCACCGTATCTAGAATAATGGAAAGGATAGTGAAAAATGAACTATTTGTAATCTTGAACAAGGCTAACCTCATCAGCAATTCGCAATACGGCTTCACGCAAGTCGATTCTGCGCAACGTGCCAGATAGACTTTTTAAACCACACAACGGCTACCAAAAACAACGGAAAAAGTATTGTAATCCCGTTCCTGGATATGCAAAATGCCTTTGATAGAGTGCCTCACAGAAGCTTACAGAACCAACTGAAAGCTATAGGCATTGGAGAACCGGTTTTATTAGCTGTCTTCATATCTTATTGGTAGACAGCAGGTTGTGCGTATAGGCGACCATTTCTCTAAACAGAAAGCAATCACTAGTGGAGTGATTCAAAGGAGTGTTCTTGGTCTTCTTCTTTTTCTAATATATATTAACGATATATTCCAGAGAATAAAAAATGGTGTTAAATTTGATTTTATTGGTGACATTAAAGTTGTCTACTCACAACTAGGTGTAAACACCCAAGAAGACCTACGTCTCATTCAGGATGACCTATCTACCTTTGACTTCTGATGCCAACCGTGGCAGATGTCATTTGCCGTGGACAAGTGTAATATTTTGTCGTACAAATGCCAGATACCGCCAGACAGCTTAGTAATACAAGGCACATATATCTCGCAATGCAGGGCAGTTCGCGTCTTGGACGTGCGATATGCAGTCACGTTTAACTTTGCGGAACATTGTGACTTCCAAGTTTCGAAAGCCATGAAGACCATCGGTTACATTTGCCATCATTTTTACCCCACAGAATCTCGCATTTCGCTTTACAAAACATATGCATTGCCGTGTATGGAATACTGTAAAGTGGTGTAGTCTAATCTGTGGAAATCTGACCAGCACGCTCTTGAGAGTGTTCAGAGACGCTTCACGAAAAAGCTATGTGGATATTCCTCAAAGTTGACATACAGGGAGCGATGTGATAAACTTGAATTTGACGCAGTTTGGCTTCGGAGAATGAAGCTGAATCTATGTTTTCTTTACAGAATCATAAATTGTTAAATTCGTAGTCTTGATAGCGGTGTTCACGTATCTTTAAACAGCAGTTATCCAACCCGTAACAAAGAGGTAAAAGTCATGATTCCATAATTTACTAAGAGAATCAACGTTTCTTTCCAACACACTATTCAAAGATTTGGAACAAATTTCTAAGTGATATCAGAAAATGCTATACACTTTGCAATTTTAAGCTTGAGAGTAGTAAGCAGTTAACCGTACAAAATGTGATTAATATGTTCGGGACATCACAGTCCCTAGATAACGTTTTCGAAAACGGTATCCATGGTGCCTGAATAAATCTTCAAAACACATAACATTTCAAACAACAGCCCCTCCATTTCAATTCATTTTTTCTTGGCCCTAACATCTGTCATGTGATTGTGAAGAATCCTGGCTCAATGGCAGGAAAAAATAGCAGAACGATTCTGATTACTTTGTGTTACCTAATTTGAAATTGCGCCCATGTTTATTTCTGAGAAAGTATTAATGCAATGTCATGGAAAGGTTGTACCATTATTTGATCTGTTCCTTCTATGGAACAGCTTCTCGCATCGTCGAGGAATATACAATTTATTTATCTATTTACCACAGGATGCGTCGCTTGAGGCCCGTTGGTCATTAACGAAGGGGAGGCTTAACTCGCTTTGTTCCCCTGAAGTATTCAAAAGTCGGACCTGTCAAACAGCATTGGTTTGATACGGAATATAGACAGCGCGACGGCGTCTCAAACTTTGACATAGATACATCAGCTCGGGTTGTGATGAAGAGAACACAGTGTACAAGAAACAGCGTAAGTTATGTAACGCCGCAAAGATCAAGAAACGCAAGCAGTTCGAAAAGGAGCTAGTATCCTTGGCCACAACTGTACCCAAAAGAATATTTGTCTATTTGAAACGTCAACTGAAACTTGGAGGGCGACCTACTGGTCTTAGAGAGCTTGGACGGACAGACGCTCATTTCGAGTGCGGAGGCCTTAGCTACACACGATACTTAGCTACACGACACACGATCAGGAATTCAACCCATGACCCATCAATACTTGCGACGCACCACTAATCAGTAGCTTACGCCATTAGGCCATGGGGGATGTCTCTGAATTATCATAACTCATAAGCCACGTGCGATATTGTGCTACCCATTACCCGGTGGCATATAAGTTACGAGTTATGCAGAGGACAGAGTTAGCCCCTAAAGTGACGGTCACAATAGCAACTACGTAGGGAATAGCTATCAAAGGATGTTGCATCAAGTGTTGTATGAGTTTCATCGAGAGTAAAGCGAACTAGATGGCGACTCATTCGCGATTAACGACCGAAGTAAAGCTCTTGTTTCATGCAAAGTGCGACACTATCGATCATTTCTTGAAACATCAGTCAGTGAAACAATTCAACAGTCACCAGTATGGTTAAATTTAAAACTCCGTTCACCAGCGGTATGTAGCAACAATACAATGTATAACTAAGCAGGTGGCTAGCTTCTCATTACATTTGTGAAACAGGATTCAATGGGTAATCAAAAACAGATGTAAGAAAACGAGAAGAAATGTAATCGGGTGACGGAGCCACGGTCGATTTCGTAGAAAAGAGTTAGAATTAATGCGATTGATCAAACGAACGGTATCGAAAACACGAACAGATGGTATGAGACCGTTGTCGCATTGCTTATGTTCAACAGCAAGGTTGCGTCAGCGATTTTCAGGAAATTTTTTGGTTTATGTGGACGCCAGATTAAAAAGTACTCATTGCTACTAAAGAGCAACAGACAAGGAAGTAACCGAGACACCGTGAAACTGTTATTGACTCGAGTGCTGAATACTGTACTGTGGGAGCAAGTAGACATGTATATCTGTACGACTCCGTCGCAATTTCCTCAGAATTCAGTGATCGGTTGTGCCTGTGCGTTATCGTGTTTCGAAAGGTGCCTGGGTTTCAACTGGAACGAACGTATAAAGAACGACAGTTTGTGTGTAAATGTATCTTAGATGGTTCGACGTGCTGGCTTCAACGGGAGTTCATTATATGGCCAGCCGTTGCTGATTTTGACATGAGTGCAGCATCTTTTTGTAGGTTCAAGTGCTCACGATCACACTGATGTAACAATCGTTGTGCATTCTCATTCCAAAAGCGGATGCCACGTCGACTACCGAGATCAAATCAAAATGGTTGAAAAAGAGAGCTGGGTATGCGGACCAGGGAACGGTGGAAAAAGACACCAATGTATCGGAAATGTTGCCAACTGAAGTAACAAAAAAGGTGATCACATAAAACAGGTAGCATCAAACGAGGTGAAGTTCTGGTGATTGGCGATTGCTAAACTATATGACCGGGAACAATGCCAACAATACTTCCGTTGGAAAACTACATCATTAAAATGGCAAACCTGAGTAGCGAAGAAAGCAATGGCGTAAACACGGACAATGGTTCGTCTAAACCGTCAGTGGGTACTGACCAAGTGGGTTCCTGACTACAATTATGCATGCATCGCTATGCCACCAGTGAAAGAGCCCATGTTAGTCAGAAGCCAGATTCCTAGCTTAGGGATTCATCCGTCGGATGCATTAGTATGGGGGATTTGGATGGCAATGCTAGGATAAAAGGTAAGGAAGATGCATCGTAAGTACAATATGTAGGAAGGTGGGATTCATTGATGCCAAAACTTCATAAGGAATCGGATTTTTACGAAAGACGAATTCAAGAAACCCCAAATTCGCCAAAAAAAACGCAGTCTGGTGTCAGCTCACAGTTCGACCAATGCACAGTAGCTTATTGTGGGCACGGAGAATCGGTAGGAAAAGGAAGAAGCCACACATAACCCATGCTACAGAATGTGTGTATGCATAACGCACTACAGGGAGTCACGCAGACATCCGTTTCAATGGTTGGCGATGACCTCAGCAGCGGACCGATGTACGTGTTGTTAGTACCTTAGATTGCAGATCGATAGGCACACGCTTTTTGCGAGGTTATCACCTATTCGTTTCAGTATGGGCCTAACCTGTTGCACACCAAACGAAAAACCGCAAAACGATCAGAAAAGACACGAATTGTTATAAATAGCGTGGGAGCCAGACCGCGTTAATGCTAAATCTAGGTCCACACTAAACTTGGACAATGCTTTGTGAAATGACCAAACACGAATTAATGAGTTTCAAACTGAACAGTCGTGACCAATCTCATGGATACAGTAGAACTTGTCCCGCAAAGATGTTTATTCCCTGTCCATCAATTACAAGCAGGAGCATGTGGTGTTAAACGAACAATAAATTTCATGCGCGTTTTCTCGATAATATCCAGGTACGCATATGAGGATAAAGATTGGAAAAGTTAGTTTCGGGCGCCTTCTTCGCGCCATTTAATGTGTAACAAAAAGATCAAGATGCAAGAGCATATTTCAGCGACGGTGGATGGTCATGTTTGGTGTCACCAGCGTGATTTTAATTCATTAGTGCCCTCAAAGCAGGTTTGCTGTATATCAAGAAGGACAACTTCAGAGGTAAGGCAACCACGATAGACGAAGTCAGCCAGGGGAAGTGTTCGGCGCTACCACCAGGTCCAAGAGCTGAATCAACAACTGAAGCCATCGCGGGTTCAGTATACTGGCCGTTATAGATGATGATTCAAATATTCATCAATCTGGAGCTTGGAACAATGTGAGCCTAGGATAAACTACCCACATGATAAGGGAGCTTCCCGGAGTTGCCAAAGTGTACAATTCTATGGCTGTTCTGTCCATTGCTCCCGAAGTAGATGATTCGTCCGGTCAATACTGAATACTGAGAAAATGCAGCGAGTAGAGTAACCTCTGTGTAACCACAACTAATATTTTTCAAGCAAATCTGCCTACTACGATGGTGATTATTCTCGAAATCTCAAGTCGGCAAAAGTGCGAGTAAAGGCGTTACTTAAACTCCCGCATCGAATTTGCTTCGATTATGTTTGCAAGCAGGTTGTTCCAAATATTCACCACCCTCCGCTCGAAGTAAATAAATATTTTATTCCTGGCAGTGCGAGGCACGCCTGCGAAGGCATGAGCATGACAATACAAACAAGTGCGGTCAGTAACTGTATAAAAATATAGCATGTTAACCAGTAACATAATGGATTTGTGTCTAACTATAATGTTGAAATCAGGATACTTTTTCACCGCAGTTGGGCTAAATCAACTTCCACTTAAATTGAGTCCTTTTAAGCTGAATAAAATTCATCCCTTTCTAGTTGGGTTGTTTTGCCTAGCTGAATAATCTTCTGGTAACTGGCCACGTTGCTTAAGCTAATTGTGATTAGCTTCGTTAACTTTATTGCGACTGTAGCATGTTTTGAGTAACTTCTGGACATTTTATACTTATCGCAGATTCGGTGCTAACCAACTTACTTTATGTGCAATTTAGGGAAGAGTTATGTCTGCATAGCGGCATTCTTACAGATATATTTCATTTCATAATGTCATTTCAAGTGATTGGCTGTTGTTTGATATCCCAGGTGTGGCTGTGCTTGATGTGTATGTTGACAAGGTGCCCACTTGTCCATTACCACCACCTCGTCCATCTGGCTCCAGGAGACAGTTGGTCGTTGCTGGAGGAGACGGGGTGACGCTCCTTGTAGTCGTGCTAGATTCGAAGAGTGGCTCCATAAACTGTATAGAGCGGACTACGGTCCAGCCACCGCCTTGTGTGCGCTTGATTTCCCCAAATACAGTGTGCTTGTGTTTGCCTGTGAAGGAGTGTGGGCCGGCTCCGTTGATGAAACGTGGCTCCCATTCACATGCCTCTCGGTCTTATTCCTTCGGGTTTACAATGAATATGGGATGTGTGGTTGGAGCTGTGGGTGGTGCAACGCAAGCCATCTATGGTCCCTCTGTAGGCGCAGGCGTTCTGTGGCTGGACACAGTGACAGGCAAATCCGAAACCGGATGCCGCCAACAATACGTGGAAACATAAAGATAATTGGCTGTTGCTGGGCATCCCCGGTGTGGCCGCGCTTGATGTGCATGTTACCAACGTGCCTACCTATCTAGTACCAACTACCTCATCTCCACTGACTCTAGGAGACAGTTGGTTGTTGCTGGAGGGGATGGATTGCACGGTCCTTGTGGTCGTGCTAGGCTCGAAGAGTGGTTCCATGCACTCAATGTGGAGTGGAGTACGATCCAGCAATCGCCTTGTGTGCGACTGATTCCCAAATACAGCGTGCTTGTGTTTACCACGTTGATAAGATGTGGCTCCCATCCACATGTCCCCCGGTCTTATTCCTTCGAGTTCACACTAGATATTGGGTGTGTGGGTGGTGAAGCGCAACCCACCCATGGTGCCTCTGTAGACGCAGGCGTCCTGTGGCTGGCCACAGTGACAGATAAATCCGAAATCAGATGCCGCCAAATGTATGTGTTGGTAGGCATGGGGAGTGAACATGGGAGGTGTGACTGAATCCATGTTTCTTTGCTGTGTTCACCATCGTATGAAGGGATCAATGGAACTCTTCGAATTGGATGACGTTTGTGAAGTGGGGAGCCTCCGGAAAAAAAGAGGCAGTGACTTTAGTTAGTAGCGAGTCACCTCCGCCACGTCGCAGTGTTGTTAAACATACCTTGGTTGCATTTTATGGGGGGAACGCTTGCGAAGCGAACACCCACCACGATCTGGGACACTACCGCCGAACTCTTCGCTGGAACGGGATAAACCCGAACCACCCAGCTGGCACTACGTGGAGCTTGTTCGGCTAGCCAGTGGTGAGCGACCCACTTCAAATACGGTACAAGCTTGTACCGGTGTGCGCAGATGAAGCAGTGGCCTCAATATGGGGTAAGCACCCAGATGCAATATCCAGTGCGTCATGATGAGATCAACCCGCATTCGACGATAAGACAGGGTGTACAACCCCTCTCTTACACCGGTCTTTATATGGCACAGCACGTAAACTGGGGATTAGACTGGTCGAGGGATACCACTCGCCCAGGTGGTTGTCCACCTGCACTCTCCACGTCCGACCAATAAGGAAGTCACTGATCACTGATGCAGTGGGCCACCAACACTGCACACATTCAGCTTGCGAAAGAGGATCTCGTGGTTCACCTTGTCAAACGCTTTACTGTAATCGATGTAAATGACGTCAACCGACTTCCTTGGTTTAGCTCTTGCAGTCATTCGTGCCTCGAGAGCAGCAGGCTCGTGATGCATGACCGACCTTACATGAAACTGTGCTGCGCATGCGTCAAGATGCTTTTCGACTCGAGTTACTGCAGAAGATCACGATTCACGATCTGCTCGAGTGCCTTAGCTCAAAGGGAGGTCATGCATATCGGCCCGTAGCTGTCCACCTTGCTCGGATCGCCGCCTTTCGGAATCAGTTTCACCAATGAATATCTCCAGTCGCTCGGCAACGAACCGGCGGATGGCGAACTGTTTAATAGCTCAGTCATTGAAGGCGAGATGATGGCGGATAGCGATTAGAGGATCAACGGATGGAGCCCATCAGGCTCGGTACCGTCAAGACAGGCGAGTAATTTGCGCACATCCTAGACGCTGCACTCTAAGCTATCCTGCTCGCTAGGAGCGATTTCTGTCGAATTCGTTACGCGCACCTGGTTATCTGCAAAAACGGAAGCGAAGTGCGCCGCCAATGCGGAAGCACGCTCAGTGCCGGAAAATAGAGTTCATCCATCCGAGCCCTCCAACACAGGCACACTACCTGTCAGCTTTCGGCGCGACTTCACGTATGCAAAGATCCTCTTTGGAGTTGTTTTTGCTGACTTTGCAAGTTGTTTCCCCGCCTTCAGTGCGCCGCTTTAGTTCGATCACGGCAGACTGGATTCATGTCTGCGCGCACATGGATCTTCAAACCCTTAAATCCACCAAGGCGTGAGAATATCAACCTCGGACCAGCTTCGTCAGAAAAGTGACCCTCAGTTTTCTTTCCCAGACGGGCAATTTGCATCACTTTCAACCCGTCTTTACCAATATCGAGCAGTCTATCAATCTGACTCTGCAGAAACTCGACGTCGTGTTCATAGCGAACCAAAGGGTTCGAATCCGACGATTCAGGTCGCTGGACGTTCTTTTCGGTTTCGTTGGCTTTTCCGTTTGCGTTTGCCAGAGTTCATCGCTACCTGGCTTGTCACACATCCGACAATGTAACTATCATTCGGACGAATCGAAGCCCCAGAAGCATCATGCGCATCCAACCAGTAGGACTGAGTCGACTCATAAGTGGTTCTATTAAGAACCAGTGGTAATTGAACTATTCATTTACCTAGGCAAATGTACCGGCTTCCCTGCTCGAAGCACCGACGAGACCACTACACATAACTGCAGGGTTGATCCTGTTTATCGGTGCTCCAGTCACTCGAGAGGAGTGCGATATAAGATCAGTAAGCAAAACTACTGTTTACATAGCTGCGACGCAGCCACAACCGTAGTATAGACTGGAGATGGTGTCGATTGGAGTTGAGAAGATTAGAAATGAATACCACCGAGATCCGTGAGTGTATGGCAACGAAGTGTTTTGTGCCGCGCGGGGCCAATTGTTGAATTTTTACCATCGAATTTGTCCAAACCATTCCCCGCATGCCTACTGACAAGATAGCCCGGAGTACGTTGTCACTGCCGCATTAGATTAAATGAAGCAGTGGGGCAGTTAGTCGGTTCAGTTTGTGAAATAAGAGTAGTGCACTGCCGTGCGATGGAGCAAGTTGTCTCAAATCAGGTGGCCAAAATAAATGACTATTAAGCTAAGCATAGGAGGAACGAGCATGTGATCACATAGTTGGACAGAGTAGGTAGCACTGGAGCATAAGTGATAGAAAGCTAGAACGTCACTTCCTAATTGCACCATACGGGATGGAGTAGCTAACTAGTGATTTCAAGACAATGGCAGAGACCGATCCGATGAGCCTATTTGTATTGATCTAATATGACATTGGCTGATCGTTGCAGGGTTTCCTCCAAGTAGGTGCAGCATACGCGGATAACATATGCCGAGACAGCTGGCTAGTTGGTATGGATAGCAAGTAAGTAAGCTTTTGAAGGCGACCAGAATTAAACAGGTACTCGAATGATGCACCAGAAGACACCGGATGGTGAATCATGTCGTAAGTCATCGGTTCCCCACCAGACACGATCAACAACGAGGACAGTCAGTCACCTAGTGTCCTGGCTCAACAATGATAACTGACGGTGCAATACAGACTGAAATTGCAGCTTCGCGTGCTGCCTGACTAGTCTTAACCAGTAAACATCACCGAGGATGAACACTTAACCGAAGCAAGAAGAGCGAATGTTGTTCAGACACGCGAGGCCGTATGCTCAAAATTGGAACAAGTGATTCAGACCGATCAACAACCTAGAAATGAGGTGAGTCACTTAGAGCTTATGACAACGGGATCAAGTTCATTCCAAGACATCCTGCCGTACGGTCGCCGCCATATAACTCGAAGTGTTTGTGCCGGAAAACTGCACTGCTGAGACAGAGAATGTGAGCATCGAATGGAGAGCGGTAGTCATTATGCATGTGGCAAACATGCGATGTTTTGATTCTGGAAATTGACAGGCGTAGGTGCTTATATTGAGAAATTGCCCAATAAAACCAAAGGATCGGCGTCATCATTCGTTGGGTGTCACTCTGCCGTCAATATTGCGGTGCCCTATCGACTGTTACTGTTAAGGTTCATGTCTTAAGCTCCCAGGCCTTGTTTGCGAGTGTTTATGTTTTATTTCCAGTTTAAATGCTACACGCCGTTTGTCTCTTGGAGAAGATAGGGGTGAAAGTGCCAAAAAAAGTTTGGAAATTTAAGCGACGCGTATCCCGTCGGAAATTCAACGGTGTCAAGGCCAGAACTGAGATAACGATGCTACTGAACAAAAGTAATATATCAAAGTGAGCAAGTTCCTAACGACTCCCAAATTCAAATGCACGAAGAGTTGATTCGCCAACACAAAAGCGATCTCTCGGTCAAATCCCCAGTCTCACAAGCAACTCAGTTACCGAGTAGAATATAGCGTAATGCAAGAATGAGCGTCGCACCAGTCTGCAATCAGTATAGAGATAAAGAAAAGCTAGGATAAAACCTCTGGTGTGCAAACACAATTAACTTACATCTAGAAAATGAACAATTCACTACAATAAGTTTCGTGTGAATTATCGAGGCCACTATATTTTTGTTTTAAGGAACGAGTACTAAAGTTTTGTATATAACATGAAAACTGCTATGTTTAATTTTTTAAACTGCTGATTGTGGGAACGCCGCGTTTATGTTTACATGAAGTTTAATGCAGGCATTTGCGCACACACCATCCATGTTGACAGCTGTTCATTAGTTAGTAACTGGCGTTTCTACTCTTTCACCTACCGTAACAGATTACTGATTTGGTTTCACACATCAAATTGCGTCCTCTTAGTTATGTGCACATTGAACCATTGACAAAGTAGGTATTCCCCAGTACATAAGTGTTTAATGCAAGAAACGGGATATTAAACGCTTACATAAAAAGAATTGTCTGATTTTCGTCAAACCTTTATTTTCGCGCTGCAGACTGGTGGAATGCTACCGAGTACGGGTGGGTATAATTTGGAAGCAGAACGTGACTAACTCGGAAATAGTGACACAGAAAATAGGACACGGTAGACGGCCAGAGAGGTGATGTCAGGAGTGGACTCAGTCCAAACAGGGGCTTGATATGTGGACAGACTTGACTACACAAGATGTTCCGACTACAAAGAGTATGCATCAAGCAGCTGGATGCATTGATGTTGGGTTTCTGAATTGCAGTGTAATAACTAAACTAAATAACGACGAACGGAGAATCCGTAGCTAAGAATAGCGATGAAACGAAAGCTGAAAGTAGAGTGACACGATTCAGTTGCCTTAGACCAATCCGAGTGAAGGTTATTTGAGGGGGGCAGATCGATCACAGACCAGCAGAACTGGGGGAACCGGCACAAAGATGTCACGGTGTGGTGCTGTAAACGCCGCCTGAATAAGAAGGTGAACAGTATTAAGGGTGCCAGTTTGCTTTGAACCATAAGTCATGTGATGCCTTTGCTAATCTCACAGGAATCGATGCTAGATCGACGGGAACCGACAAAGACGGTCAAGTGGTTGGAAATCTAACTGGAACTATCCTCGAAATGCAAGAAATAATAGGTCCTAACGTTAAGACTAGCTGCTCGAATGCCTACAGAAAGACGAGCAAAAACACGAAAATGAGGATTTGTGATAATGAAACGATGTTGCAAAGAGTAAAAAAGGCATCAGCAGTACGCAATACTGATGTCTCGCTGCTGCACAACCATCAGTCGCACGTGGGCTAAGGATACTGTGAGTCGCCCTGCCCCTACGCAGGCCCAAATCCGCGCCGTCAGACTACAAAATAAGCATGTTACCTTTAGGCTACGGACCGGCAACGAGTCTAAAAAGCGGAATATATTCATCTAAAAGCATAAGATAAATTGCTGGCGCTACGAGCAAACGGAACTTCGTATCATACACAAACATCCCTGAGCCTTCGGTGACCTAACTTATGCCGGTTCCGCAACTCGAACAAGCCTTGCATACAAGTCAATGTACCACACGCAATGCGTGACACCAAGTAAAATTATTTTAACTGTCCATCGCATGAGAGGTGAGAAAGCCCTGGATGGATTACGTCGAAAGCGGGAATATAGCCTGAGAGTAAAGTAAAGAGATAAGCGCGCTCCTGGACTCGGTTTCTAAGTGCCATATCCTCCGTTCGGGCATTCTGATGTTATGTAACCCCATTCGAGCTGGCCTGTTAGGTTGAACTGTTTGCATTTTAAGTCGTTGTCCATATTCATTAACTGCACCTATGGTGTAATGTTGTAAACCGGTGTGTAAAAGAATGAAAATGGTATATAAATTCGTGAGACCTGAAATCACGTTCAGCAACTCAATCGCATCGTACGACTGGGGATAGGCAACGGACAGCGCACAAATCATTGATAGAGCCTGGGAGATGGATGGTTTCAGGAAAGCCGCAACCAATAGTCATGTGGTTCAAAACAATTGCAATTGGTCGTAAACTGTTTAAAAATACACACGGGTGGAACGTGAAGAGGGGTAGCGGGGTAACGTTTAGGAATGAGAAGCGTCATTGCGGAAATCGCGTCCGAGAGACAGGAGTATACAGCGCCCAGACCAGAATGGAGCATCAAATGTCAAAGTGTACACAGATGGGGTACATCAATTGCAGCATTAATAATTACACTGGGGTAAAAGTCACACTGTCTGTGGGAAGCAGCGTGAAGAGAAAACTGAGTATACTGCGACATAGCTCGTACGTACGCGGAGTTGAACTGACGACTACAGGATTACAAAGCAGATGTATAATTCTTTCGGCCAAGACCCGGCAAATCGGAGCTAAGCTTAAAAGTTGGCAGTAAACAGAAGTGGAAGTAAACCAGTACAAAAAGACGGTGACTGATAGGCAGTGATTTGGTCCCCTATAATCTGACGGAATCGAAAGGGGTGGTACTCCAAGCCATTTCCAGTCGCAGCGTAAGCTGGAGAGGGATTAATAGCGTATTTCAATGCCTCCAAATAGCTGGCACGTAGGAAATGGTAGTTTGTGGTTTTCTGTAGCTCGGTTTATCCAGTGAGTCTAAGTAGGGAGAGACGGCGTGGTCGGGTAGCCCGTAAGGCTGACTTGAATAGAGAAATCCATACAAGAAACTGATGGAAAATGCCCGTGCCCAAAAGGACATTTGTAACAGTAAAGCGAGTAGATAACCCGCAGGTAGGCAGTTCACCTGAGTTCAGATAAACAATAATAAATGACCCGGGCAGAGAAGTGCAGTGGATCCAGTTGCTACGACCCGTGTCACTATGACAACAGCAAGTAAAAATGGCACAAATGAGCCGTCCGATAGGGTTTGCCACTCATCGCTGGGCTCATCCCCACAGGGACTGCACACAACAACCTAACGAAATCTCATGTACAGTTTCTTCACATTTATGATGCGCCATAAACTAGCCACCCCATTGTAAACTCTTCAAAGTGAAAGATAAACTTAGCAAAGAGGAAGAAACTGGTGTGATTTATAAGATCTGCTGCCGGAACTGCGACAAATACTATGTGGGACAGACTGGAAGAAAGCTTGGCACAAGGCTACACGAACACAGCCTAGCCATTTGTCGCTACGATCAGAACTCCCTGATGTCAGTGCATATGGATGCTGAGAACCATCAATTCGACCTAGAGTATGCCAGTATCCTCGGAAGAGCTAAAAGCCTGCAAGCACGTCAGTTCATTGAAGCCTGGCATTCAAAGCAGAACTCGATCAATAAGCACTTGGACATTGAAGCCGCTTACGAGGCACTGAGAACCAGGCCCCTGAAGCCGCACTGATGATGTTGCCTAGACAGGCAACGAAACGTCGCACCATGATCACTCAGCTGGGAGAACAGCTCAAAACCTGCACCCCATGGTTTTGCCTAACTACGTGCAGCGAAACCATATAATCCGCGCCAAGATAAGTGGTCAGCGGTCGAATGGGGGGACATGACTTAGCCAGCCTAGTTGACATTCCGATGCGGCACCATAGAGTCTCTAGCATAACAATAACTGGCCTTGTTAACTCGGTAACCTAGTTGAGTGTAAGCATCCGTGATCGAAGGTGACCCGTCTCTCAATATTTGCAGTGCGAAGTGGTCTTATCGATACGTTGAATGAAGCTGAAATCCCAAATAATGACAACTGGGATAAGCTGGCTCAAACACTTTGCAACGGGAAAATGGACACAAAATGAAGTACTGCGCAGATCAAACACGTGATGAGACACACAATTGATGAGTTTGTTTGAAAATCAGAGGAAGCAGAGATGCCAGAGGAAGAATACCCGGCAACGAAATGCTAGCTGGAAATCGTGAATGGGAGACACAAAGCGCTGTACAACGCAAGTGTGCAAAAGATGCGGACTAAGTGTGCGCTGGTTCTCACAGTGGAAGAATTGGCCTGAGCACCAGCTCAGTACTCGCTGAGGGAAGGGCAAGCGTGTTGGTGAGACCAATGGGAGCAATATGAATAAGAAAAAAGTTCGGGTTTGATGATATGTTTTCAGCCCACTCCTGTAACAACAGCAGGGTAAAGGATAATGTCCTTAAAACAGGATTTCCAATAATTGGTCGGTCTCTGATCACCGGACAAGATCATCCGGAAAAGCGAGGGCTCCGGCGAGGTGTGTGGTAGTTTAGATAAATGGTGACGTTCTACCAACCATATTTAGGACAGAAGATGACGCATCAGTGGCATAGAGAGAGTATCGAATAAACCTACATCTCGAAGCACCAGCAAACAAAGCGGGTGCGCGAAAACCACACATACGTGTCGTAAAAAGGAAGTGGAAGCCTTCGCATAAAACAAAATATTTGGATTGCACTTAGGAAGAAAAGGAGAGCTAAGGGGAATCTCAGAACCTGTCTACATTCAAATACACACCTCGTGAGCAAAGCTTAGGTCATAACAAAGTGGTAAAGGAAACCCACGAATAACAATCACATCGAGAATATGCGGTGCGCAGATAGAGTGCGTGTTAGAGTGGATAACAGAGAGAAATGGATAGGCCGTGTTGCCGACCAATACAGAACTTGCATCCAAACATCTTCGGGTGCTCAGCACAAGGATGGCCAGAGGAACAAAAGCAATTTGGGAGAAATAGTAACAAGCAGCGGTTCAAACGAATTGAAAAATCAGAAACACCTGTGAGGTCTGCGAAACGAAGACTTTTGTGAGCAGGTGTACGAAAGCATGAAAGCGCCAAGAGAGTGGAAAATGATGAACGGGAACAGGAAAGTAGAAAAGTAACGAGTATACACAGCAGATCACAGAATGATTTGATTTTTTGAGCTATGCACCAGCTCTTTGTACGGAAGAACGATACAATTGAGCACGATGATCTCCGCCGGGACTTCCACGTTGGAGCCTAGAGTAGAGGAAGTAAAGGGAAAACGATGAAACTCTAGCGATAAAAGAAAAAGTAAAATTAAAAAGCCTTGCTACTGAAGTAGTAGCACTACTTCAAACCCTGTAAAAATGACTCAATCATCGAGCAGAAACAAGAAGCGACTACAAATTGGAAGAAAAAAGCAAAACCGCCAAAGCGTTGTTATCCTGAGATGGTAGAGCAATCAAACGGTATGAGGATAGTGGAGTGGTTGCGGTGTTGCTCGTTTTCAGGACCGGTTTCGCCTTTGTTCTGACTTATCAGGTGGAAGTACCTGAGCTGGTCGTGGAACTTAGGTTTTAAGGGCTGATGCTTTGATCACTAGGTCACTGAGATCCATGAGCAACGTTCTGCATTCAGACAGTTCACAGAGGTTGCAAAGGAGAACTAGTCTGTCATTCACTGCATTAAAGTGGACGAATACAAGTGAGAACACTGCGGTCCAAACGTTCATACAATGTAGCTGTAGGTAGTAGCAGCAAAGTCGTGCAATCGAAATGCAATCCCCAAATGCGCTGCAATTGCTTTCGAGTGGCTAATGCTAAAGCGTTATACCTGCTGCCCCATTTCCGAAGGTTGATGACGTGTCAATGCCAACTCGCAGAAGATTTGATGAGTGCACGACACGATTCATAGAAAACCATGAAATTAAGAGGAAGAACTAATAGGATGTACAACAGTTAGAAAAAGAACCAATTGTGAAGAAACACAAAAACATCAGTCTTTTTGCCCATTCCGAATGCCATCTTGCGCTTTTTGGCCGCATTTTAGGAGCTAATGCTTTGAAAGTCGGGGATCCATGCAAGCTAGGGAATATTAGTTTCACTGTAACCGAGTTCAGCCCATTGTTTTAAGCGTTGTAAGCCAATAGCATTCTTCATCCTGGGTCCCACACCAGGAAGGGGTACACAGGGGGGCAACGACAGCTAGGCAAGATGTCAATGATTTCACGCTTTGTCCCCAAATGGTCGACTGACCTCCAAGCAGTCACTTCCAATGCGGCCTTACGTATGGAAAAAAGAGCGTGAGGTGGTAACCGTTCGTTAGGCATGGGTGGAATGTGGCCAAATCATTGCAAATGGTGTGAGGGAACAAGCCCACGGAGAGGAAAATCCGCATTGCTCAAAGACGCGATATTTGATATCATTACTGCGCACTGGGTGTTGCCATCACACATAGGCGATGGTCTGTAAATAGCCACTGTCAAACGCCGAAAGCTTTCGCGGAGCGGCCAAGATTCGCAAGCATACAACAAGATCGCACGAACACAGACAAATACGTGTACGAACATCTGGGACAGCGCATACATGAAAATTAAATTTAGAAACAATCGCAATATGCTTAACAGACGACGGCCAAGAGTGCGCCCGGGGAAAATTGATAAGGAAAGGTGTCCCGTGGAATAAGCAAATACGTTGGGAGATATTGTTTGGGAAGAAATTAGTGCTTATGTTAAATTACCACCGACCTTCAACAACGGTGTGAGATGGAGGAACGATATAAATTTTATGTTTAGCTTCACAACTGACGAGCCTATGAAAACTGTGCACCGGAGTGTATTTATGCATCGAGGAGCTGCTTCAAGGAGATGGGGTCAGGGAAATCGATGGTTAGATACTCTTCCATCCTGTATTCTTACGTTTTCCCCGACACTCATCAGCCTGGACCATCATGACTGAGTAGCAATAAAATTTCGGCCAAAACCAATAGAAATATGACCCAGAGTTGGACAAAACCGCTAGCCAATAATATCAGCTTTCACGAACGAATCGCCGCAAAGCTCTATTTACAACATCAATGGTGTAGCTTAAAAGATCAGCTCACTGGCTGCAGGAGTTTGACACCTGGAAAATTGACCAACCAAAAATAGCGAAGGGAAAACCTGAGCAGAAGTGATTCACGCGACCAGATTGTAAATAATAAGCGATAAGCCGTGGACAGTTTGATTCAGCTTATGTGTCCAGTTGTGATCTGAATTCAGTCACAACGGCATGGGACGATATCAAACTCACTGATGCGCCTGCACACTGGCTTCCGCGACATGCGTTGTTTGCGCGACCGGAGTCTGAGCGGAAGAAGAGGAGGGGAGGCCAGGCGAGGACTTGGTGAAGAGGAATAAAACAACCTCACTTCGAATTTGCTGTCGGTCGGTGCCTCCCGACTGTCAGACTGGGATCCCAAGGGAGACAAACATGGTTGCTTGGGTACACTTGTAGACATGGCGAAGAGCCGACCTTAAAAACCTTCGTGTTGTAAGTTTCTTCGCTCCTTCTCCTCCGCTTTAGCCTCCCTCTGTAACGACGATCGCATTACTGGTGCATAATACTACACGAGTCGTTTTTTTGTAATGGTAGTAACAGTACGATTTGTCATTTATCTTATATTTTTGTATTGCGGCACAATAGCAAGCGTGCAATGGAAACTCACCGATGACGGTGATGGATGGGTTCAGCTGGCCTTTCGTATTGAAGACCGGTAAAACATCCAACTTGGTGAAAGGTTTGTCTGGATTCGGGTCATTTGGAGTGCCTTCAACACGGGCCCACTGACCAACGATAGCGTTCCAACCGATAACCGCGTTCAGGCAGCATGCATGTTCACGAATCTCCGCATAACGTAGCACGATGCAATCACGCAATCGAACACCCCCGCGTATGATGGCACCCTCGCTTATGCTCACATTCGGACCGAGCTAAGAATGGAACATAGCGATAACGTTAGGGGAGGGAGGTGCAAAGAACGCAACCATCGCAATTGTATGATAAGATAGTGTGATTGAAGTTATAGAATTGGTAAAATGAGAGAAAACGCTATAGTTCCAGAGATAAAAGTAAGCGATGCTTCTGCTAAATCCCGCAGGAAAACTGGAAGGCTTTAGATGCTATCCAAGGTGCGCAGTGGTGAAAACAGGACGAATGAAGCCAGTCGTATGTATGAATAGCATAAGTTTGGCTAAACAATCATTGTGTAAAAAACAAGGATCGACTACTATGGTGGGTTATTGCCGCACCGGAGGAAAGCGTAGACAACACAGAATAATGATAATAAATCGCCGGCTGCACGCCGTAACGGCGCTTCACTGCCACGCGACCAGAACCAATTGCGCGTGAGGTGAGTATACCGCGTGGACGCCTGACCCTACGCGGGTTCGAACCGGTGACCTAATGGTTGCAAACCAGACGCGCATAACATTAGGCCACCGGCCGACTAGACAACAAAGTGACAATAAAGAAATAATGATTTCGGAAAAGGGGTATCAAATACGGTTACAAATGACGGTGGATTCAAATCGTAGGAATCGAGTAGTCCACCAAATGGTGTAAAAAGCACATTAAATCACAGAGCGTCGGCGTCTGTGCCAGTCGGCAGATAATACACAAAGAGTGCTTAAGACGACATTCCAGTTCGAAGCTAGCCATTTAGACGTAGCGTTTCATTTCAGTGCATTAGGTGTGACCGCGCAGGGAATTGCACAAGTTTACGCAAGCCTGATTCATCATAAATGAAAGAACGCGCGTGATGATGCGAGTTATACTTGCTGCATACGACGTGTCGGAACTGTCTAGAGCCATGGAGACACGTGTAACTGCGTTCGGTGGGCATGCATCACAAGACGTAAGAATAGATGGAAGCCGCACGACGAGTACTTCATCGAAACTTGGATAAAAACTAAATGGAGTATGTATGCTGCACTCACCACAGCTGTTCGGTCAACTGTTGCCGTGGAGTGAATGAATACATGGCCGATGATGGTCGGACCGGAGGTATCCGTAGGAGTCTCGCCGTTCAGTGTGGCTACAGGAGCAGCAGGTGGGAGGAGGCCGTCACCGCCAAGAGGGTTCAGTGCGGTAGAATTGCGCACAGACGAACGAGCCAGTCGGTGTGGATGAGAGCGTTCGTACAGAGACAGAATGTGACGATTTGCATAGATGACAGCGCTGGAAACAAAGGAAATAAATTGAAATATAAAAGTGATGTGCATAAAGCGCGAGTGGGCGCAAGTGTGTCGGTAGATCCAATAAGCTAAATTTGGTATACAAGAGAATTGTGAGGAGAGTAAGATACTGCAGAAAAATGACCGTCTGCGCAAACAGACTTGGGCATATGAGCTACAACACTTGGGAAAGCGATGTAAAGCCGATTCGTCCCACTGAGGTTCGCTAGCAGCGCGAATTACATCCGCCCAAGTTGCTAGTGTTGTCGAACGGAGTGCGCATTGCCGACCGGTGTCAGAAAGACGTCCAGTGTATTCCCTTCAAATTCATTTGGTTTTAGAGTATCAAGTAAACAAGGCATCAGCAGTACGTCGGCACATCGTACCCAGACTGCTGCAACGAAACCACCACCAGTCGCGCGACAGCTGGACGTACTGCGATGTGACCCGCATCTACGCGCATTCAAACCAGTGACTTTAGGATCACAACACAGATGCGCAATTCTTCTGGCCACCGACCGACCTTAGAACACGATTACGAACAATAATAAAGATATCAGTAATACACCAGTACCTCGTGCTGACACATAGACACCACGCAAGGCTGCCAGCAACTAGATAAGCTCGAATCTGCGGTATGTGCACTGTGAGCCGCTCGGCCGCTGACCGTTGGGACTCATATATAATCACATTAAATAGATCCCTTTGCACTTCAAGTCTGCTGAGATGTGCACATTGTGAGAGTACATCCTGCTGTACAGATGTTTCTTGCTCTTAGTTCACGATCCGACACATGCGCAGATATAATCAAGGGAAGCCGAAATTGCAGTTTCGCATATGAAATTCGGCGCGCATGAGACAGCACAGATTAGAGGATGGAATATGTGATTGAGAAGTGACAGTTCGTTCGTACTATAGGGAGCGTAACTGCAGGCCAGCCGTGGTGAACACGACTGTTTGCGCATGCATCATGATATCCGGGTAAACTGAATTAAGATCAGAAGAAGCATGGGTTAAATAAGTTTCTTCAGGCAAAACGCAACTCTCTGGGTAGTGAATTCGCGCGTAGGAGACACATGATTCAGTTCGATTCTTATGGGCCAAACATTTTAACTGCGTCTGAGTCGACGCTTCCAGTGGCTGAGATTCGTGGTTTCAGTGACAAGCGCATGTCTGTAGGCCTTACTCCTAATGGCCTAGCTTGGATACTTAGTGTGAAAAAGGAAGTCGTGGATAATATAACGCAGGCCACTACCCATAACCCTCTGGAGGCGTATACGTCCCGTGATTGTTCTCAGTCAAGGTGACAGATAGTCGGACGCTGACGGCAACAACTGACTGTGGAATTCTGCGACAATCATATAGACACTTGAAAAATGAGCAGGACTGGAGGGCAGAATAGGCTAGCTAGGTGATGACAAAACGAATAGTTCGTAAGATGCGTAGGTCCCACAAATCGTTCACGTCATTCATTCACTAAAGCAAGTAGCGGAGGTACATGCGAAAGTTGAAAGTGTCAGCCGTCACCCATATCAAAAAGTTAGATTCTGCGTACAACTGAAAGTAGGCAATGCAATTTGTTTGCACGTACGGTGAGTAAAGATCTTTTGTCGATCATCGAATCAACAGACATTGTTGGAGAGGCAATAAGAATGTATAGGGATAAGCAGATATAGAAACCGTGACCATTTAAAAAACCATGAGTGTAGACGCCTAATATGGTGCACCCATCATACTGGAAGGAATGCTTAAAAACGTGTTCAACAATATAGTGGGTGTGATATCGATTAGTCACATCAGAGCATCTTGGGAATAATTCAAGCGCATAGATGGCAGACGGTAATCCAAATTCTGTGGGCACACACGAGACAATGATTACGACATACCCGGCGAATTTGATTTGACTCCAAAATCGAAGAGCGTTGTGGTATAACAAAATAATGGTACCACTTACCAGGAAGCGGCTTGACAAATTCGAGTATCCAAGTGGGATGCACCTACTATGCACTGGGGTCGTAAGTCGTAACTGCAAAACAGACGGGAGACAAGCAAGGCATTTGTGTGTATGTGTGTGCGTGCGTAATGTCTCGAGTGCAAGAGCAATACTATTGTATCCGTCAGTGACAAAAAACAATGGAAATCAGACAAAAGTGAAATCCAAATGATATACATACAAAATGTGGAAAATAGCGCAAGAAAAACAGCGAAAATGTCAAGTTCAGTCTAATTCAGTACAGTTGAACAAATGCGATCTGGGCACCGACGTGTAAGTGGATCCAGTTGTCAGTACTCCCACCACCAGAATAACAATAAACAACAACGGTAAGAAAATGGGGTTGAGTGCAAATGCAACATTAAGAAAGTATCGTAAAGAAGGGGGCACGTTAAACGAATGTGGATGGAATGGGGATTAACAGCTAAACGCAAGAAACCGAATGCAGAAACAGCATAGACTGCACCGTTTCCGACAAGGTCACAACCGTTGGTGTGGGCTATCCCGAGACCCATATATACGAAAAGGTCATGCACCATCCTAAGTGTCTTGGCCAGTTGCTTCATGTCTTTACGACACGTCATGGACTGACCATCTCGCGGTTTCGCACAACTTTGTGTAGCCCCGGCGTATAACGCTAATAAAGGGAGCATGTCAACCAGCGTAAGGAAGATATCACTTACCTACCGTAAGTGGATGAGAATTGGCAAATACCAAAAGGTTTCTTGCTAAAAACCAAACTGGCGCATCCCAGCATCGGTCACCCGGTATTCCCACTAGACGTGAGCAATACTCTGCAAGCACCGGTGGTCCGACGTGGCAAATCGTCCAGCTATCTAATCTATGCAGTAACACCGGTCTTGTCCAAGCGTTATACACCATCGCTGGACAGACTGGCTCATATCCATTAATCTACCTAGGCGGACCTCTGAAATGCCAAATGGGCGATGCTGATACGCGGAGTAACTACACCAGTGATGTGACCGCGATAATTGAGACAGCTATTGAGGTTAGTGAACCGATTCACCACTTCCTAATGGCTGTTCGCTGAGAGCTAGAACCGGTGGCACATAGGTCCAATTTTGCAACAACACCTTGCACTTCTAAAAGCAAAGCCCATGCTGAGGCATGCGGTGTTACGCATCAGTCTGCTCAGCAGTGAGTGTATAGCCACTTCAACAGACTCAAGTAGAGCTAAGTCGCCAGTACATTCAATGTTTATCAGTTCGGCACGCGACAAAACTTCCACATCAGTATAGTTTGAAAGAACCGAGTCATTCATGGTTATTTCGATCACAAAGCTGAGTAGCAAAGGAGATATAAAACAAACTTGGCGAACCCCACTTGTCACGGAGAAATCAAAACAGAGCTTCCCCTAGACTTACAACTGGCCTCGGAAATCGCGGCAGACTTCAGACTAGGATGCATCACAAGCTGGCTTGATCAACAAAGTCGAAGGTGACTTTCAACTCAAGGAAAACCAACATAGTCAGTCGACTGTATGTCTCTGCTATATCACTTAAGGCTGACTTGTCGAACGACCTCGTGGTGCCAGCTGAGTAGTTCGGGTTTTTTCTGTTTCAGCAAACAGTTCAGCAGCAGTGTTCAAGGAAGTGGTTGGTTTTCGTCTGGCAAGCGCTCTCCCCTATACAAAGCCACATATGTCCGTATAACAAAACTGTGACATGGTGGATGTGCCTCGTTACTAAACAAAGTCAGTGCCCTTTGCTTCACTTGGTAGAGCATTTTATTCCAGCAATGTGATGCTGAGAATGTGGGGAGGATTGAGCCCCTGTTTGGCAAGTGATCAAACGGGAGCAGGCTATTCAGTCAAACGCTCACGGTGGTGTCCCATTAGTCAACTCCCTACCTCGGCCTGGACAACCAGATAGTATCGTGCCCTCTGACGAAACCATGGACTCCTGTGTGTTGCGCGCGGCTTACTTTTCACGACAACGGTATCTTCCTTTGATTTCCATGGTTTTTGATGGCTCCATGTTTATTCGTAGACTGTTGCAAATATATACGAACATTTGACGAAGAGTACATGTGAGGTCGATGCAAGCACGAAAGAGGGAGGAAGCAAGTCTGACTTACGCGGACAAGTAAGTTGTTAAAAATGAGTACCGCCGAGAAGTTTGAAAGCAATAGAAGAAAGGCTAATGCCACGATAATTTTCGCACAAAGTACGCTGGTGGGCATGACAGTTAACAGACGCCGGTCTGAAAGCGCTTTTTAGTGTCCTAAATCGCAGTAAAGAAAATTAGTTCAGTTAACAAAGATTTAACTCGATCTTTCAGCAAAGATGGTGCAAGGTCGTCAGGTCCATGAGCTATGCGTCGTTTCGACATGGCGTACTCAAGCCGAATCTCCTTCAGAATTTGAGGTGTGGCATCAATTTCCCACGTCAGCTCAAGTGATTCAGCAAACGTCAGTATACCAGCAGGCCTACTGAAATATTCTTCAAAATGTTTCACCCAACTGGCTGGTCTATTCAGATGAGAATGAATCAATTGTTTATCTTAAACAGCTATTATTTCACAAACTAAATGTCAAGTAACCCTACGGGAATCAAGAATAAATTCTGGGCGTCAATCAGAATCATTAGTAAAAAGAATCGCTGTTTTTATAGACTACATACGGTATTCTACTGTCGTCCGTTTATTGGCTAACCCATGTTAACTGGCCTGTGATGTTATCTCCATCCAATTGATTCGTGCTCGTTCTTCAGTTGGCCCGACTCATGCTTAATGAATCCAAGGTTAAGTCGAAACTCGTTGTTGCCATCCTGGGTAGGCTGCATGGTGGCGTCTGACAGGCACTCCGCCCATTTGGCCGATGGCCTTACGGTTGTCTATTTGGCATAGCTGAGCGTGACGTCATTATGAACTCAGGCATAACCCATCTGCTCGTTGAACAGCCGACCAATCTGCTTCTCCGCTGTCCAAAGGTGGGCTGTCCTGCCAAGGTGTCAGGCCCGATGTGCTTCACCTGCTCCTTTCTCTTGGCTCGCGTCTGATTGGCCATTGGTCAATTAGGGTGATGTTTCCCCGGCTGGTTAGCTGACACAGCAGTGTGTTGTTAACCTGGACTCCGGTGTGAGGAGTCCGCTAGTCATACGGCTGACCAAGGTGCTTCTCAGATGTCGAAAATCACACTTTTTCTCTTGTGCGCTGGACCAGACCAGTTGTGCGCGTTCGACCTTCATTTCATTGGCCCCGGTCTGTCAGTACAACGACGATTCCAATAGCCCCAGCTTTCAGCCACCATCACACTAGGGGCTATCTCGGGCCCGTATTCCGGATGAGCTGGAATACCACTGGATTGTTCCCAATAGTATTAGCCTTCTCCATCTCATGGGCCCTTGTCCCCCACCAACGCTACCGGTCACTGCTAAAATTCAAACGTCATATAAGGGCACTACAAACACGCTGAAACTAAGCGCTCATCGAAAATTGTTTTTATGCCTCGATCAGACTGAGCAGAGATCCATTCATAATTCTAGCTTCTCAAGTTGGATGAACAGCAGGCATCAAGTCTTTTATCATGGTACACATCAGACGATCTCAGCCAGCGATGGGAACTTCAACCTTATCAGTCGTCACTGATAACTAATGTGTCAGTTCGTCACAATATTGATGAAATGTAGACTGTGGGTTAAATTAAAAGTAAGAGTAGAGGTTAGGCGCTTCTATGAAGCGGGAAGAGCGAGTGTCAGGCGAACAAGCATTAGAGTATGGTCAGAATCCAGGCACGTGCACCAAAGTGACCGACAGTCATCAAGTGATGTGCGCCATCCATAGCTGGTGGTAATGTTGTCAATGTGGATCCAGGTCATTGGGGAATTCGGCGGGCACCGAGTGACGCAATGGGAACGTTTTTACTGGACAGCAGTGCTACTAAGGTAAAGATTGTGGTCAGTGCACATTTGTAGAAATAAATCATCAGTGTCTGTTCGGCGTGCACAGACTCCAAAGCGACCTCCCAGATGTTGTTCGGAACCTGAAAGACAACTCATTTCGGCATTCAAGTCCCCAGTAACAGTAACAATGTCAGTATTTTTTGCCATGCGGAGTAGAGATGAAAGATGGAAATGGAAATCGTCTTTTTACCATCAGAACTGCAATTATCAGGTGGACAAAAATAAACGTGACAGCTGTACGCCGTAACGGCGCTTCGCTGCCGCGCGACCACCGCCAGTCGCGCACAGACTGAGTATACAGCGATGACGCCCACCCCTATGTAGATTTGAACCGGGGACCTTATGGTTGCAAACCAAGCGCGTAGACCACTCAGTCATCGGCCGACAGGTGAACAAACGGAGGCGATAAAAAGCACCTTATCTTTGGACGCTGCTCCACTAGAGGTTCCAAATGGAACCGCATACATGAGACTACTCAATGACACCTAGCTAATTAGACTGCCTTTAGCATATCTGCTGAGGGCGATCCCGACAGGATAAATGTCTTGAGTCATTGACTCCGCATTGCGAGACACGAAGAGTGTAGTCACGGTAAGCAGATTCGGAACTAGGGAGTAGAAAATGCGTCACAACGCTGTTATTTTTCAGACGTATTTCGGAGACACAGTGCACATCAGCACCGAGAGCGGAGAGTGAGAGTTATTACTGTCTGTCGGCCGATGTGACTCCGAGTGCAGAGGTTAAGAAGTACTGATGTGAAATGAGACTCCAGGTTTGATGGACGAGCTACTTACAACGATGGTAGCAGCTTCGAAGTTACCGGCAGTCTCTTGCTAAATAGACGAAGAAGAGGAGAATGAGCGCGGAAAAACTATAGAAGGAAGTGGAGGGGATGATGTCGACGGGACCGAAAGGGCAGATGATGTCTTCCAGTTGCCCATTCTGACCGAGAGGATTTTGCTTGAGGTGCACTACGTCTAGAATGAACAGTCTAACCCACAAGGCAGTGTGACTGTGGAAACCTATTGGGATCTGCTTGAGGCCTGTCACATGCCCCCTATGAAGATTTTGAACAATTCACACGTGCTTTTCGACCGCTGGTAGTTGGTGGATTCTTAACAATTTGATCAGCTGCCACCTGGTTTGAGTCGTGTAGTCAATGAGCAAAAGTCTGTGCCCTCCCACCATCAGATATAACGCGTGACTCTCGTGCTCTACATTAATCCAGCTGTAAGCTTATAACCCGTAGACCTGTTGTCTTCCATGATCAGGTCTTAAGAGAGCCATCGATTTCTCTCTAACATCCGAAGAGAATTGGATTGTGAGACTGAGTTATTCTGACACATAACCATTGATCTGTCTGGTATGAGTGGTTCTGAAGACATTTCGCGGAACGCAATGGGTTACGGAAGTAAGCGAACCAATGCACCACGTGAATGTCCAGTCGCGTCAGGACGAAAAATACCGACTAATTTTCATTTATTTTTGCTCGTTTTTGGGGTACTTTTCATGTGGATGGAATGTGACATAAAATCCCAAGTTAGAATGCGATTCACTTTGAAGTGAAGCCCAGTTGGTCTGGAACTGGGACAGTAACTGAAGAAGATGAGTGATCTGTGTTACCATAACCGCATGTGTTTGATCGCGCTTTTCGCATAGAACTCGCGGTTCCGATGCTACAGGTTGACGAAGCTCATAACGGTACACCACCGTGTTTCGTTTATCAAAACAATCAAAGATTTGTTGTAGGTCTGTTTGGGGTTACCCGTTGCGTGCGAATGGATTGTGATGCGCAAACTCAATTGAGGTTGCGATTCACACTGGAGCGACTCTCAATCAGCTCGGTCCATGAGACCGTAGCTTGTCCATTGACCAAGTTAGTGTAGGGATTGAAGCGTCAGAATGGAACATTTACGCCCTGATATCGACTTAGCTCTACTTGAAGGGTGCAAAGGGGCCTACAGGCTAAGAAATGTAGTCCAAGCATAGCGATGAACCGCGTCGGATTGATGACGACAACAGGGAAATAAAAAGAAGAAAGGAACGAAGAGAGCAAAATGAAGGAAATTGAATTGTCATAGAATGTCAAACAGTTAGTACAAGATGAAAGGAGTGAAGAACGCCCCTAACCTCGGTTGCGCCAGTTTCCTTATCGATGTGCAAAGCGCTAAAATTAGCATTCGTGAAGAAGACACCAAGCAACAGCTCTGAACAACTGTTTGCATTCCAGTTTCCGTCTAGTATTGGGCTTCGCCAAATCTGCAAAGAGAGCAGCGAAAACAACATGCGAAGAGGACTACTTAAGCAACAGCAGTAAGACGACCCACAGCAGTTTTGAACGTTGACTTCATCAACAGTAAACATTTCGATGTGTGTAGACACTTTTGATTCACAATCTCAATTCGGACCACGATTCGCATCGAAGTAAACCTCGATTACTTGGAAAGTAGCTAAAGCAGATGGAAACTGCGGGTTGCTCGCCTGGAAACACTGTACTCCACGACGCATTTCTACCTTGTTTCCTCTCATCAAGACTCAAACCCGAAGCGGGGGGGGTGTTAACCGAGACCACTATCCTTCTAGGCACCAAGTCACGACGGGCAACACTTGTCGCAATGGTTACTGACTGACTGATAGGTCAGTTTGAAATACTCGTTGTGTGAATGGTCTGTAACGTACAAGCTCAGTTAATACTGTGACAGGCATTGAAGTGAGTCTTAACCAATACGATCACTGGGACCGAGAATGATGTTTGGTGTTTCCCGCTAGAAAATATTGCACAGGAGTGTTTCAAAATGACCATCCAATCAGGCATCAACCGTTGTGACAAGCGTTGGCAATTGAGACTCGGCGGCTTAGGGATAGAGGCCTCAGTTAACATCCAAAAACGCCCAGGATTCGAGTACCTGCTGTATCTACCCCTGATGGGACCAAGCAACTTCGGAACCTGGCATATTTTGTTATATCTGCAGTGATTATTTACACTGAAAGTGTATAAAGCGCACGTTGACTTAAATTGCGACCTTAACTTGAAATGGACGACGAGGATAGAGACAAAAGAAAGAATCAGGAAAGGTGAGCTCACTTCATCCGATTCTGGTTTTGTAGAAAGGCAATGCGAATAAACTTGAAAATACCAGGAGTAAATAGGTAGACTCCACAGTTGATAGTAGTGCTGACGAATGTAGCCGGTTTCTCTGCATAGTGCATGATCTGGAAAGAAAACACAATACCTAGGAATCAGTGAGGGCACAGTATGGAGTAGCCGGTAGCTGGTACCTTTACTAAAAACATGAACCCGTGGTACCTCAGATTGCCATAGGTCGTTCCGCAAAACTGTCATGAGGACTAACCGTTTGTCATAATATTACGCTGAGCGAAACATCGATGCGGGACAGAAATCAAGATGTTATTGATAAACAGCGTGCATTTTCAACCAAAAATAGGTCGGTAATATGAATTTAGAGATTGCGGAGTGACAAAACCCTAGATTGTTTCACCTGCTCCAAAGAGAGAAATGGAAGGTAACTTACAACTAAGGGCGCAATCAACAAAGCCTAAGATGATCTAAACCGCAAGAACCGAAGGCAGCCTGGGTGAGCCATGCTTGGCCTTCTCTAAGGAGATATTCGGACCCTTGACGAAATGGAGTGGCTCAGCTGGGAAGCCGACTGCTGTGTAATGGCGGCCAAACAGTTAGAAAAGTCGAGAAAAGAGGAAAACGAAAATACAAGCAGCAAATATGGTGGGAAATGAGTCATAAGAGGGTAAATCCGTAAAGATGGAAGGGGTGAAGGTTACAATCAATAAAATAGACGCAGTATAGTGAATAATTGAACCATGTTAGACAAGATGCCCAAATATATAGATGTAACGCCTCTTGGGAAGCCTAGCCGTAAAGGTGAAACGGACTAGAACAATCGAGTCCAGCTAATTTTCCCGTACCTAAGTATTCGATCAGTGACCAGTCATTCGTGAATCTAAACCAAGAGAATTCGGGCTGCGTGAAGCAAGCGTTCGGGAAGGCGGCCAACAGAGCCAAAAACGTGACTTAATTAGTCCGAGTGTAAAGGGTTGTGCGGCGCAGTAAAGTGAGTGACGTCAAACGGGCCAGCAAAAGACATGTTCCAAATCGGTGGAAGCAACGCGTGTGCTCAGTACAAATTGAACGAAGTCTACAACAAGGAAACGCTGGCTCCTATGGTAAGACTTGTAGGTCAAAAGAGACATTGGCATCCCACAGGTTTTAATACCAGGGGGATGCAGAAGCTGAGCGTGTGTGTACACACCTCAAATCGTAAACCGATCAGGTGAGAGCCCGTACAAATTCGTTTGCCGAGTATTAGCTAGAGTACCATGGTAGAGGAGAACTATTGAGGTTGACAGCTGCGTGGTGTGGAGCAATTCGTTCCCAGTTGCAGGATAAGTAACCGCAGTCTGACCTAAAAAGCAACGTTCCGAACCTGTAAATTACCCGGTATAGGCGAGAGCAAAGTAGCAACGAAGTTTGTGGATATTACATAAGCAGGAAATCACCGAGGACATTCTGTCCAATGTCGTTGTAAAACAAGCAAATGGAAATGGTGAGGGGAACATTGTTGGATAACGCGTAGGTTGACCTCAAACTTTTCCATGCCGACAAGAAAATATTGCTATCTCCGTAATTTGAAAAAAAACTATAAAGATGGGCCTTGAGCAACGGATACCTCAAACCGGTGGAAAAAGGGACGAGTACGATTTTCAACAGAAATGCGACTGCGTGTTGTCGATCTGGGGAAAACAACGTTGCTGTAGCCCAACTACATAGAAAAACCGTCAGACTAAATCTAAGACACAGTGATAAGTAGAAGCAATGGTGCAGTCTATCTTAACTTGGAACTCCTGTGTCGATGCAACTGAGAAGGCAGTTAAGTTCAGTTAATCAACAATGGTCAGGGCATCGAAATGCGGTGGACCCAGCTGCCACGACTTACAGTGCCAGGGTAACAATACATAAGAAGTAAAAAAATAAGGTTGAATGCAAATAAAGGGTACAATAAAGAAATAAGTGTTACGCCAAGACGAAAGCAGAAAACGTGAACGGCAAGAACCACCGAACATCAAAAAGAAGTCGCAAGGCATTCGTATGTTCGTGAGTCATATGGACGCTGCATCAAATCACGAAACAATGCCTATGGCAGATAGGCAATAGCCGGAAAACAAACACACGTACGCACGCACGCGGTGAGCGCTTGGCATAGCGTATCAAAGTGCGTTAAGATCAACGGGATAGAATGAAAATTAACGACTCGATGCAAGGAACTGAAAACAGGGACACCACTGACTGCCCGATTGAGACATGTTCGATAAGGTCACTAACCAGTGATATATATATATATATATATATATATATATATATATATATATATATATATATATATATATATATATATGGTTGGCGGCATCCGGTTTCGGATTTGCCTGTCACTGTGGCAAGCCACAGGACGCCTGCGCCTACAGAGGGACCACGGATGGCTTGCGCTGCACCACCTACAGCTCCAACCACACACCCCATATCCGGTGTAAACCCGAAGGAATAAGACCGGGAGGCATGCGGATGGGAACCACGTTTCATCAACGGAGCCAGCCCACACTCCTTCACAGGCAAACACAAGCACACTGTATTTGGGAATCAAGCGCACACAAGGCGGTGGCTGGACCGTAGTCTGCTCCACACTGACTGCATGGAACCACTCTTTGATCCTAACACGGCCACAAGGACCGTGCACCCTGTCCCCTCCAGTAAAGACCAACTGTCTCCTGGAGCCAGTATGGACGAGGTAGTGGGTAATAGACAGGTAGGCACCTTGTCAACATGCACATCAAGCGCATCCACACCGGGAATATCAAACAACAACCAAACATTTGAGAGAGGAAGAAAAAGAGAAAAACTCGATTAATGCATAAGGAAACGGTGATATAAACCTTAATTAAATAGCATATGTAATAAGTTGTTTACAAACAAATCCTAGCTAAGTGCACGAGGTCAGGAAATATAGTTCACAGAATGCCACGAACACAAATATGCTACGGAAATCGAATACAATTGGCTTAGGCGAGGTGTGCAAGTTAATGGAATATAGTACTGGTAGACATTTATATGAGAAAGAAAAGCATTAAGGCACAAACTGTAAACCCACCACCTGAAATAAAGAGACTTATCATGGTATATATATATATATATATATATATATATTCTAGTGCATGATTGATAACAAATACTGCGTAGTTAGCTGTGAGAGACCTTTTATGCGGATGGCGAGCTCTTAAGATATGCATCGAAATCCCGTTTTCAACAGCCCCACCAGCAGTTATGCAGCTTCCCAGGTGGATAGACCTCTGCACTAATTCTAACGTTTCCCCATTGATGGTGAGTGCAGGTAGGGGCGTATATCAGTCTTGAAAAAGTGCTTTGTACTTGGATGGTGAAAAGTGCATGCCATACTTCGACGCTTCAATCGCCAGGCGGTTAAATGCAAGCTGGACGGTCGACGGACCGTCACCAAACAAGATGTCATCAGCGCAATCCAAATCAACCACCGACTACCAGGGAGTAGCTCAACGCCAGCATTCAACAAGTCTTCTAGAGCATTTTTGAGGACATCCTCAATGGCAAAGTTGAAGAAGAATGGAGAGATAGGGCATCCTTTTCGAACCACAATGGTGACAACAAAGGAAGGCGAAAGGTTGCCAGAAGCCCTAACCCGAGGTCAGACTATACAGAGCACGCAGAATCGAAACGAAGTTCCCGGGAATACCATTCCTCAACGGACAGTGCCACAATGCCCCCATCCAAGACGTTACGCATCGGCCTAGTCAAGTCTCTCAGTCAATATCTCATTGCTTTTACGCCACGTCATCAACCAGCCATCTTGCAGTTTCTTCTAACTTGTTGAAGTGACGGCACATTATGCACGCCGATGAAGGCGGTCGCCGGGCATACGGAAGGTATCAACAGTATGCCGGTATGCAGTCCCGATGCTTCGCTGTCGCACAACCACCACGTTTCACAAGTTGGCTAAAGATACTGTGAGAGTCGCCCGGTCACTACACAGGCTCGAACCCACGCCCTAGGATTACAAGGCAGGCATGCGATCCTCAAAACTACGTGTCAGCATACGGAAGACTTAATCTAGACAACGTAGGGAGTTAAGATTCAGCAAACAGTCGACTGAGGCACCAGAAGGTTTCTTGCAAAAAACCAACTGGCGGACCTCAGCACTACTCATCCGGTGTTCTCACCAGACGTGAGCAATACTCCGCAAATACCGATGGTCAAACACAGTTAAGCGCTAAATGTCTTCGTCGCGAACTGGTCAGGGTTCTGATCCACAAACTAACACAAGCGTTATCACATCGCTTTACACTCTATCTTCTGCTGACAGGCTGAAATCCCATCTCTCATGTGACTAAGAGACACTGGAAACATGACTCAGCCAATAGCTTCAAGCCAAGTAACGAATACATGAGTGCTGGAAGGTGACCACAAAGATCGCGTGTTGATGCACCACCCGGGTGATACGCGTGAGGCGAAAGAAGAGCAGGTTGAACGAGTAGGGCCACATAGGACACCTTAAGGAACCAGTCATGTGATCACAGTTCAAGTGATAAGTACACGAGAAAGTCATCACACAGTGTGACACATGCAAAAAATGGAGTTGGACTGCATGAGTCTAGTGGATATACTCAATGAGAAGATGGCGGCGTGTGAGAAGGGCATCAGCAGTACGCCGGTACGCAGTACGGATGTTTCGCTGCCGTACAATCACCATCAGTCGCACGTTGGCTAAGGATACTGCGAGGGTCGCGCGGTCCCTACACAGGTTCGAACCCGCGCCCCCCGGATTAGAAGGCAAGGATACAGGCGGGTGTGAGAGCTAACCAGTTCCTACGAAGCGTGAAAATGGAAGTGGATTAGGGGCGGGGGAACTGGAACGATGAGCATGTGGAGGCAATCCGGGTAGGGTGACAAGTGTAGCATATGGCAAAAAGTTGAAGTTCGTTCATCACAAATACTCACTTCATGGGTTTCTGGGTTCTCGACGATGCAACCGAACTTCATCGATTGCTGGCGGGTAGCCTAGAGAGGTTGGATGAAAGCATAGGGATGTCAGAAGTGGGAATGAAACACATAAAAACACGGTGCACCAACAGAGCCCCATGCGAAATGAAAAAACACTATTAACAAGCGATGGAAACAAGCTAACCGTACCTCGGTAGCCATAACCACAAACCGGTCACCGGAGCCTAGGCTAGCGTGGAATTCCAGCATTCCTTCTAGGGGCAAATCGCAACAGACATCACCGTTCATTACGAACAACAGATCGGGTGATCCGGAGAGCAGCTGATCTCGAAACTGATAAATTCCGCCAGCAGTCCCGAGTGCAGTGAACTCTTGCAAATACCTGAGAAAGGAATGTGCGCAAAGGACAGTAAAGTGAGTAAAGTGATAGGATGTTTAGGGTGATCAAGAAAAGCAATGTTTCACACAAAAACAGCAAGTGGGTACAATGAATTTAGGGGTAGACAATGAGACACAAATTGCTCGTGGAAAATCTCTGTGTAAAATGCGTGTACTTTAACGTGGTGCAATGATTTGGAATCGCGAACAATCGACAAAACACTCCAACTGATCGCTCAGCGACGATAGAGAAGGGTATCGGTACTACAAACGTGGACTGACAGGTCCTCTGCGAAAACGCACGAATAAGGTGAAGCATCGAATACACGATCAACTGAATAAACATGGGGTACGGAGAAAAGGGAGTGATGACTGTACTCGGTGGCAAATTTACATTACAATAGAGGGAAAAAATGATAGGGAAGTTGTGCGGACTTAGTGTAGGATCAGTATCCTATGCCGCGCCACTCGCAAGCTGCATTTCCGGAGAAATGCCTGAAGAAATAAGGGAAAAAATGGGCGAAAGCGACGAATTTCTAACAGGCCGGTAGACACGTATGGTAGTGCTAAAGAGTCCTAAATGCATGGTATCATTCAGAGGCTGTAGATAGGACAGGTCGCTAAGAGAAAATAAGCGCGTTTACCCAGTAGATGTGACCGCTATAGTACCACGTTCAAAAAGAGTTGGTGAATCACGTGCTCTAGATTGGTCGAGCGCGATTGTCAAGTAGAGACCGTAAATACATTGAAAAATAACCAGAACAATTAATCATTCAATCTACACGTGTCTATACTCTAGGCCATCAGTTGATCACGCTGAGGTTTCTTCCATCCTGATGTTTCCGTAAACAACGCACAATAAGGTACATGGTCGACGACATGGAACTTGGATGATCTAACCGAAAGTGACTCAAATGAAGTAGACGAATCCGCGATGCACCAGGTGGTTTGTTACTGAACACTGGTGTATGTTAGTAGCACTTGCTCTGCACTCTCATGGCGGCTGTAAACAATGCCGCGCAATGGCTTCTCATTAACGAGCACAGCCTGGTTCACCGATCCACACATTAATACCGACGATACTGCACTAATCCATACCTCACGATTAGTCCACAACCAAATATCATAAAGGCATGCATAGATGACTGAGACATTCTGATAAGGGATTCAACTCAAAGCTGTGGAAGCCAATGAGTGTCTGAAGACCGCTGCAGTAAGTGGCGATATTAGAAACTCAGACAGTAGTACAGTCATCAGTTCGGTTCAGATCAGCTGAGCAAATATTGCCTGGACGCCGAAGTGAGGTGGATCCAGTTGCCAAGACAAACACCGCAAGAATAACAATAAATAACACCGGTAGGTTTGGGCACAAATACCATGCAGAGGAAATGAAAGCAAGAAGGAAATGTGTTAGACAAATCAGAATACAACAAAAATTAACAGTAAGATGAGAGAAGCCGAATGCAGGAGCGCCACTGATTTTGTAACTGCGCTAAGTCTCTAACCATTAGTGTGAGTCATCCAGAGGCCCCCATCCAGGAAGACGGCACCAGTCTTACCAAGTCTCTCAGTCAATTTCTTCAAGCCCCTAAGCCATAGACTGACTACGTCGAGGTTTCGCCCAACTTGGTGCAACCATGGCGTATATTGCACGCCGAGGAAGCTGATCAACGGGCATACGAAGGACATGGCCAAGCTAACGCAAGCGACTGAGATTTAGCAAGCACTCGAGAGGCACCAGAAGGCTCGCTGCTAAAAACAAACTGGCGGACTCAGTATTCCTCGCCTAGTGTTCTTATCAAACGTGAGCAATACTCCGCGAGCAACGGTGGTCAAACACGACACGGCGTTTAACGTCTTCATTGCGGACTGACCCCGTCTCCGATCCATACAGTAACTGACCTTATCGCAGCGTTATACACCCAAGCTTGCAATGAAAAGCTATCTTGCTGTCTCATCCATAGGTGGTCGTGCCTGTGAAAAGCTACACAAGTATTTCTGACAGACGAAATAATGTCAGTGATGTGACCACCAGAGGTGACACAGTTACCAAGGAAGTGAACCGATCCACCACTTCCAGTGGCTGTACGGAAATAGCCAAAACCGGAGGTGTATCGGCTCAGTCCTGCAACAGCACCATGCACTATGAAGGTGTGAAGTACATGCCAAACCGTGCAGCGAACCGCACATCATCACCATCAATGCACATTAGTTGAGGGTGAAACACACTTCAGTTAATGTGCCGCGATACAAAAAATAGGCTAGAAAAAGCACACTAAAATAATTTAAAAAAAAACAATAAATTGTTAAATACTATTTTATGCATCTCGTTTGAGATCACAATTGGAGGGATACTAAAGGGGTTGGAAAAAGAAACCCATAATATAAACAACACTAGGACCGGCTCTTCACCATATCACCAAGTGAGTCCAACCAAACGTGTTCATCGTCCTTAGGACCCCAGCAAGGCAGTCGGAATGCACCAACCGATGAAAACTTCTCTCGACGAAATCATCGCTTGGCCCCCTCTCCACTTCTCCCATCCACACCCCCGGCGCGCAAACAACGCATGTCGCGGAGTCGGTGTGTTGGCATACTGATAGTAAGGTTTGACGAATATGCGACCAGTGATCTTCGACGGTGTTCAGTGGGCGCTTACTCAATCCGGATGTCAGCGCACTTTGATACACATTCATAGTGTCGCAAAACATATGGTTCATGGCCTGTGTCTACCCCAAACTTGTACACGAACTCTAAATACAAAAATATGTCGTTTCAGGGAGCAAAGACAAAAGTAGTTCTCGCGACCTGTCGCACAGAATTTGCGGGGAACGAAAGTACCTCACCATCAAAAGTAACAATGTTCCTATATCCTTACAACTAGATACGGCATCCGACATTACCACCATTTCTCGATCATCATGGACGAGACTTGGCAAATCTCCACTGAGGCGCACCAATCTGACTGCCCAAAATACATCCGGAGAACCACTGAGGTTAGATGATGAGTTCACATGTGACATTAAATTCAAAGATCTGAGTCTCCGTGGAACCATCTATTTAGTTTTTTGTGTCGACATTAATCTTCTTGGCACTGGTTGGATTGGTAGATTGAATTTCCACTGAATAATGTGTGTTCTGAAACGAACGTCATGGTGCATCATACAGCCATACCACCTCATCCAAGTTAAACCATCGTTGAACAGTTTCAGGCGAAGTATGCTTGTGTTTTCCACCCTGAACTTGGACATTGTAGCAAGATGCAGGCAAAGCTTACTCTGTTACCTGGTGCTACACCAGTGTTTCGTCCTAGGCGCCCGGTCCCGTTGAACATGAGCTTGACCGATTGCAGCAAATCGGCGTGATTCAGCCAATAAATTTCTCACTACGTGTTGCCCCAATCGTCGTGATTATTCGCTTGTGTGCTGATTTTTCAACTGGTCTGAATGATGCATTGCAAGCCATCAGTATCCACTTCCACTTTCTAACGACCTGTTCGCGAAGCTGAATGGTGGCAAATATGTTGCGATCTTGGATCTGACGGATGCTTATTTACAACTGGAAGTTGAATCCGAAAGTAGAAAACTTCGTACGATCAACACCCATCGCGGTGTGTACCAATACAATCGTCTGCCATTTAGAGTTAGAACCGCACCCGCAATTTTTCAGCAAATCATGAATGCCATGTTGACTGGGGTAAGTGGAGCTGCAGCCTATCTGGATGACATCATCATAATGGGCACCACATATGATGAATTATTTTAACGACCGGATGACGTGATGATGCGAATCAAAGATTATGGATTCCGTTTACGCGCAGACAAATGCAAATTCTTCTTGAAATCCATTAAGTTCCTAGGATTCGTGATTTATCCACGCGGTTGACATCCTGACTCCGAGAACATTGAGGTATTAGATCGACTGCCTACACCAATGGATGTCACAACTCTGAAATCGTTCCTCGGAATGGTGAGTCATTATAGCGAGTTTCTGCCAGCTATGCATCATCTACGCCAACCCTTGAATCATCTGCTGATGAAAGATGTCGAATGGTAATGATCCAGACCGTGTCGACAGGCATTCGAGAAATTGAAATCTCTGCTGAAATCAGACCAACTGCTTATTTATTACAATCCAAATCCGGATATCATCCTGGCTACAAACGCTTCGAACTATGGAACTGGTGCAGTCATTTCACACCGCTTTCCAGGCGGTTCATAAAAGGCTGTGGCGCATGTGGCAAGAGCCCTGACCACCTCTAAGAAGAAGTACAGCCAAATCGAGGAAGAAGCTCTCGCTATTGTCTTTGCTGTTCAGAAATTCCACAAAATGATTTACGGTCGGCGTTTCACATCAGTGACGGATCACAATCTCTTACTCGCTATCTTTGGATCCAAAAAGGGTATTCCGGCGTACACCGCCAGTCAACTTCAGAGATGGCCCCCTTGCTCTTGGGATATGATTTCAACATGAGGTATTCGTCAACTGACTCCATTGGGCAAGCGGACGCCCTGTCCAGATTAATCGATACCAGTTGATGTGAGCCTGAGGATGCCGTTATTGCTTCAATCACAACCGACAAGGATACCAGCCACATGATACGCGATGCCGTGAGTACCTTACCGGTAAACGCAAGAATGGTTCAGCAAGCCACGAACCAAGACGCATTGCTACAGGAAATATCGACTTATAGGAGACAAGGCTGGCTAAAGCAATGCCGTGACGAATCCCTTGTAGAGTTTTTCACGCGACGCGACGCTCAGTCCGAAGTCGATGCCTGTCTGTTTTTCGCGGATCGCCTTGTCATTCCCGAAGTACTCAGGCAACGCGTGCTGAGGCAGTTGCATAAGGACCAGCCAGGAATCGCCTGCATGAAAGCACTTGCGCGCAGATACGTGTTTTGGTCTATGATGGATAGCCAAACAGAAGACATTGTACGATCCTGTTCTAAACGTTGCAGTGTTTCCAAGTTAGCGGTGCGCACAACATTGCAATCTTAGCCGAATTCCTCATGCCGGCAGATTTTGGCGTTCCCATTTTGTTGCGGGGTGAACCGGTTGGAGGCGACACCACAGTTTCTGGCAGGCTATTCGTACAGTCAGTGGAAAACACAACACATAACACCTGGCTTCACCAACTGCCTGGTGTCAATCCGTTCACATCGACGTTGCGGACGTTCACCGGAACGCACCCAGAGATCGGCGCAGACAAGTCCGTGGTCAGAGTCCACGCTCGTGCTCCAAATCGAGCAACAGTTTTGGACACAGCCTCTCCAGCAGTAACTGATCGCGATATGATAGATTTGCGTCAATGGATGGCCAGAGGCTGGTGGGCGCAAAGTCACGCTTCTGCGGGTGCCGTGTCGAAAGTTCGTGCTCTCGAGAAAGAGACGAGCATCTTCACACAGCTTTAGCAATCGTTCACCGTTATCATTACGGGAGCCTACACCAAGTTGGCCGCCCAGATGAAGCTCATCAGAGGACAATATTCTGACTTAAGCGTTTAGATCGCCAGCAAGCACCACAGTATCCGTTCTTCTGTAACAAACAAGATCGTGAAATTGCTGATAGAAATCAACTTTCACCGAATCAGTGCTACAGTTTGTAGGGGTGTAGGCCGCAATGACAAACAGACACCGTTTGTTCTCGCGCGACTTCGTAGCATGGAACGAACCAGCTAATCTAACAACGCACATCCGACTGTTGACTGGCATCCAATCGATCAGGGCAGCCTCAGCCCGGCGACTCAAAACAATGCCGACGCCAGTTTGACTGGCATCTGAAGCTGCATCATCGCCAAACAGGCTCAATGAGAATGTGCCGCCAGTGTCGCATGTAGGAGATCGCAGGGTAAGTACAAAGCTCGAATCTTGCAGGCGGGTCACTAATAAACAGCAAATATCGATCGATAGGGTCTCTAGTGTGCGGGCAAGTGTTGCCTGTTGACCAATCTGTAGCAAAGTGCGCACACTGAGACATGCCAGTCTTAGAGAGACGCGAGGACTCCAAAGAGAAATGGAGGAACTGACGTAGCCCGCTTGGTTGAACATGGACTTATCGACTGGATTGGAGCGACCCCCTGCGATTGTGTGAGTTAAAATTAGAAGGTAAGCACATATTGAAGCAATGTGTGGAGGGCCAAGAATTGAGGGATTGAAAATGGGGGGATAAAAGTAAAGTTGGCGTGGTAAGATAAAGATAAAAGGTGCAAAAAGGGGGATAAGACGGGAAGGCCTGAGCAGTAGCATATATACCCCTATCCACCCTGCTCGATGCAGCAGATAGGGCACCGTTGATTATCCTCTGCGACGACCAGAGCATCAAGAAATTGTTAGAAGTAAGGTTCATTGAACTGCGCGGGCAGCATACTGTCAGGTCGCCAAGGTCTAGAGAGGAGAACGATTAGGGTTCTCAAGCAAAGACTTTGGTTCAAAATCCTGACCGCAAGGCAGCCGGGTTTTTGCACTGAACTACAGAGCAGCCATTTTATAGAGTAAAGAGCCACCCTCATTCCAACCCCCAACCTGGAGGGCCAGGAGACGAGTTTGTCTGGCCTCTAATCATTGACCAAGCTGGTATGAGTGGCTCTGAAGGCGCAAAAAAGCCCCACCCAGAATAGCTCAATGGATCACTCAGGCACACAAACCACTGCACCACGTTAAGGTCCAGCCTCGTCGCGATGGGGGTTAGACCCTTCGACGTGCTAAGATCCAGGACATCAATCCGCATGAGTCAGTGAACTTACCATGTGCTAGACCCGCTGCCTTTCGGGTGTACATTTAATCGAAGGCTTTGGCTGAGGACCCGAGTTGTTCTCCTGACAGGTGTGGGAGCGTTGCCGGTATCCTATTCCATCCTCTTCGGAGATTAGGAAGTGGTCGATGGCCCTCTTCCCGTAAAACCTAGTCATGGGAGACAACAGATCTAGGGGTTATAAGCTCACAGCTCGATTCGCGTAGAGCACGAGCGTCACGCATTGTCTCTGACGGTGGGAGGACACCTCCGGGTGCTCAATGGTTTTCTTCCGCCCGTCTCAAGCCAGGCAACCCCTGGTCAAATTGGTGCAAACCCGCCAAAATCCACCTGCGTCTGGCCGTGGTTGCAGGTGCGTATCCTACTACGGTCGCAAATACATACGAATCGTTCCAGTACCTCAAAGGCTGCATGTGACGACCGTCAAGCAGATCCCAATCTATCTCTGCAATCACATTCTTGAGCTGGATCTGCTCCCCAACGCCTTGTGGGTCAGGCTATTGAGCCAAAAGCTCCGGGTGGAGTCTCTCAAGCAAACGTCCGAAGCACAACCGCCACCTCGCGTGCGATTGCCTACCAATGCAATCGTATGCCTGCGCGCAAAGCACTCGACATCGGGTGCTGGAACGTGCGTACTTAGCTCGACCGGAATACGAGTGAGCGCCCCGAGCGACGCACTGCACAGGTCGCGATGGAACTAGCGCGGTACAACATCGATATTGCGGCGCTCAGTGAAACTCGGCTCGCTGAGCAAGGTAAGTTGCACGAAGCAGGTGCTGGCTACACATTCTACTGGGTGGGGAACGCCACCACAGCATCACGTGAACATGGGGTCGGATTTGCAATATCCGATCGTCTCCATGGCCAGCTGGTGGGTGAATCGACAGGCATCAGGGCGCGACTGATGACTGCTCGCCTACGACACGGAAGAAGTAAGTTTGCCACTTTTATAAGCACGTATAATCTGACCATGTGTTATCCTGATTACACACGTGATCAACCCTGCACCCAGTTATCCTCCGTGATAAGATCCGTGCCGAGGAGCGACGGACTATTTTCGCTGGGTGGTTTCAACGTGAGCGTCGGGCGTGATGCATCGGTGTGGACAGATGTCATCGGCCCGCATGGCATTGGTTCAGCGAATGTGAACGGTGACAGGCTGCTCTCACTGTGTGCCACTCACGGCCTGACGATCACCAACACTCGGTTTGTACTGAGTGCGAGTGATATAGCAACTTGGACGCACGCACGGAGTGGTCACACTCGCTTGCTCGACTACGTCAACGCACGTTAGAGTGACATGCGTGAAGTGCGCATGACACGTGTACTGCGTGGAGCTGTGGTACTGATGATAAATTGGTGCAGACCAAACTGTACATATATTTCCGTACATCTACGTATTGCAGTCCTGCCGTGAACCGGCGTAAATTTAACATTCTCTGCCTCGGTACTTGGAGAAGCGTATTGAGCTGGAGAAGGTGATGGCTGCACGCCTGTGCCATGTGGAATGCATAGCCACAGTGAGCGACCTGTGGCACCACATTCGCGACCAGGTGACAGCTGCTGCCGAGGAGACCATCGGGCGCGCAAACTGTAAGCGGCCTGATTGGCTTGATGCGAACAATGCGACGAGTAGTGCATAAGAGTCTGAAAAGAATACAGCATTTGCTGCACATGTGGCAGAACCCAGTGACTTGGGGAAGAAAAGCCAGTTCCGCGAACTTCGACGGCGACTGACTCGAGAGCTCCGTCGCATTAAAAATGCATGGTGGACGGAGAAGGCGAAGCAGATGGAATGCTACGCCGAACGCCGCCAACACAAGGAATTCTTTGACTCCTTGAAGACGGTGTATGGACCGAGGCTGCAGCCACTGAGGACGCTAATCGATGGTAGTTCAGGCGCTACCTGCACACAGACTGCAAATCGGGCGAAATTACTTTGACTGTCTCTTGAACAACCGTTCAGAGGGTGACTGGCCTACTTTGAACAGCCTGAAGCAGCACGAGGTGAAGGCGAGTTTGGCGGACACGCCGACACTACATGAGACGCAGAGAGTACGTGCTCAGCTGTGAAACGGTGTGCCGGTGCCGATTGGATGCCGCCTGAAGTAGTGAAACACAGAGGACCTGCGTTGGTGACTACGCTGCACCACTTGGTGCAACGCGTGTGGAATGAGGAGAGATGCCTCCTGAGCTGAAGGATGCTCTTGTGCTAGCACAGTACACGGGCAAAGTGAGCAAGCAATGTTGCACGAATTATCGTGGCATCAACTTGCTGAGTTGTGTGGGTAAGGTGATTGCCCGAATCCTGCTAAACAGCATCGTCAGTCAGGTTGTGGGACCGAACGTGGCGGAAGAGCAATGTGGTTTGTAGCACCATAGGTATGTTGGTTGCTGCTCGTCAGTTGCAGGAGAAGTGCAAAGAATGAAACCAGCCATTGTACACGCCTGTTGTTGATTCCACCAAGGCATTTGATATGGTGAACCAACAGGCATTGTGGTTGGTGTTGGGTAAGTTTGGTTGACCGCGTAAGTTTTTAAGTTTAATTGAATGTTTGCACAGTGCTATGCGGGCGAGAGTGCAGCTGAGTGGAGAGACCTCGGATGACATTGTAATTGCCTCTGGTGTGAAGCAAGGCTGTGTCTTAGCTCCTGCCCTGTTTAACATATATCTTCATGCAATGATGTCTTGTACTTTCGAGGCCGCTTGTGCTTACGGTGTTCGTGTGGAGCACCGTATTGATGGTGGGGTGTTGAACATCCGTCGTTCCGGTGCGAGAACTCTACTCTGTGAGACAACTATCCGGATGTTGCTGTTTGCTGACGACTGTGCTCTGTTTGCACACAGCGAGGATGAGTTGCAGCACAGACTTGTACTCTGGCTTCAACATCGGCCAAATTCCGGCTCACCATCAACACAAGCAAAACTGTCTGTCACTTGCAGGCTTCACCGGAGGTGCAATCTACAATATTGTCGCGAATCAGTATTGGTGCATAATTATTGGACACCACCTCCCGCTTCTGCTACCTTTGGAGTGTGGTTTCGACTAACCAGCAGATACACAGCGAGCTGCGTATCCCAGTACCGAATGCAGTGGCGGCATTCAGGGAGCTTGAGTATCGAGTGTGGAACCACCTGCCTACCGTCGGCACTAAGTTGATGGTCTACAAATCCATGGGGCTGTCCGTTCTTCTATATGGCAGCGAAACGTGGACGACGTACCGGCGAGATGTGAGATATCTGGAGCGGTTTCATCAGTAGTGTCTGCGTCGGCTTCTGCGCATCGGTTGATGCGACAGAGTTGCAGACACGGTGGTGTTGCGCCGAAGTGGAATGTATGCAGTGGACTGCATACTTTTGCTGAGACACTCGAGGTGGCTCAATCATGGGTGGCGTATGGATTCGACGCGGATGTCGAAACAGCTACTGTGTGGCCGAGTGCAGGGAAGCGGCCCGCTTGAAAACCGAAGTAATGTTATCAGGACATGATCAAAGTGAGCCTATCACGTTCTAATGTTGATTAAAGGTGTTGGGAATCGAAGGCGGTTGATCGGCGTACATGACGCGACCTGATCACGAAGGCAGTTGCCGTGGTGCATGTGAAAGCCCTCGTACGTGTGGAGAAGCAGCAAGTGCGGAAGTGACAGTCGCCGATGGGGTGTACTCCATCTACGTCCAGCGCGTGGTGCTCTGTAGCACATGCGGTCGCGAGTGCATGCGTCAGGCAGGTCTAGTAGGTCACGAGCGGGTCCATTCGGGACCAGCATCGAAACAACGGGTCTTGCTGAGAACGTAGGCGAAACCGGTGCAGCATTTGTAGGTACGCTGCATTCGATTTACTAACGACGTGCTTGCGTGCTAAGTCTCTTTATTTCAGATGGTGGGTTTGCTATCTTGTCTTAATGCTTATTTCTTACATCATTTTAATGTCCGTCTGAATAAACTAATATATTGCAAATGTCGCTTAAACGAAAGGTGGTTAATTTCGTTTTTTCTGCATTTTGCATAGGTTTCTTGATCTGTTTATCTGCTATCTTTAATTTATCGAGGCTATGTTGATAACCTATTTATATCATGTGCTAATTTAGCGGCATATCCGTAGGGTGTTTTCGAGCTATTCATTGGTTATTTTATTTCATGTGATTGGCTGGTGCTTGAAATCCCCGATGTAGCTGCGCTTGATGTGCATGATGACAGGGAGCCTACCAGTCCATTTCCCACCACCTCGTCTATACTGGCTTCAGGAGATAGTTGGTCGTTGCTGGAGGGGACGGGGTGCTTGGTCCTCGTGGCCGTGTTAGGCTCGAAGAGTGCTTCCATGTACACGGTTTGTGGTAGCGGACTACGGTTCAGCCACTGCTTTGTGTACGCTTGATTGCCCAAATACAGCGTGCTTGTGTTTGCTTGTGAAGGAGTGTGGCTGGCTCCGTTGATGAAACCTGGCATCCATCCACATGCCTCCCGCTCTTATTCCTTCTGGTTTACACTGGATATGGGTGTGTGGATGGAGCTGTGGGTGATGCAGCGCAAGCCCTCCATGGTTCCTCAGCAGGTGCACGCGTCCTGTGGCTGGCTACAGTGACAGCCTAATCCAGAACCGGATGCCGCCAATCATAAATTCAATACCGCCAATAGTACAATTGGCACAGTGCCAGAGGGTATGGGAAATACAGTAAACAAACGAAGAGAGAGGAAAGAATATAAACCGGTGTCCAGGGGATTATAGAGTCATAACAGGTCCGCAATTACGCACGGTTGCTTGTCATATGCAAAAGTGTTTCCAGTCATAATCCTTCACATTCCAGACAGGGAGCCGAGAGCGTTCGACCATGGCTAACTTTGAGATCAGCCCATTTGTGCTTCACGCCCAAGTCATTTGCTGGCCACTTTGCTTTCGCTTCCAGCCGAGATGTGAATGCACGAAGAGGGCACAGCCAGGTAAACGATGAGTAGGCATGCGAAGATGCCCAAGCCACTGAAGTCCGCGCAAAGAAATTATGCTGCTCAGTGGCCGGCAAAGTCTGCCTGATCAGAAAATCCTTTGTAGAACATTTTCATTACCGGTGTGATGTTGTCATCGTACACCGCAATGCTCCGGAGGCAGTAGTGATCAAAAACAGACAGTCTCACAACATCCTTTGCGCGAACAGGCCGTCTCGCAACCATAGAGCAGAACCGCTCTCACTGTGCCATTGTAAACTCAGTGCTTCAGAGATAGACTCAGATCGCCTCAACACCAGAGACTAGCAAAAGCAACCTGAGCAATGGAGACAAGCAAAAAGACCCCATCCGGTAATCCATTAGCGCTGAGGCAGTTTTCGAGGTGAACGAACTAGTCCATCACTTCCAAATGTATGACCTGAAAGGGTAAGGATAGGAGCAACGCCTAGCCAGTCCAGTAGGAAGTACTTGTAGTTCGATAGTGCGGCCATTCCAAACTGGGAGACAGACACATACAACATAGACAGTACCTTTTGGGTGGCCTGTGAGAAACCGCAGATTACGGTGATGTCGTCCGCATACTCCAAATCCCAAAGTCGGTCCCCCGGAAGCAGCTCAATGCCGCTGGGTTCTCAGTTCTTCAGAGCACCTTCCAGGATTTCGTCGACAGCGAAATTGAACAGACATGAAGATGCTGGGCAACCCTGTCTCACGCAACTAGTGATACTAAAGGGAGGCGAAAGTCTGCCGTATACCCACATTCCGCAGGAGGTTTGAGAGTAGATGGCCTGTAGTATGGTGACATACTTTTCGGGGACTCCCCTTCTCAGTAAACTACTCCAGAGAGCAGCTCGGTCAGCTGAGTCAAAGGCGGCTCGCATGTCTAAGAAGACAATGATTGTTGGCCGGCCAAATATTTGAAGACGCTCGAGTATTTGGCGGAGCGTAAAGATGTGATCGATGCAACTCCGACCTGAGCGGAACCAAGTTTGCTCTGCACCTATGCACTGATTGCGTAACAGGCTGTCTCCATAAAAGTAGAGCGCCGAGCAGCTAGGAGGCAACACTGACGAGACTATTTCTTCTGTGGTCAGCGCAGTCGGTTCGGGTACCCTTTTTGAAGACGGGTACGATATCCGATAGGTTCTAATCAGAAGGGATAACTGTAGTGATCCAGATCTCTTGGAGAAGTTAACTCACGAACAAGTGATGGGCCTCCATCTTTGAAAAGAGACGGAGGGAGTTCATCTGAGCAAAGGGCTTTGTAGCGCTATAAGAGGCGAAGCTCATAAGCAACCTCAATCTTAGATGACGGTGAAGAGTTTACACACCAGGGAGCATTTGGACTACAAAATCAACAAATCAATCAAGCAACTACAGCAGTACATCAGCCATTTGAACTGATGCTTCGCTGCCATACAACAATGAGAACCCATGAAATAAAGAATAAGAAGAGGGAGAGAAGGGGGACTTACCTGAAAACCTTAATGCCCTAAGCAAACATTCAGGGTCAAGGCGCCTACACCTTGTGTAGACAACATACCGTCACAAACACCTGGCTATCGTGCAAAGATAAGGCGGCATCGGCGAGACAGCTTCCTTGCGGCTTTCACTGCCACGCGTCATAATCAGCCATTACCCCGCAGATAACTCAGCACCAAACACACTTTAAACAGGCAATCCGATTAGGAGACGGCAGCAGACGCGCCACTGGTGTCGGTTGCGAGCCATGTCCTCTAAAGTCTCGAGCCAAGCAAAAGGCGAGTCACGTGGACTCCAGCCCGGAAGGCGAGACGGACCAACGGCACCCAGTTTGGTCGTCAGTAACTTCATTTCCCGCTGCCAAGTCAACTTCTGTCCACCTCGAGCCTTGCGCCATCCTACACCTGGCAGACTAAACAAGGACCTCCAATGTTAGTGGTGACCAGGCATATATAGCACGTGCCCGAGCCAACGCAACCTATTCAGTGCTATCTGTTGTTCTAGATACCTAGCATGATTATCATTACCTACTATTCGCCTACGCACACAATAGCTGCGGACACGCTGGTGCCATCCGACACCAGCAATGCTTCGCAAACAACGATGGTCAAAGACTTGAAGGTGCCTCAGCCCTTCAGACCGAACGGGCCAAGTCTCACTACCATAGAGCAGAACGACCCTCCCTGTAGCCATGTATACACGGCCTTTCAGACGGAGGGCAACTCCCTTCTGTCGCCAAAGATGCCGCAGATTCAATAAGGCAGCTCTGGCCTTTGCAATGCGTGATCTCACGTCAGTTTCTATGCGCCCATCATTGCTGATGCAGCTGCCAAGATAAGTGAATTGATCAACCACCTCGAGTTCCTCGTTAGCAAGCGTCAAGGGGTCATCAATTGGCTGGTGGTCCTGCAGCAACACTTTGCAGTTTGAAGGTACGAAGTGCATACCAAACAATGGGATTACTCTAGACAGGCTATTCAGGGTTGATTGTGTAGCCGAAACATCGTAGAAAAGCAAAGACGATATGGTCCGCATAATCAAGATCAACTAACCTTTAACCAGGCTGCACTTCAACGCGTACATCGTGAGATTCCCCAAGGGAACACTCCACGATAGAATCCACGACGAAACTAAAAAGAAATGGGGAAATCGGACAACCCTGACGAACGCCACTTGTGGTCGAAAAGCTACCCGATAGGACACCGTAGACCCTGACGCAGCCTGTAGTGTTCGGGTATAGAGCACGAAGGATGTTCACATATTTCGTGGGAACACCTTTTCGAGCAAGTATTTCGAACAGAATCGATCGATCGATCGACTGAATCGAACGCACTCTTGAAATCGAGGAACACAGCTACTGTCGGTCTGCGGTATGCGTGGCGCTGCTCTAGCACCTGCCGCGAAGTGAATATATGGTCTATACAGCCACGTCCTGGGCGAAAACCGGCCTGCTTTTCCCTAATCCGAGGTTCCCGTTCTGCAGTGAGGCGACGAACGATAATCGAGGCCAGTAATTTTGTCACAACTGGCGTTAGGCTAATACCCCTGTGGTTAGAACAGTCTGTGCGACTGCCCTCTTGTATATTGCCACTATAATCGATTCGCTCCAATTAGCCGGCACACTCTCTTCGTTCCAGATACGTTCGAATAGGGAGGTCAGTGCTTTGCAGAGGTCGTCACCTCCATCCTTAAATGGTGCAGGGGGGAGGGAATCCGGGCCAGCGGCACGAAAACGATTGAGGGCTGTGATCGCATTTCGGACCTCGGGCTCCGACGGAGGCTCCAATATAACCGTCCATGACTCGTCCTGCATCACCTGGGTAGGAAGAGGTCCGGGAGCAGGGGGCCAGCTAAACTGATCTGGATTTCGGAATAGGAACTCATCGGTGCTGCTTTCCAATGAAACTGCAGCCCAAAATGCTCGGTCCAACGCTCGAGTCGGCGTTTTTGACAGTGGATCGGCTCGCCATTGGTTTCGCATAAAACTACGCTTACAAGAGGAAAAGCATACGGGAATTCCTCGAGGTGGCCGTTTGCTCCATCTTAATGACCAGCTGCGTTTAGCAGGCACCGCGACCTTCCCGGAGAAGCTGTTTGAGCTTAGTGTTAGTAGTCTTGCGTAGTGAATGGTATTTAACGCTAGCAGGAATTGCTCGATGGGCTTCGAAAAGTTGGAGGGATAGGGCAGAGATCCAGTGGTTGACAGGATTACTGGTGAAGCCACAAACTAGGATTACAGAATTGTATATGGCGCTGCGGATGTGTGCAGTGTGTTTCAATGTCTGCATGAGGCAGTCTTCAGCCTTGTGGCCAAATCATCCTGAAATGCGCGGAGAACCTTCGGGGTAGAAAGCTTAGCTACATCAAGCCGCGCTACTGGGACCCACCAAAAAGTATAGCGGCGTTGGCACACAGTAGCGCGTGATCCGAAGTGAGAGCGTAGGTTGACAAGCAAACTCTGCTATCTAAATCGAGTCATCAGTGAAAGGTAGCAATTCAGAAACAATGCAATGAAGCTTCTTGCGCCGAAGTGCCGCAGTAAGACAAGGGAGAAGTTCTTTTTGACAATGCATTCCAAAATATAGAAAATGACAGGAAACGTTATGCAGAAAAAACGAATTAAGATGTCTAAAAAATGCATGGGTTCCTTATAGAGAATATTATAACATATACTGAGCACAACGGGGAAGCTAATAAAGTATGTGAGGGCGATGTAATGGACATAAAGCAAAAGCGATAAATCAAATAAAAACCAGTTAATTTCCTTTCTTTACTCGGACATGACTACCTTGAGGCCTATATGTCCATATGGAGAAACAAACCGAGTTATAAATTGCACTTCTATGCTTACTCGGGCACGCCCCCCCCCCCGTGTCACTCATGTCCCCATGGAAACCAAAAAGGAGAAAAAACTGAGATGTTTTGCTCCCTGGCTCCTCTTCGCTTATTCGGTCATGCCCAGCACGCGGCTTACACGCTTACATGGGAGTCGAGCTCACATCTCAAACCTCACCATTCTTATTGTGTGCAAATTTTACTCGACCACGATATGTGGGGATTGCAAACGCTATATCCATCTCGTGCGTTTTATTCAGCTACAAAATGCCGATAAAGAGAGCAAACAGAGCCCGTTTTCAACTGTCCCCACTACAATAATTAACATATACATAACCACCTGTTCTTAGGTTCATCTCCTCCGATATTCGTCAACTTTTCCACTATTTATGTGCCCATTTTTCTTCATGTAAAGAAGTAACGTATGATATTCTCATACTGATCAAATATCCCAAGCGTAGATATAAGAACAAATGTTAGCGAACAGGTTCGTTTTTAGTGGTTCATAATCAGGCCACAGATGAATTACATAGACGTAAACAACCTGGCTTTCTGGATCGCTGACACGTAGTGTGGACAACACAACACACACTCATGATCGCTGTGGGATCAATCACCTAGCTTAATCACTCAGACCACCTTGGCGTTTGAAATTATACCCTTATCAGTAGTTTACGTCTACGTCATTCATCCTTGATGTAGTAGCCTGAAGATGGACCACTGAAACCGAGCTTGTTCTGATATTCTTACGGGCAGACTGCAGGCCATTAGTGCGAGATGTATGCCCCATCATGTCAATGCTAGTCTCGGAAATATCAAGAGTTTATCGAAAATGGTCGCACTTTTTTACTAAGCTTTCATTTGGGCTTGGATGTTGACATAGCGATATACCGGTAATACAACATTCTCTTGGTTCACTTCTTGCATAAAATGTACCGTGAATGCTAGGTTCGAACGCAATGAACGGAACATGAGCATCTAAAAGTTCCACAAGAACCGATTGTGCTTAAGGAAGAAAAAATATCATATGAAGGAATCTAAGCATGCATTTTGATACCCCTGCCCCCATAACTTGTAACATCTGCACGTGGATAAATTTAGCATACCATGATGGCATGAAACAGCAGTAGCAAATGTGCTGTGCCAATCTTGAAACAGCTTCTGACAAAGTGGAGAAATATATCGTTTATACACCTAATTATTTCGACATACTGTTGGCGGTTGTTAGCAAGAATGTATGAACCCGTAGTGCAGGGGCGTCTGCAGATACCTGGAGACAACTATGTATAGATTCATAACAAGGGGCGAGATTGAAGAACGGGTCGAGAAACCAAAGGTTCCTGGAGTCAGAAACGAAACAGAAGTGGCTGATCGGTTCTTAGTGTATGTACCTTATCTGGCGACCAAATCGCCAAAGTTCGAAATGGTAGAAGTCTGCAGCAGTAAGGTGTGGAACGCGATGGTCTGTAAGGCTTTTCTGAACAGGTGAGGGAAGCGGCATTGAGAGTCGGAGGCATGATGAAATTGGTTGTTTCTGGCCAGCACTGGCTGCGAGGTAATACTCAGTCGACAATGGACATCTGTCAGTACTTTAGTGACAAAAGCTATGCAACCATTCACCGGGAAGCAAGTATTTGGTTTTAAACAGTGCAGACTTTCAGGAGTACAGTCATTCAAGATGGCCTCGTTAAAAAAGCAATGTTAAATGAGGAGTCAGGAGTATGCCAGCACACCGCACCAATGCGTCGATTTCCCACAACCATAAACAGTCGCACGTGGACTGAGTCTACTGCGAGGTCCCAGGCACGTACACGGATTGGGACCGGTGACCTGCGGAATAGAAGGTAGTTAGGTAATTCACCCAGCAACTGGCCGTCAAAGTCGACGCAAATATGGATGTTGAGGCACGGCATTGCTAGAGAATAAGGAGTTAGATAGGCAAGAATTTGTAAGTTCCTATCATCCGTGCAACGAGTTAAAGAAAAAACGTAACTGGTAAGCACTGTTTGGTCACAGCCAAGCAAGTTACAGGTCGCGAGGGAGATGACGAAACGGACTGTCGGTTGAAGGGCGACAAGAAAAAAGAGTGGACACTATCAAAGAAACAGAGATTCATGAAACTAGTGTTTGCTCAGGTGTAGATGCGGGTGTCATAACACATAACACTCATATTACTGAAATTCCATAACAAGTTTGACTTAGTCGATCACGCCTTTCTGTGTTCTCATCAGATGTGTGAACATGATGTCGAGTTAGGGTCTACACTGAAGTGTCAAGTGTCTTGCCTACTCTCCAAGTTTCTATTAAACTAACATGAAATGCATCACTGAGTGACCTGTGATGGAGTGCCATGCGAAGGCAACGACGCGTTACTCGGAGTTACACTAACTTGTTTGAATAAGCACGTGTCGTTTTGATGTTTGATGATCGACAAGCTGTCCACAAAAATCATCAGTGTCATCAACCTACAAACGTCAGTTGGAGGCGAGAAACACCTGGGGCACTGTGCTGAATCTTTTTCGTCTGTGTGTGTGATTCAAAACTTACGAGGAAAAAGGTCATTGTAAGTCCAGATGCTTGCTTGGTATTTGATCAATGACATTAGGAGCGTAGGCAGTATGAACTATAAATATGTTGGTGAATCTGCGTCCGTTGCAACACCCCAAGAGGATTCATCTCGTTCATCCCATGTGAGAGATCACAGTGAAGACCGCTCGCTCCCACCCGATCTGAAGAATTCAGGTATGTTCAAGTCTAATGGCAGGTTTGCCTATGAGAATAGGTTGTACTGAATGAAAATAGTGTGCTCGCAAAGAAGTGCTCCGGCGAACAATGGTCAGTGGTGATCAGGCTAGGGCATTAGCTTAACAAATGGGAGTTAATAAGCTGTGTTTCTCTTTCTAAACTTGACTTGATAATCTGTGTTGGCCAAGAGCTGCGTGTGTTCACACACCACTTACGGATAAGAAACTTGTTAGACCTACTGACAGTGAGTGTAACAAAACTAGAGGAGAATATGCTGCTTCAGCAATCGAAACAGAAACGTCTCATTAAGAGAATGCATGCTATTCCCTAATAGCACAGTGGGGCGCTTGGGCGCCCGAAATTGGCCGATAATTGGGCGCCCAGGAAAGGTTTATTATTTCATCTGTGAAATAACATATTTGTTCTTACAATTGTCCGTGCATAGTAATACCACATTTTATCCATCGCATAGATATTAAACAGCGGCTCCGGGATTTGTTTTAGCAACTCACTGTTCTGGTGACCGTGTAACCCGTGACTCTCATTGGGGGACATTTTCTTTTTCACCACCGCGTCCGCCATGACTGATAATCGGTCGAAATCTCGAACTGGTTGCTCTAGGTCCACTGTACAACGCATGATACGAAGAAGTAATGAGGAGCTTGCGAACTTGATACGCTCCTCCCGTGTTGATGAAGATGAGTATAAAGACTATACTATATTTCGTTGGCAACTTCATCATGCAGCAACAGCTTGAGTTCTTTGTTAAAGAGCCTGCCTATCCCAGCACCAGTGTCTCAGTTTCCCAAGCTGCACCGTAGATTCCGACTGCAATCGTTACCTCAACCGACATCAATGAGGAGATTAGGAAAGAACATGAAAGAAGAAAGAAAAACAATTAGTTTCATGGTTATATTTTTTTCTAACAGCGGTTTCTGTAGCCAGCGTTCCACCAACTTCAAATGATGTTACCTTCGAAGAAGTTTGCCGTGATAGTGCTTTGGAGGCTAACCTCTCAGTCATGCAGATTAACATATTACTGCGCCATGACAGGCGCGTACATCTTGAGTTGCCGGCTTCCTTACGCACCTCTTCGCACACCCCTCGTGACTGCCCTGAACGCCTCATCCAGGGTGGATGGTACGTGCACCTAGGACTGCAAGCAGCAATACGACGCATTCTGCTTGCGTCTACTGTACACCCTCCATCAATATGGAAGCTGCATTTGCATATCGATGGGATGTCACTGTACCGCAGTTCCCGTATGCAACTCTGGCCGATGCTTGGCAGACTGATAGAGCCGCATTCAGACGTATATCACTCGCGTTTACAGCGGTTTAACCAAGACGGCAGGCGCGCATCAGTTCCTTCAGCTGATCATCAAGGAATTGCGGTAAGACGTTCTACTGCTAGCTTGTGGTGAACGCATCAAAGTGGACCTCAAGTGTGTCGTCGCTGGTGCACCAGCAAGAGCCTACTTGAAGCAGATTAAACAGCACTCGGGCTACTTTTCGTGCGAGTGATGTACCGCCGTCGGTAAGTTACACCTCTGTACAATTATACACCGTTACAGGTTCAAATCGAGATCATCGAATGACCTTTCCTTTATCCGCGGAGGATATCCTGAGGACGAACGACGATTTCCGTAATCGGCGACAAAGTGAGCATCACGTCGGTGATTCGCCTTTCGAGGTATTGCGCATAGACATGATCTCCAGCTTCCCCATCGATTACATGCACGTGCTGGGCTTAGGTGTAATGAAGAGGCTGATCACATTGTGGCGCTGTGGTCCGACTACCGTTGGAATTCGTTTGTCATCGAAACATATTGACTGTATTAACCAACGCCTGCAGCTTTGCGCTAGCTGCCTAACTGCGGAATTTCCACACAAATGCCGCACGCTGAAAGATGTTGAGAAATGGAAGGCCAAGGAGTTTAGGCAGTTCTTACTGTACCTCGGGACAGTTGTTCCGAACAGGATTGTGGCGGACCACGTGTACGAAAATTTTCGCAATCTGTCAATCGCAGCTTACGTGCTTTGCAGCAACAAGTGGCGCTGCTACTACATGTAGCGTTTAGTGAAACGGATGCCAAAAATGAACGATAACTATGCGGTGATTTACGGAGGGTGAGTTGGTATGTAACGTGCATTGCATTTATCACATATGCGCGGACGTACGCAAATTTGGATTGTTGGATACGTTTTCCGCTTTCCAGTTTGAGTCATATCTGCAGCTTTTGCGGCGCATGGTGTGTGGCACGGGTATACCAAAGTCGCAGATTTTCCGTCGCATTGCTGAATGTTCTTCACCAACTCTCACGGACGCGTCCGTGTGTGTAGATGACACCGGTTCCCTGACAGTTAGGCGTGGTAGAAACAATGCGGTAGGCTTTATGCTGCATAGGGCGTTTGTTACCACTACGCGGCCCAAGAACGCCGTCAGTGTACGCGATGCGCCATTCATCGTGCTCGACGTTCGGGATTTCGAGGTGTGCGTTCAGGCCTATGTGAACCGCGAAGCGCATTTCGACCAATTTATTCCCTCCGCAGATCTACGCATCTTCAAGTGCTCGGGTACCCTAGAGCCACCGAAGTGGATTCCTCAGCGCCAGGTCAGCTGCAAGTGTCTTGCCCTTCCCCTTGATGGCGACATCGTTTTCTACCCACTGTGCATACTTGGTGTTGAGGATGTATTTGATGAAACTTATTGAGGTGACTATTAGCTTTGGTGAATTCATAACATCTTTCATTGCAGGTGTCACCACGATGTTGCTCACGCAACACAAGCACGTCGTCGTTGCACGTGATGCGTCATCGATCATGCTTGATGTTCTGAACTATGAGGTGTGCGTTCAGTCCTATGTGAACCGGGAAAAGCTTTTCCACCAATTAATCCCCTCTGCGGATCTCTGCATCTTCAAGTGCGTGTTGCGCAACACTTAGATGTATGCATTTGTACCGACAGCGGCGTTACGTGTAGCAACTATACACAAACACGAAGGGAATTGATGGTCGATCTGTACCACGGATCAAGGTGACAACTGAGAACGTTCTGTCGCTATAAACCGTCCGATAAGCACGGTCCTGGCCTTTGAGGTAACTGAAAAACCTTACCGTACATCATAATTCCGTTTCAGCTTTTGTACTTGGTCCCCAGACCCTGTCCTGTCCCGGTATCACCCCATGCTGCATGGGAAAGCAGTGGGTGATGATTGTGCGATGGTGCAATAATAAAAGGAACCTAATGACTTAAATTTCAGTCCTACTGTTGGAAGGTATATCAGGTGTTAACTGACTGAGATGCCGAGTATTGGGAAGTGAACGTATTTTTAGAATGTGGGCAATACATCATTGCATCAACCTTGTCTGTTTTTCGGCTTTCTCTCCTAACATGAATGATTAATGAGAGCGCTCTTTTAGATGTAGCGCGGCATTGAATTTGAGGACGCCAGCGTGGCTATCGCTCATGTCAGTTGGATGGTTGGCACGGACCAGGTTCGATGGCTGAAATTGCCTTCACGGCAAATGGAAGCAATGTTACTGAACAAGAGTCCGCCATCATTGTCTGCGCCGGCTGGCTTGCCGAACAACCTCCTCGTGGTGCCAGCTGGGTGGTACGGGATTTTCCCGTTCCAGCAAATGGTTCGGCGGCAGTGTTCCAGGAAGTGGTGGGTTTTCGCCTGGAAAGCGTTCTCCCTATAAAAAGCCACATATGTCCGTTTAACAACACTGTGACGTGGCGGACGTGACTCGCCACTAAATAAAGTCACTGCCCCATGCTTCATCCTGGCGAAGCATTGTATGCTAGCAACGTCATGCTGTGATTCTGGGGAGCATTGGGCCCCTGTTTGACAAAGGAACAAACGAAAGGCGAATGAATTGAGTAATCAGTCACCGGCTCCCAATGGGCGCGATTCCCTGAATTCGCTCCGCTGCCTTGCGGACAGGCTATTCAGCCAAAGGCTCGGGGTAGCGGCCCTTAAGTCAACACCCTACTTCGGCTTGTGTAACCGGGTAGTATCTCGCCTTCTGAGGAAACCATGAACATTGTTGTGTTGTGTGTTATTTTACTATTTCTGTACGTTCGTTTGAATCCCATGGTTTCTAATGGTATTATGTCTATTCGTAGACTTTTGCAAATATATATTGTCTGCGCCGGTGTATAAAGTTCGAGTTCACATAGCTATCGGTAAATGTAGGAAATTTTATGCGTGAACCACTCCTCAGATGATTATGCAAAAGCCTGGTTAAGCAAATGTTCTTGAACATAGTGCTCGAAGCGGGTCTGGTTCAGCACATTCAAGAGCCCACTAGACTGCTCCCCGGATCTTAGATTGACCGATTCCGAACATGTGCGTCTCATCAAGCTACATGAGCCAATTGGAAAGAGTGTTCATTGGATCGTCTTAGCCAGACTAATCTACCGCACTCACGTGACCCTGATCGGACGCCACGTCGTAACGTTTGGAACACTGATATGGCCAGTATGCGCCGAGGGGCCGAAACGTTTGATTGGATTCTTCCGGAGGAAGACAGTCGAGTCAAGCCTCGGGGAAAAACCTCATTCGCTATGCGAGAAGTTCATTCCACTCAGGTACAATGCCAAAAAACCTGCGTTACCACCATGGTATGATCAAAATTTTCGTCAGTTAGCCAGGCATCGTAAGAAGTTGTGGCTGAAATATCGGAATACCATGGATGCACGTGACTACGTGGCCTACAAAACCCAACGTAACCTATGTAATTCTTCCAAGCTGACGAATCGTGCAGCTTATGAATTGTCGTTAGTGGATTCTGCCAACTTGGCTCCAAATAAGATCTTTACATACATTAACCGACGTCTTAAACCGAAGGACCGTCGATTCCCGCGGTCAACTAGGATTTTCAGATGAGAAGAGAACGTCGCTTCTGGCTTCTCATTTCGCCTCCGTCTTCTCTCCGTGTGAGTCACTCCACTCGACCGATGACTCTAGCCTATACCCAGTAATAGAAGACCTGAGGTGCACCGCTAAAGAAGTCGCTGGTATGCTGGAAGCTCTTGATACGTCCAAATTTCCTGGGCCGGACGGTTTTCATCCCTTAATGCTGAAAACACTGGCTCATATGATAGCTGCCCACCTCTCTGATCTGTTCAATAAATCGCTAGGTCAAGAAGTGATTCCTCGGGAATGGAAGGATTCTGTTGTGAAACCTTTCCCTAAAGGAGGTAACCCGCACAAGCCCGAAAATTATCGGCCAATATGTCTGACATCAATAATCGCAAGTCTTGTAGAGTAAAGAAGACCCTATTGTAGGTGGTGAAGACAGATGGAATCCACAACGCAGCTCAACACGGGTTTTGAGCCAACGTTCATGTGTGACGAACTTGCCTGTGGCCCGGCAACACTGGGTGAGGGCGTTAAATGGTGACGTCGGCGTTGACGTCATCTTGCTTGATTTCAGCAAAGCGTTCGACAGAGTTGATCACGCCAACTGCTCAACCGACTTGGAACTTACGGGATCGGTGGCGCTCTTATTCGGTGGATCAATACGTTCGTTGAGGATAAGCGTTGGAGGGTTAGAATAAATGATTACTATACTGATCGGTTTGCCTCCCCAAATGGCCTACCCCAGGGTACAGTGCTCGGACCTATCATGTTGCTTCTACATGGCAGTGATGTGAATGAAGCGCTAAAATCGCCTTATGTCTTAGTTGTTGATGACCTCAAAGTATGGCGCGAGCTCCGAGGAGCAGAGGACCATGTCATACTCCAACGGAACTTGGATCAGCTCGTTGTTTGCTCATAACTACGGAAACTGCCCATCAGTCCCACCAGGTGCGAATTTCTGAGCATCGACAGCTAGCCATGAACGTTCATACTTCTTGGATGGAAAACAACTAACTGCGGTTTCTAGTTTCCGGGATCTGGGAGTGTTGTCACGCAGAGACCTCGTCATGTGCTCATACTAATAATGCGTACCGATCAGGCTTAAGGGTACTCTGGCCACTAAAAGTAGTTACCATATATGGACGGAGGAACTAGTTATTAAGGTTTACCCAGCACTAGTACGTCGTCTCTTGGAATACGGAGCACCAGCCTACCATCCGGCTACGCAGGGTGAAGCTGGAATTCTTGAGATAGTGCAACGGCTGGCAACGTGGATGACTCCTTCTCTTCGGATACTGGCTTACACTGACAGATGTCCACGATTCAAGTTGTATACTCTAGAATACCGGCGACTAAGAATGGACCTCACAACCATTTTTCGAGTATTACGGCTGGGACAGTTACCGTCCCTTCGTCCTCTGTTTAAAATCAACGAAGCCAGCATTAGAAGGGGGCATCAATGCAAGCTAGAAGTAACACGATTGGACAATGTAAAGCATGTTTACTGTTTTGAACGACGAGTCGTGCCTTATTGGAATCGTCTACCATCGATGATTGTGCAATCCGAAACCCGACCAATTTAAAAGAGGCTTGGACTTGTATATTGCTGATCTGTGCTATAGTGAAGATGTCTCAGCTTCACTCCAACCACCCAACAACTACTCAACCGCTGGACCAAGGGTGTACCTAGAATGACATCTGATTAAGTTTTGATGGGGTACACAGAAATCTTTTCTTTTTATTCCTTAACGTGGTGCGACGGTTTGCGTACCTCATTGACCCATTGAGCTTTACTGGGTGATGTCTTTGGGCACCTTGAGAGATACTCCTACCAGGTTGGTCAAGGGTGAGAGGTCAGACAAACTCAGTCTCCTGGTCCTCCAGGTTGGGGGTTTGAAATGGAATGGCGTCCATTTCTGCCTTGCGCAGAGGCTCTTGAGCCAAAGGCTTTGGATGAGGACCCTAATCGTCCTGCTGTCTAGGTCTGGGCGCCCTCGCAGTATCTCAGCCCACATACAACCATGACATCTTCTTCAAACATAAACTTCATCCTGCATCGGCCGTCGCACAGATTATCAAGGGTCGCCTTATCTGCTGCATACAGCAGGGCGGATAAGCGAAAACATGCTACTGCTGGCGCCTCCCTTCTTTCTTTTCCAACTTTTTCTCATACTCCAATCCCGACCCCATTACTAACCCTCCTTCTATAATTCCCAGCTTAATTGACAGCAACGGAAGTGCTACTGGAGTAGAATCATCTGCAGCCACCATCCCACAACATCTATCGGACGCCTATCGGCAAAAGTCCCTTATAAGGCCACGCTATCTCGTTTCCATAGCAACATTCAACGTTCGCACTTTAAGACAAACAGGTCAACAGGCTGCACTCGCCCGCACCTTGGACACACTGAGTATTGATGTGTGCTGTGTGTCCGAAACTAGGATCAATGACGGGGTTATTGAATTAAATGCACCCGGCTTATCCTCTCGTTATTGGTTGCACGCATCCGGAGACGCCGATGAAGCACTCACGGGTCAAGCTGGTGTAGGTATCATTCTAAGCTCCAAGGCTGAGTCATCGTTGCTTGATTGGATTCCGGTGAACAGCCGTTTATGTGCAGCCCGTTTGACGACATCAGCCAAGGCGGACTCACGAAGTAGTACAAAACGCTGTTTGTTCGTGATTTCCGCTTATGCTCCCACCGACTGCAGTTCAGATGTTGTCAAGGACACATTCTATCACGAACTGAACGCGCTACTACGCAGTGTTACTAGTTCAGATAATATAGTGTTTGCAGGGGATATGAACGCACAAGTAGGGCGTCTGAGCTCTTCAGAAGCTCAGCTGGGTGGTAATTGTGGGCTTAACTCCGAACGGACTGACAACAGTGTGCGTCTGCTGCAACTGTGTGCGGAGCACCAGTTGTTTCTTACTAGCACTGCTTTTAGACACAGTGGGCGCCGAAGTGCCACTTGGCTTCCTCCTGTAGCTGGCCAGCGATGGACCCAAATTGACCACCTAGCCATAAGTTACAGATGGCGTGATTCCATCCTGGATTGCCGCTCTTACTGGAGTACCTGTGTCGACTCTGATCATGCCTTGGTACGTTGTCGTTTCTCCATGAACTTTACCGGGAGGCGCACCAAGTGTCTCCCCCGATTGGCAACTGAGAAATTGTCTGTCCTCGGTCAGGCAAGCCTATCAAGAAGCACTGTATACCGAACTTCCGCTGTCTTGTCCCAATGACACTGAGCTTCAGTGGAATAGGAACTCGGCCGCCATGCATGACGCAGGAGCATCTGCTTGTGGCACTATCAGTCGTCATCGCACCAGTCACTGGATATCCGAGAGGTCCGTGAACCTGTTGGAAGCTAGAAGGCACCTCCCGGCTGCTTCTGAACACAATGTGACCAGACGGGCTATTAGGCGTGAACTAAAGCAGAGCCTACGTGCTGACAAGGAAGCCTGGTGGACCAGTCGGGCTCAAGAAATGGAGGAGGCAGGCGCAGTAGGCAATTACCGCAAGCTCTTCCAGCTAATCCGCACCACTGGTCCCAGAAAACCAGGCGTCAATGAGACAATCAGAGACAGCGCGGGTGCGCTGATACACAATAAAGAGCGCCGTATGGATCGTTGGATCAGTTCAGTTAGCCCCCTGCTCCCGAACCTCTTCCTACTCAGGTGATGCAGGACGAGCCATGGACGGTTAGTTTAGAGCCTCTGTCGGAGGCCGAGGTCCGAAACGCGATCATAGCCCTTAATCGTTTTCGTGCCGCTGGCCCGGATTGCCTCCCACATGCACTATTTAAGGATGGAGGTGATGTCCTCTGCAAAGCACTGACCTCCCTATTCGAACGTATCTGGAACGAAGAGAGTGTGCCGGCTAATTGGAGCGAATCGATTATAGTGGCAATATACAAGAAGGGCAGTCGCACAGACTGTTCTAACCACAGGGGGTATTAGCCTAACGCCAATTGTGACAAAATTACTGGCCTCGATTCTCGTTCGTCGCCTCACTGTGGAACGGGAATCTCGGATTACGGAAGAGCAGGCGGGTTTCCGAACAGGACGTGGCTGTATAGACCATATATTCATTTTGCGGCAGGTGTTAGAGCAGCGCCACGCATACCGCAGACCGACAGTAGCTGTGTTCCTCGATTTCAAGAGTGCGTTCGATTCAGTCGATTCTGTTCGAAATACTTGCTCGGAAAGGTGTTCCCACGAAATATGCGAACATCCTTCGTGCTCTATACCCGAACACTACAGGCCGCGTCAGGGTCTACGGTGTCCTATCGGATAGCTTTCCGAACACAAGTGGCGTCCGTCAGGGTTGTCCGATTTCCCCATTTCTTTTTAGTTTCGTCGTGGATTCTATCAATGTTCCCCTGCAGAATCCCACGATGTAGGCGTTGAAGTGCTGCCTGGTGAAAGGTTAGTTGATCTAGATTATGCGGACGATATCGTCTTTGCCTTTCGACAATGTTTGGACGGCCCAATCAACCGTGAATAGCCTGTCCAGAGTGGTCCCATTATTTGGTATGCACTTCGCATCTTCAGACTTCAAAGTGTTGCTGCAGGACCACCAGCCACTTGATGACCCCTTGACGCTTGCTAACGAGGAACTCGAGGTGGTTTGTCATTTCACTTATCTTGGCAGCTGCATCCGCAATGATGGGCGCATAGAAACTGACCTCAGCTCACGCATTGCATAAGCCAGAGCTACCTTCTTGAACCTGCGGCATCTTTGGCGACAGAAGGGAGTTTCCCTCCGTCTGAAAAGCCGTGTATTCAAGGCCACAGTGAGGGCCGTTCTGCTCTATGGGAGTGAGACTTGGCCCGGTCGGTCTGAAGAGCTGAGGCGCCTTCAAGTCTTTCATCATCGTTGTCTGCGAAGCATTGCTGGTGTCGGATGGCACCAGCGGGTCCGCAACGATGATGTGAGTAGACGAGTACTAGGTGGTGATAATCATGCTAGCTCCCTAGAACAACAAATAGCACTGAATAAGTTGCGTTGGCTCGGGCACTTGCTACGTATGCCTGGTCACTGCTTACATAGGAGGGCCTTGTTTAGTCTGCCAGGTGTAGGATGGCGCAAGGCTCGAGGTGGACAGAAGTTGACTTGGCAGCGGGAAATGAAGTCACTGACGACCAAACTGGGTGCCCTTGGTCCGTCTCGCCTTCCGGGCTGGAGTCCACGTGACTCGCCTTGTGCTTGGCTCGAGACCTTACAGGACATGGCTCGCAACCGACACCAGTGGCGTGTCTGCTGCCCTCTCCTAATCGGATTGCCTGTTTAAAGTGTGTTTGGTGCTGAGTTATCTGCGGGGTGATGGCTGATTATGACGCGGGGCAGTGAAAGCCACAAGGAAGCTGTCTCGCCGATGCCGCCTTATCTTTGCACGATAGCCAGCTGTTTGTGACGGTATGTTGTCTACACAAGGTGTAGGCGCCTTGACCCGGAATGTTTGCTTAGGGCATTAATGTTTTCAGGTAAGTCCCCCTTCTCTCCCTCTTCTTATTCTTTATTTCATAGGTCCTCATGGTTGTATGGCAGCGAAGCATCAGTTCAAATGGCTGATGTACTGCGGTTGGTGATGAATGATGTTGATGCAAAAGCAAAGAAGCTGGAGGCAGTTTTACTGGAATTATCCGAGGCACTGTCAAGCGACTCAACTTGTTCTATGGAGCGTGGCAGAAAGTGCAAGATGTTTGTACCTATTGTGCTCTATTTATTTCTAGCAATCCCGTGTTTCCCGGAGTGCGAGACACCGATTAAAAAGTCATGTCCATCCACACCCTACAGTGTTCACCTGCAGTACTCACCTATGCCACCGAAGTTGGAGTTGGAGGACGATTCACGCACAAGTGATGCGGTAAACAGGGATCCCAATATGAACACGCCACTTACGGCCAGGTAAACAGCATATACGGCCATATGGTTGTAGTCCAATCGCTCCATTGCAGGCTTCAAACGTTGTGATCCAGGATTGCACGGAGTACAGCATTAAAGGCGTGTGTAGTAAGTGTGCATAACAAACTTCCATTATGCCGCCGCAGCAATCTGTTTGAGATAATGTTCATGGTATTGCGTGGGCAGGATACTGTCAGGTTGCCCAGGCCTAGACAGGAGAACGATTAGGGTTCTCAACCAAAGCCTTTGGTTCAAAAACCTGACCGCAAGGCAGCGGGTTTGGCGTTGGGCTACAAGGAGTCCGTTTTAAGGAATAAGGTGCCACCCTCATTCCAACCCCCAACCTGGAGGATCAGGAGGCTGAGTTTGTCTGGCCTCTAACCATTGACCAATCTGGTATGAGTGACTCTGAAGGTGCAAAAGCACCACCCAGCATAGCTCAATGGATCGCTGAGGCACACAAACCATCGCACCACGATAAGGTCCAGCCTCATTGCGATGAAACTCGCAAAGAGCTCCGGGCAAAACTCCGCGCTAACCTGAAGAGAGACCGCGAATCTTGGTGGTCTCATCGTGCGTCAGAGATGGAAGTGGCCGCTGCCCTTGGCAACCATCGTAAGTTATTCCGTCTGAGACGGGAAACGGGCATCATAACACCTGGTGTTAGTGAAACAATTTGTGATGAGAGTGGACAGCCTATTCACAATTTGTCAAAACGTTTGGAACGTTGGGCTGAGCATTTTGAAAAGCAATTTAATCGGGTAGAATTGTTCGATTTTTCGCCGGCGAGTGATCGCCCTGCTCCGTGGGCTGTCCCTTTGGATCCACCCTCTCGCTCAGAAGTCGAACGTGAGATCGGACTGTTGAAGTTGAACAAAACCGCGGGACCAGATGATCTTCCTCCAGCCCTCTTCAAATTCGGAGGCTCTGCTCTTATTGATGCTCTACATGAATTACTAGTGAAACTGTGGGAGCAGGAGACTGTCCCAACCGACTGGAGCCGCTCCGTTATTGTTCCCATCTTCAAAGGCGACTCGCGCTCGGAATGCGGCAACCATAGAGGAATCAGTCTGATCTCCATCGCCTCCAAATTACTAACCTCCATAATTCTTCACAGACTGACTGGCGCCAGATTCGTGAGGAGCAAGCCGGGTTTCGTCGGGGTCGTGGCTGCATCGACCACATCTTCACCTTGCGTCAGTTGTTGGAGCACCGCCACACATATTGGCGGCCCACCGTAGTCGTGTTCCTCGACATCAAAGGTGCCTTCGATTCGGTTGATCAATGTGCCCTTTGGAATTGTTTACTCAGGAAAGGTGTGCCCGAGAAATATGTAAATATTATCCAAGCATTATATTTGCGTAGCACGGGCAGAGTGAGGGCTTACGGCAAGCTGTCGCCACCCTTTAATATCTCCAGCGGTGTGAGACAAGGATGCCTGCTGTCACCTTTCCTCTTCAACTTCGCTATTGACGAAGTCATGGAGTTAGCATTTACAGGACATGACTTGGAAGGTGTGGAGCTACTCCCAGGAGAACGACTTCTTGACTTGGAGTATGCAGACGACATTGCCCTCATCTGTGACAGCTCCCAGACGTGCCAAGCCGCGCTGGACAGATTAGCACTGGGTGTCAGCCGCTTCGGGCTTCGCTTTGCACCATCGAAGTGCAAAGCGTTCCTCCAAGATTGACAGGGATCGCCTCCTGCGCTGACCCTTGGTGGGGATCATCTGGAAGTCGTTCAGAAATTCAATTACCTGGGAAGTTGTATCATCACCCTTGGGATCGAAGACGAGATCACGAACCGTATAGCGAAAGCTCGGAGTGCTTTTGCTAACCTTCGCCACCTATGGCGGCGGCGCGACATCACTCTCGCCCTGAAGGGTAGAGTGTACAATGCAGCGGTACGTTCGACCTTACTGTACGGTTGCGAAACCTGGCCCCTAAGGTCGGCGGACCTGAAGAGGCTAGCTACGTTCGACCATCGGTGCCTTTGCAGTTTGGCTCACATATGGTGGGAACACCGCGTGAGTAACGAGCGTGTTCGACGCATTGTTTACGGCCCAGGAAAAGGATCTGAACCGCTCAGCACCGTTATTTCACGCACCAGGCTCCGATGGCTACGCCACGTGTTACGCATGCCAGCCCACCGACTCCCTCGACGTGCGTTGTTTGCTCACCGGGGATGTGGGTGGAAGAAGAGGAGAGGTGGCCAAGCGATGACTTAGTCCAGAGGAATGAAGTCCATCACTTCGGAGCTGGCCTCGGTTGGAGCTTCACGGCTCCCTGGTTGGGGTCCAAAAGACGATGAACACGTTTGGCTGGATACACTTCCTGACATGGCAAGGAGCCGACCTCAGTGGCGTTCTTGCTGTGAGTTTCTTTGTCCCTTCCCATCCCTTTTAGTCTCCCCCTCCATCTACGATCTCATCTCATAAAACATAATAAATAAATAAAAAATTTCTTTTTGCCTAGTAGCTGGCTGGAAGCTTACCGGAACGATGCCTATCCGTTGCTGGTAGCTCAACTGGCATGCAACTGTTATATCTATTTTTCCTTTGTGTATTGTGTTATATGTATGTATGTATTTCTTTCATGTATTGCGGCACAATAGCGGAGGTGTTTTCCAACCTCTAGCTGATGTGTATAATGAATGAATGAATGCCGCCGCAGTCCGCCTAGGTCACTTAACGCGCGAGTATGTTCGCGCGTCAGATGGCTAGTGACAGGGCTGGAGCCGTATGCCTTGTTCCATTGCCGTTGACATCCGTTGCAGATATAATAGCTTACAATAGTCAGTTGGAAAGCTAAGATAGAATGTACAAGATGGTATTACGCGATTTCATATGTAACTTGTTTTAGATGGCCCACTTTGAGAGGCTGGGTGGCAAGTCTCGCTGTGACGGTGTGCGCAGCATGCTGTTGCCTTTAATGACAAATTCATTGGTACGCCAGGTGAACTGGTGTGGAGTAAATGGGAAGTTCCGCATCTGCGGCACTCCGCTGACCCGTGCTATGATCGGTACGCTGCGTAATTGCAATACCCTACTTTCATTATAGATGCGCTAATGCGAAAAAGTTTCGCAGGAACTTCGGAAGCACTGACTGTAGACAAAATTCGACGATGGTTCCGGCGCAGAAAGGAGCGCAAGTAATTTAGGCAGCAGTCAAAAGTTTCCGCAGGGACAAGTAATTTCCCTTAATGGTTACGGTTTTTCATTATCATAATACATTTTATTCAGAATTTGTGGACTTTTTGCTCCAAGATGAAAGAAGCGCATGCGCCACACTATATAGAGCGTAGCATTCCAACAACCATACGGGTGTAGGCACTAGGTACTTACCATCTGCAAATGACGGATCTTTTCCCTGAGAGATTGAATACAGCAGTAATTTGGATGGATTGCGTACGCTCACAAACATCCGAAAACTCTGTCCCTGGAACTATTTTACCGCGTCGAAAACGGCGGTTGTGCGCACACAAGCTGTGTGTCCATAAATGCGGCGGAAGCATTGGAAATTGACCGACAGCGATCATTGTAATGCTCCGCGACTTTTTTGTACAGCATACGTAATTCTTCTACCACTGGGATGAATGTCGCCGCTCAGATTGCAAGCCATATCAATGCGAATGAAATTCAGACACGAGTGAATGTGTACAATGCTGTATTATGCGTCGGAACACGATAGCTTGCGTTGAAAATAGGTATGCGTGAGTGGCGGAATGCAACGGTATTTCGTTTTCTGAACGCCCGAAATGATTCCACAATGGGTATAATCTCAGGCGTTCAGTCTGCCAGCATTTCTGATAATAATAATAATAATAATAATAATAATAATAATAATAATAATAATAATAATAAAGCGCGTTGTAGATGATGTTCGTGCATGCAACAGCAGTATGCGTACGACCACGCTGTAAGGTAAAATAGCAGTCCGCAAGTGGGGGAATGCTACGGAAAATTTTCTCTGATCGTACAAAAATCAAGCGCCATTAAGCGCCCGAAAGGCGGTCGCCCAGACCGCCCGAAATTTGTGTCAATGGGACTAATTTCGGGCGCCCCTCGGGCGTTCGTGTTAGCAGGGATTGGTTCGTTTTCTCCAGCTCAAAAGGCCCACATACTACTTAACACAAGTGTGCGATATCGCGATTAAATGCACTAATTTAACGTCCGTCAACGATTCGTATTTCGAGGGGCTGTTTAATTTTCGTACGACACTGAGTTGTGCATAATCAGGTTCGGCAGAACAAAGAGATGTCTCGATGATGTCGTTATCATCACACTATGAGCAACTGCCTCAGCAGCAGCAGCAGCAGCAGGATGCTCTCACGGCGCAGACAAAGTAAGCCTGAATGTTTGCTTTCTGGGACCAGTGGTGCGCATCAGTTGTAAGAACTTGTGATACTTGCCTGCTGCTCCTGCTACCTGCATTTCTTGAGCCCTACTAATCCGCCAGACTTCCTTTGCAGTACGCAGACTCGGATTTAGTTAGCGCTAATAATCCGCCTAGTAACATTCACGGAGACGGCGGGGAGTTTGCTTCTGGGTCACAACAGAATCACCCTCTCGGATATCCAATGAAGGTTGCGGTGACGACGGATACAGCCGCAAGCAGACGCTTCGCATTGTGTGGCGCTGAGTTGTCAGATGCTTTTCTGACGAAAGTGACGTTCACTAGGGTTGCCAAACCTCTCTACTTTTGTTCCCCATTATCGTGGGTTCCACCATAAAATGCTCCCACGATGTCGAGAAAGAAAAGCTGGCTGGTGGGAAACTGCCCGGTCTGAACTGTGCGGCTGTTTGACAGCTTTAAGACAGCACAGTCAAACCTTGATAAACTCCCCAGAATAGTTCTAACAGTTGGTATGCGCATCGCGCCTACGAACTGCAGTGCTGTTACATGCCGACCGGCTACTTGATGCGCCTTGAATTTTGACAAGGAACCAGTAGCTAAAAAAGTCACCCATCTGGCGGCAGTGTTATGAGTGATGGGCGCGTGACTACTGAAATTGGTTCGCACATCAAGAGAGGCAGAACAACTTTTTGAATGTGACAACGATAAATAGCGTACTTAGGAGTGCTCAGTATGGCAGTGACCCTTGGCATCATCGAACAGAAGATCTAAAGCGCTTGCAAGTGGATGGTCAATGATGTCTGTAGAGCAGTACCGATGCTAGGTGGCTTCAGTAAACATTAAACGATAATACAAGGTGAGCACTAGACGGGGATAATCAGGTTAGTAAAAAAAGAAATAATGGCGGATAAGTTGTATTAGCTCGGTTAAGTGTTACGCATTCCCGGTAACCGCTTACCGTGGACAACCGTGTTTTGTTCGTCGGATGTTGAGTGGTGCAAAGCTTGGGTAAGAAAAAAGTTGTGATGGTAACAGGAAGTGAAGTTATTGACGACTAAGCCAGGTGCTGCTAGTCCAACTCGCTTTACAGGCTGGAGTCCAAGCGACGCAGCATATGCTTAGCTGGAGAACGCATGGGACATAGCTCAGAGTCGGCATCAGCGGAGTGTTCACTGTCATGTAGTCGGGGTATCTGTATAACTTGTGTCATACTGAGCAGTTTTTACGTAATGGGTGATTGTGATGCCAGATGCTGAAGGCCGTGAAGTAGCTGTCTTCCTGATGTCGCCCTAAGCTCACATGATAGCCAGCTGTCAGCGTGTCGTTGGCAAAGTGTAGATGTCTTGAACATGAATGTAGGATTAACTCATCCAGGTTCCGCACTAGGTCCCCTTCAAAAATATTTATTCCGCCATCACAAGGTAATTTTCGCTGCAGAGCAGTAAAGCATCAGCTCAAACTACTGAGGTACTACTGCTGCTAATGACTGGTGGAATGGGCCAGATTTTCAGCTGGATAGTTGCCATTCCTTTTATGTGGTTTGCTTGTGTTCCCGTACCTTAGGCTAGTAGACGAGGAACAGATGCAAATAAAAATAAATTTTACTCACGATGGGGCGAAGCATACCCGGACAGCGCAAATGCGCTACCAGGAAAGCTACTCCCACGCCAGTACGATCCCTAGCAGTTGGATCAATCCACTAGGATGGTGGTGCAAACACCAAATACGCAAAGTGGTCAATATAGGATACCTCAAAGTTGACCCGTAACTGTTTCTGTTGATTGCCCTACAGGTAACAGGTTGTCGGTTTTACCTTTTGACACTTGTTTCACACTCTTTGAAGGCGTCCTGTTGGATTCACTGAATACCGGCGCTAATGTGTCTTCGGCTGCGTTGATCAGCGAATCTGATGCTGTGTGCTGCAGCGTGAGCTGCTCAAAGCAGGTGACGGACGTGTCTGGTGGCATGCAGTGCTAGGTATGCAACTGCTGGTACCGTGAGACCTGTACCGATTTGAGCCCTGTTCAGTACGCAATGGTTTCGACTACCGACAGCATGTTTTTCAATTGCCTTCTGTGTCGTCGCGTCGATCTACGCGTTTTGAGGTCACTGAGAAGACATCGAGCAACCTCGGGCTGGGTAACCAGCAGTTGTGGTCTTTCCTCATATCGCTTGATCGCAAAGTTACTGATGAGGAAAATGGGAGTCTATATTGATGTCAGCTCAGTGGAGGAAGATACGCAACTAACCTCAATTGTTGTCGATGAAAATCCGACTGAGGTGATACCTATCGTGTCGTGTGCCGCAGCGGTCCAGAATGACCCTAAATAGGCCTCTGTTGTCGTACGGAAAGCCGTCCAAAACGAGACCGAACTTAAAACCCCTGTGCTTAATAAAAGCAAGAGAAAGAGGGTTAAAAAAGTCCGTAAGGCTCCCTCAAAGTCTGAAGGTACTGAACCCATAAAGGTATTGGAGGTAGAGCACAAAGCTCCAACTCCAATCACCCCAGTTCCATTGGCGAAGAAACGCGCCGTGTCGACTTCGGCCACACCCGCAAAGTCTGAAAAGACTAGACCGGTGAGGGAGTTGGACGCAGAACACAAAGCCTCAACCTCAACCACTCCAGCTCCCTTGGCGAAGAAACGCGCCGTATCACCTACCAAACCGGTCGAAACTGGGGTCGAGTCGAAGATTAGTGGACTGATAGTAGCGTTAACTTACGTAACGTTGCTGAATCCGCGGCAGCTCTTCTCAAGAAACGCATGCTAGGTGACCTTCAGTGGTTCAAGCTCGGTCTCAACAAGATGCAACCATCTGGTTTCCCCGGTGTCACTATCAGGAAGCTAACCAGATTGGGGAACGTCCCTGTAGATACGCTAAATGCGCAACCCCGACTACTTCGTGTAGTCCTCACAACCCCGGAGGAACGCAAAGCGTTAATGCGCTTTGCATTCAAACTCATGGGTAGTAATGTCAGCGTTCAGCCGGACCTCCCATTAGCACATCGACTGAAGTTAATTGAAGCCATTAAAAACCATAAGAGCAGGCGGACGGCTGGTGAGCAAGACCTTCGTCCTGTGGGTTTTCAGGTGGTCAAGCAGATGTCAAATTCTGCCTTACCAGAACCCCTCCTGGTAGCGTACGACCCAGGGCTCGTCCTGCCGAGTTCCTTCGGGTAGTGCTTAGTAATGTACGTAGCCTAAGAAACAAGGTACACGAGGTGGGTCTGCTTGTAGACAACTCTCGTCCCAACATACTTGCTACCACCGAAACGTGGCTGACCCCGGATATCACAGACGGTGAATTATGTTTACCTGGCTAGCACTGCTTAGATGTGATCGCTTCGTTGGCCGCCAAGGTGGGGGCGTCGCTCTTTATGTGAGTTGTAAATTTGATGGGTTAAGGACCTGTGTTTTCCAGTCGCCGGATAAAACTTTTGAAGCCCTGTGGACTATTGTGTGCACTTCTTCTGCTTAGTTTACAGTTGTAGTGGTATATCGAAGTCCTGGAAGTATCTCCAGAGCGGTTATTGAAATTATTCGTACTCAGGCCGCCAATAGGTGTCTAATACTGGGGGACTTCAGCCTCCCTGAAGTCTGCTGGGCTGATCTACCTTGCATTTCGGCGGTGGGCACTTTCGGTTCTGATCTTCTCTAGCTAACACTGCAACTTCCTTTGCATCAGTTCGTGGACCTCACGACTAGATTTATGAGCCACCAAATTCCGTCTACCTCGGATCTCATGTTTGTGAAGTCACATGGTTTCGTAAGTAGTATTATCTACGGCTGTTCTCTAGGAGCCAGTGACTATGCGTAGCTTTTCGATGTGCTCTAAGTGTCATCAAGCTACCGCTGAGGCATGTGCAACTATTTGGCAGGCAAACTTTAACGCAATGCGAGACGAAGCTTCAGTTCTGCGTTGCGCGATCACCGTAGCTGACACCGTTGAGACAGCCTGGGGGAAATTTAAGGCATACCTCACCGAGATCTCTGCTCCCCGCATCCGACTCAGTAAGAGACGGGTGACACGGGCGCAGCCTCCTTGGGTAAATCATACAGGTAAATACCTGCTCAGGAAGCGCTTTAAATGCTGGCGAACTTAACAAGCGGCTTCATCAACCAGCACCTACGAAATCTATCGAGCGGTAAGAAATAAATGTAAGCAACATCTTAGAATTCTTCGTCTTTAGTATGAGGAGGAGTTGGCTAACGCAGCAGTACAGACTCGTCTATACCGGCTTTACTACGAGCGGATGGAACCCATTGGCATACCGACTATGATAACGCTTGTATACTTAGCGAACAGTATACTGGTGTCTTTTCTCGTCAGGCCTCTAACTCAGGTTGAGCTGGTCACAAAAGTCCCGGAGGATCCTTGCCTAACTGAAATCAGCATAACGGAAACACAAGTCTTCAGACTATTGCAGGGGCTAAATCTTTCCAAAGTTTCTGGCCCTGCTGCAATTCATCCGAAGCTGATGCATGAATTGTGCGCTGAGCTAAGTGACCCTCTGACATGCATGCTTACAATATCGTTCGACAGCTGTACCTTACCTACGGAATGGAAGAAGGCAATCATCTGTCCGATTTTTAAGGGTGGTAACAGAGCTCTGCCAGCGAACTACCGGCCTGTAAGCTTGACAAGCGTAGTAGTTAAGTTGTTTGAAAAATTGGTCAGGGGTTCGGTGGAGAATCACCTGATTAAGTTTAAGCTTCTCAGCGTGGCACAGCACGGATTCCGTAAGGGATTTTCATGTCTGATAAATTTACTAGTAGCTCGTGAAAGCTGGGCTGAGGCAGTAGACAACGGTCACCCTATCGACGTGCTTTTCGCTGACTTTCGAAAGCCTTTGATACTGTCCCATATCAACGACTCTCATTGATGTTGAGATCATATGGGCCATCTGGAGACGCCCTTCAATGAGTCTCTGCTTTTCTAGAGGGGAGAATAGTGTGTAGGCGTGGGACGTAGCCTTTTGCTTAGACAAGCTGTTCTTAGTGGCGTTCCGCAGGGCTCAGTTCTAGGGCCATTGTTTTTCGCAATTTACGTCCATGACCTACCCCAGGAGCTTAAAGTGTCGTCACTATTCTTTGCTGATGACCTTGTAGTGTTCATAGCTTTTTCATTTTTTGCGCATATCTCATCTCTTTTTTCTATGCGTCTTGTACAGTTGTTTTAATTGACCGTTTTTTCATATACACAATTCTCGACCTCGAACGGCGCGTTCTGCTTTCCTGGGGCGGTGTGTTGCGATTGCTTTGCTTGGGTGCTTGGAAAGTCTGAGCTTCGTGGAACCAACACCGGAATAACCTATCAGGGAGTGTGCAATATCAGTGGAGTTAGTCCAACCGTCACTACTGAAGGTCAGCGTGTTGATACTCTTATCTAACACTAATCCTTTCCTTCCAGTGCGGTAGTTTAAGACTAGTTTTCACTACATATTTGGTGACCCCGACGTGACCGCCGAGTCGTTTTCGATCATTTCCACGGGCTCTCGCACCCAGGCATTCGAGCTACTGTTAAGTTGATCACAGGTCGCTTTGTTTGGCCCAATATGCGCTCTGACATCCAACAGTGGGCAAAGCACTGTGTTACGTGTCAGACCAGTAAAATCCATCGCCATACAATCACTGTCCCTGGCACCTTTTCATCACCGGATGCTCGCTTCAGGCATGTCCATTTGGATATCGTTGGCCCTTTGCCTCCTTCCAATGGTTTTCAATACTTGCTGACATGTGTTGATAGATTTACACGTTGGCCGCATGCAGTGCCATTACGGGACGTTTCCACTGAAACAGTAGCGCGAACCTTCATCGAAACCTGGATTTCGTTCTTTGGCCCACCTGCTACTATCACCACAGACAGAGGTACGCAGTTCACTTCTTCGTTGTTTCGTGATCTAACTCGTTTGCTCGGTTGTTCTCACATACGCACAACCGCTTACCATCCCGCTGCCAATGGTTTGGTCTAACGCTTCCATCGCCAAATGAAAGCTTCGATTACCGCTTCTCAGTCAAGCACGCAATGGTCGGAACGTTTGCCGATAATCCTACTTGCCATACGTAACACGGTCAAGGAAGACATAGGCTGTTGCCCTGCTGAGTTCGTTTTTGGCACGCCATTTAGACTTCCTGGAGAGATGGTGTTGGATTCAAGGGTCACTGGAGAAATGGATCCTACATCCTATGCCACACGCCTCAGGAGTCATTTCACCTCGGTACGCCCAACAACTCCACGACTCACGCTTCGTAACCCACAGGTCCATCCTGATCTTCGCGATTGCCACTACGTTCATGTGCGCATCGATACTGTTCGTAAACCTCTGACGCCACCCTACGAGGGTCCTTACAAAGTTATCGATCGCAAGGACAAGTATTTTGTGTTGGACCGAAATGATTACAAAGACTCTATAAGCATCGATCGTTTGAAACCTGCTTACATCGAACCACTTCCGCCTCAGCAATCTTCAGACGCATCTGTTCCCGAGGACGATCCATCGCCGAGCACTCCCCCTACACAGCCTATGTGTGATCCCAGTGTCCTTTCTTCACAACCCCCTGCAGCCCCCCTGCAACCACTCACACACGCAAACGCGCACGTTTTGGTCGTACGGTGGTTCTTCCTTCTAAACTAGCGTTTTACAATCAGTGAGACGTACATTTCGAGCATTCGCTTGTCCACGCACGCTCTAGGAGAGGAGTCCTGCGCTTTTCTCATCTCCTTTTTCTATGCGTCTTGTACAGTTGTTTTAATTGACCGCTTTTCATATACACAATTCTCGACCTCGAACGGCGCGTTTTGCTTTCCTGGGGCGGCGTGTTGCGATTGCTTTGTTGGTGTGCTTGGAAAGTCTGAGCTTCGCGGAACCAACACCGGAATAACCTATCAGGGAGTGTGCAATATCAGTGGAGTTAGTCCAACCGTCACTACTGAAGGTCAGCGTGTTGATACTCCTATCTAACACTAATCCTTTCCTTCCAGTGCGGTAGTTTAAGACTAGTTTTCACTACATATTTGGTGACCCCGACGTGACCGCCGAGTCGTTTTCGATCATTTCCACGGGCTCTCGCACCCAGGCATTCGAGCTACTGTTAAGTTGATCACAGGTCGCTTTGTTTGGCCCAATATGCGCTCTGACATCCAACAGTGGGCAAAGCACTGTGTTACGTGTCAGACCAGTAAAATCCATCGCCATACAATCACTGTCCCTGGCACCTTTTCATCACCGGATGCTCGCTTCAGGCATGTTCATTTGGATATCGTTGGCGTTTTGCCTCCTTCCACGGGTTTTCAGTACTTGCTGACAAGTGTTGATAGATTTACACGTTGGCCGCATGCAGTGCCATTACGGGACGTTTCCACTGAAACAGTAGCGCGAACCTTCATCGAAACCTGGATTTCGTTCTTTGGCCCACCTGCTACTATCACCACAGACAGAGGTACGCAGTTCACTTCTTCGTTGTTTCGTGATCTAACTCGTTTGCTCGGTTGTTCTCACATACGCACAACCGCTTACCATCCCGCTGCCAATGGTTTGGTCTAACGCTTCCATCGCCAAATGAAAGCTTCGATTACCGCTTCTCAGTCAAGCACGCAATGGTCGGAACGTTTGCCGATAATCCTACTTGCCATACGTAACACGGTCAAGGAAGACATAGGCTGTTGCCCTGCTGAGTTCGTTTTTGGCACGCCATTTAGACTTCCTGGAGAGATGGTGTTGGATTCAAGGGTCACTGGAGAAATGGATCCTACATCCTATGCCACACGCCTCAGGAGTGATTTCACCCCGGTACGCCCAACAACTCCACGACTCACGCTTCGTAACCCACAGGTCCATCCTGATCTACGCGATTGCCACTACGTTCATGTGCGCATCGATACTGTTCGTAAACCTCTGACGCCACCCTACGAGGGTCCTTACAAAGTTATCGATCGCAAGGACAAGTATTTTGTGTTGGACCGAAATGATTACAAAGACTCTATAAGCATCGATCGTTTGAAACCTGCTTACATCGAACCACTTCCGCCTCAGCAATCTTCAGACGCATCTGTTCCCGAGGACGATCCATCGCCGAGCACTCCCCCTACACAGCCTATGTGTGATCCCAGTGTCCTTTCTTCACAACCCCCTGCAGCCCCCCTGCAACCACTCACACACGCAAACGCGCACGTTTTGGTCGTACGGTGGTTCTTCCTTCTAAACTAGCGTTTTACAATCAGTGAGACGTACATTTCGAGCATTCGCTTGTCCACGCACGCTCTAGGAGAGGAGTCCTGCGCTTTTCTCATCTCCTTTTTCTATGCGTCTTGTACAGTTGTTTTAATTGACCGTTTTTTCATATACACAATTCTCGACCTCGAACGGCGCGTTTTGCTTTCCTGGGGCGGCGTGTTGCGATTGCTTTGTTGGTGTGCTTGGAAAGTCTGAGCTTCGCGGAACCAACACCGGAATAACCTATCAGGAAGTGTGCAATATCAGTGGAGTTAGTCCAACTATCACTACTGAAGATCAGCGTGTTGATACCTTTATCTGACACTAATCCTTTCCTTCCGGTGCGGCAGTTTAAGGCTAGTTTTTACTCCACCACAACCTCAAGCTCTGGAATATTGCGGATATCCCTGGTGGCTCTGAGGCCCTTCAGAGTGCCTTGGATAGGCTCTGGGATTGGTCAACCTTATGGTTGGTGCCTATAAATTAGGCGAAATGTTCTGTCCTCTGCATTGGAGGTGCTAGTCCCCCCACGCGTTATGTAGTTGGTGGAAGTGAACTCCCTGTTGTCGCTCAGCAGGTTGATCTAGGTATCAGCCATGCCTCAGTGCTTCAACCTGGGGACCATTGGAGGAAGGCTGCTTGTAGAGGGTTCCGTATAATGTGGTTTATTTGCCGCTCCTTCGGTGTCCTAATGGCCAATATCTTTGTGAAGCTGTTCTCAGCTTTTGAGCGACTCCACTTAGAATACTGTATCCAGGCTTGTCCACAATGTCTTGTGAGGAATAAAAGTGAACTGAAGAGGGTTTTGCGAGTGGGTACAAGGTTAGCGTAGAGATTACGGGGGCAAGCGTATTCTGAACGTTTGCTTAGCTTGGGTATATAATGCACTACCGCAGAATTAGAGGAGACTTGATCCTCACTTACCGTATCTTAACGAGTAAGGTCGGTCCAGCCTTGTCCTGGCTATTTAGTCCCGCCAAGCTGCCTAGTCTCCGAGGTCACGAGTTGAAGCTGCAAACTGCGTTCTGACCGGGTATTGACGGAAACTCGTTTGTCGCACCGTTGTTGAAGCTTAGAACTTGGAGCACGTCGTTAGGGAGTCTACGGTTGAGGGTTTCGAGCGTCAGTTAGATGCTCTTGGGTTGCAGTACCAAATCTTCCCCTTCTCCTAACTGACTTGTATCTTCAAGTTTCCCTTCGTCTTCTTTAATTTCTTTTCACAGCTTGGTATTATCATTATTTAACTGACATTCCTCCTCTTGTTTTCTAAGCTTACCCTTCACTCTTTTACTTCACATAAACCAGCCTGACAGGGACTGTTGGGCAGGAAAATGTGGGCAGTAATTGGTTGGACAGGGTGTGATGCGGTCTCTGTTTTAGGCTTTTCAACATCTCAACCATACCTATCAATTCCTGATCGGACAATACGCAAAAGAAGGAGCATTCACGGGATTAACCTATCGTTCCGGTCCCAACTGAACTTGAACTTCAAATTGACCGGTAAGGTGGATGCAAAGGAAGGTGGGATAGAACGCTAGGGAAAAACCAGATCCAGGTAAACGACGCAGGTTAAAACTGAAGTAACTTAGCAACTTCATTCAGAAATCCTTTCAAACATTAAAACCGAATGACTTACCTAACGGTAACATTAAACTCTCGCTGTGTACTGCTGATCAGTTGGCTCAGCGATTCGTGAGGTTGATAAAATCCTAGAAGTATAATTTCCTGTAATCCTGGAAGCTTTAAAGCTTAGCAATAGGTTGACAAAAGAAAATACTTTCGAAAAAGCCTCAATGTGATGATAAATAACTGGAAAGCCGGCGATAGGAAATAACGGTTTCGGCAATTCCAAGGAGAGGGGTCGAAACCGCGTACCTGTACTGAATCTAACCAAGCTAAATTATAGAACCTTTGAAAGGACCTCCAATTAATATAACAGCCTTAAATTGCTTTACACCGTCCACTTTATCGCCCGACTCAAATGCAGTCGACGGCATCAATGGCTACACGATCAAAAGGCGGCTGTACAGAGGGATATTTGTACTCACAGAGGTAAAAGAAACACTGGCCTTCAAGTGACCTACGATAAATACCGCAAAAAGATATACTTAATGAAGTAGTAAGAACCAAACTAAATATATAGAGGCTGCATAGTATTACATGCAGTGAGTAATTTATACATATGTATGATTCTGTAAAAAGCCAAATGACCACTACAAGATCTACCACTTAAAAATATTAGGGTCAAAAAAAAGATAAAGGAAGTCGCACCCTCCAATGGGCTTATCTGTCTCAACTGGGAGATTTTCCATGTTCTAAGTGAACTCTCCTGAGATGTCCGATTTAAAATGAAGAGAGTTGTTGAGGTTCTGCGTCCATTGAGTTCATTGAGTTATAGAGAGCAGGAGGGAAAACCCTTGTCAGCCCCATCGATTCAGTGTCATACTGGGTTTGATGCGTGTCGTTGCGTTACGACGTTCCTCGAGGGTACGTCGTAATTGCAGTGACAGCCGCAAGATTCCAGCATTTTCAGCGAAAGTTTGTCTAGCAGCCGCTTGAAACTTTCCTCGGATGGAGCGTCTGCAATTGCTTCCGGTAAGCTGTTCCAGTCATTCACAACTGTAGTGGATAGGGTGACGTCCTTGCGAATTTTGTGTCTTCTTTGCTTAAACAGCTTCCATGTGTGCCCTCGGGTGGAACAGTCAGTGTTGGGCCGGAAGAATTGTTGTAACTCGCTTCCAAGTTCCCCTCGGAGGATGCGTCTAGTGTAGATGAGGTCACCCCGGCGACAGCGGAGCTCGAGGGAGAACAGGCTTAGCTTCTGGAGTCGAATGGGGTACGGGAGATCACGTAGCCCCAGAACAGCTTTTGATGCACGTCTCTGACTTTTTCCAGTACAGCGCTTTCAAACTTTGAAAGCGGATAGCTAGCTGGTAGGCCATATTCTAAGACTGGACGGACGTACGAAGTGAACAACGGTCGAAAAATCTCGGGAGTCATTTAAGCGAATGATCTTCTTAAGGCACCTACCTCGCAGAGCGAATTATTTCATTGGTTCGTTGGTGTGTAGGTAGCAGTTGGGGGGACCCTTATCAGGTCCGTCGCTTCAGATTCAGCACAGGTTTGACGTAATTGGCTGAGAAGCAGTATTGCTCTGGTTATCGTCGCCGTCCAGTAGGAGTAGCAGAGCCCTGCAATACTCTTCAAATGGCAGTCAAGCCGCCGTTTGAAACTTTCCCCTGTCGGGGCATCAGAAATGATCTCAGGTAGGCTGTGCCAATCATGCACTACCCGAATTGATACGGCAGCCTCTGGACAAACGTGAAGTATTCTGCTCTTGTACAATTTCCACTTGTGGCCCCGTGTCGAGCCGTCTACCCTGAGCCGAAAGTGCGTTTCTACCTCACTTCCAAGTTCTCCTCTTAGGACCCGTCCGTTGTAGATGAAATCTCCACAGCGCCGACGGTAATCCATTGGCATCATGTTCAGCTTTCTGAGTGGAAGAGTGTAAGCAAGCCCACGAAGCTCCGTGACGGATTTCGAGCCGCGCTTCTTCACTCTTTCTAGTAAGTCGCATTCAGATGTTAAGAAAGGGTTGTTAGCTGGAAGCCCATACTCCAATATCGGGCGGATATGTGATGGTAACAGAGTTCTGAAACTTGCCGGGGTGATAAGGGAGAACGACCTGTGTAGAGCATGCAGCATCCTGTTTGCGGCCGCGACCTTTCTCAAGGTGTCTTGGGAAGTTATAAGGTCAAGTTCAAGCGGGACTGGAACGATAGGATTATCTCGTGAGTGTTCCTTCTTCGGCGGGTCGTTGAACCAGGAGTTAGCGAACTTTGAAATACTGATGGACCTAAAACAAAGACCGCATCACACCCTGTCCAACCAATTAATGCCCACGTATCCTGCCCTAGCAGTCCCTGCTGGGTCGGTTACGTGAAGTAAGAAAGAGAAAAAAGTAAACGCAGAAGGCAAAAGAGAAAGTGGTAAGAGCTAAGCAAGTGGAATACCAAGATATTTGAGTCAATAAAAAAAGAACTGAAAAGTGAAGGTGAGTCAGCTAGGAAAAAGGAAAGGTTTGCTGTTGCCACCCAAGAGCATCGAGCTGGCGCGCAAAGCCCTTAACTGTAGGTTCCCTAACCACGTGATCTGGAAGCGAATTCCAGCGATCTATAACTCGGCGCGATAGACGAGTTTCCGTCCTAATCCTATCAGACCGTGGTTTATGCAGTTTCAGTGGGTGACCGCGGAGACTAGGTAACGTAGCGGGACTAAAAAGCCCTGACAAGTCCGGGCCAATCTTACCCGTCAAAATACGATAAGTGAGAATCAGGTCCCCTCTTATCCTTCGGTAGTGCATGGAGTACATACCCAAACTGAGCAAGCGTTCAGGATACGTCTGTCCCGTAGCCCCATGCACTAACCGAGTGCCCACTCGTAACACCCTCTCCAAGTCCATTTTGTCTCGGTTAAGACATGGTGGACAAGCCTGAATACAATATTTCAGGTGGGGTCGGACGAATGCCGAAAATAGCTTTACAAACAAATTGGCCGTTAAGATTCCGAAAGAGCGGCGGATAAACCACATCATACGATAACCCTCGACAAGCAGCCTTCTTCCAGTTGTCTCCAGAATGAAGTGCTGATGCGTGTACGACTCCTAAATCAACCTGCTGAGTGACAACAGGGAGTTCACCACCGCCGAGAACATATCGGGTGGGAGGATTTGCAGCTCCGATTCGGAGAACAGAGCACTTCGCCCTATTTATGGGCATCAACCATAAGATAGACCATTCCCAGAGCCTATCCAAGGCACCCTGAATTGCCTCAGGACCCCCGGGGTATCCACAATATTCCAGAGCTTAAGGTCGTCAGCAAACATTAATGATGACACCCCTAACTCGCCCGGCAAGTCATTTACATAAATCGCGAACAACAATGGCCCCAATACCGAGCCCTGCGAGACGCCACTAAGGACAGCTTGCCTGAGCGAAAGGCTACGCCCCACCCGTAAACACTGTTTCCTCCCTTCAAGGAAGGCAGACACCCATTGAAGGGCGCGACCAGATATCCCGTAAGATCTCAACTTTACTGAGAGCCGAAGATTTGGAACAGTGTCAAAAGCTTTCGAAAAATCTACGAATAGCACGTCTACAGCGTGGCCACTGTCTACCGCTTCGGCCCAGCTTTCACGAGCTACAAGTAAATTAGTCTGACATGAAACTCCTTAGCGGAATCCATGTTGTGCAACACTGAGAAGGTTGAATCGATTCAGGTGGTTCTTCACTGAATCCCTTATCAGCTTCTCGAACAACTTGACTACTACGCTTGTCAAACTGACAAGCCGGTAGTTCGCGGGTAGAGCGCTGTCACCGCCCTTAAAAATCGGACAGATGATTGCCTCCTTCCATTCCGAAGGTAGGCTGCAGCTGTCCAGCGATATTAAAAATACGCACGTGAGCGGACCACTCAGCTCAGTGGCCAGTTCATGCAACAGCTTCGGATGAATTGAATCAGGACCGGAAGCTTTAGAGGGATTAATGCCTTGCAGTAGCTCGAAGACCTGAGTCTCCGTTATGCTAAATTCAGCTAAGCAAAAATCCTCTGGAACTCTTGAAACCAATTCAACCTGTGGTAAAGAGGTCTCCTGAGCAAAGACCCCAGTATACTGATCACTCAGTATACAAGCCTTGTCATAGTCAGTTTGCGCACGGGTCCCGTCTGCTCGCAATAAAGCTGGTATAGACAGTTTTGCCCCGCTGCGTCTTTTAACGTAAGCAAAAACTTTCTTGGGATTAGCTGCGGCCGAGTCCGCTAAACCCTGCTCGTATTGGAGACGAGCAGCTCTTAGATGTTGCTTACATTTATTTCTATTCTCTCGATAACTATCATAGGTACTGGCTGATGGAGCTGCTTGGTAGGTTCGCCAGCATCTAGACCGTTTCTTGAGTAGGTACTTGCCTGTGGTATCTATCCATGGAGGCTGTGCCCTTAACCCTCTTTCCTAATGAGTGGAATATAGGGAGCGGAAACCTCCGTAAGGTATGCCTTAAATTTTTCCCAGGCTAACTGAACAGAGTCAGCCATCGAGATCTCACAGTTCAGAACTGAAGCCTTAGTTCGCATTGCACTAAAGTCCGCCCGCCAAATATTCGGAAGTAATTCCACAGCGGTCTCTTGGTGCCTTGAAAGAGCACATCGAAAGGATATGCATGCGTGATCGCTAGACCCTAGAGGTGCACTGCATGAAACGTCAGTCACGAAGTCCAGGGACTTAGCGAAAACCTTCTTCTCTCCTACTTCTGCGACGCTGCCTGCTATGCTCGGAAGACTGAACGCTCCGTCCCCATTACCTCGCGAGCCCCGTGGGCTTTTCCACACCTTATAAGTAAACCTCTCTCTATCCGGACCGTCTCCTCTCCTTATGGCCCCTCTTCTATCATTTCTTCTCTAATCGGACTGCCAGCTCTTAGTGCCTTGTAATAACCTAGTCTCATCTGACCGGTATGCTCCTTTGAACTTTTCCAGACTAGCAAGATATACCGATCTAATCTCTCTAGACTCACAACTATGTCTCGCTTACATTGACAGCCCGCTAGACTTGTTTACCCTTTATTAATATAGGCACTTCCATCAGTAACCTGCGCCCTCAAATCTTCAATCGGATGACCGACGCTTAGTGCCATGCCCTTCTTTGTCATCATCTGATCAGTGAAATTCTCTGGGACGACTACGAGGCCTCCGGATGTGTCGACTTCTCGAGTCTCGTCTGTTCGGTCTCCGGCTCTCAGAGTTCTCTCAGATTACCGGGATATTACCGGTGCTATTTCAGAACTGAACGTTTCATACTTCGCACGATAGCGTCCTTGGCTCACCACACTTTAGTAGTAAACCTTTTTCATCCTGACTATCGTCTCTTAATTGCTCTCATGAGTTACTCTTCGCACTGCCGTCCGCATTCTTCCGCTCACAGCTGATTCCTTAAATTTCCTTTTCTTCTTGGAACGTTGCTTTACCTATATTGCTCCCGCATTCGGTCTCAACCTTGTTGTCCTTAGTTTCACCTAAGATGCCGCTCGCATTCGTTCTGCTGTCATCATCATCGGTTTACCTGTTACTCTCCAACAATCATATTAATTGATTAACGTTGTCAACACGCTTTGTTATACCCTTCTTTCTACCTAGTAGTTGTAGTCTGAGGCACACCAGCGACGTGATGTAAAGCACGCGCTTGCAAATCATGTATACTAAACAAAATTACATAAATTTTTATGTATCATAGGCACCGTTGCGCGCCACCAGTCTGTGTTTGTGCTTCGTTGCTGTCTTTCTGTTTGGCTGCCTCTTGTCCGTTGCTCGTTTTCTCCCGAGATTTCCACAGATACATCCGCCAAAACAAGAAGGTTTATCCACTGGGAATAGTCGACTCACTTTCAACAGCCAGCTGGTTTACATGCTTGTTCTTTTCTCCGGGAATGAAGAAACCACACATCGTTCCAAATGGAGCTCTTTCCGCCATTCTGGAGAAGTTACCACCACGGGGTCTAAACAAATGGGTTTAGCTCGCCTCGTACTCACAGTAGAACAATTTACTCACCTGGAATAATGTAGTTACATGGATCCACTGTTCCACAACCGGAGACTGACAATTCTGGCGTGATTACCTTCACTGCCTCAAACATTCCGATTCTTCAGTCACCTGGAGCTTTTTTGATGTCATTTCACGGACAGCACTGCGCGCGCATAAGCGGCTTTTCCGATGATTTTTCCTGGAGTTCTCACTTGGTTATGGAGACAATTACACTTACATTTGAAGGAAATACTTGTCCACTTTGCGGAGAATAGCATTTATTCCTGTTTTGGACATATTCAGACACAAGAAAAAACTGCACTCACCGTCCCTATGACAAGTCCAGCATGGATAGCTGGACACGGGTTGCGAGCCGGACAATATAATAGAAAAAGCCGGCCTCTATTAACAATATGTTTACTCACCCGCATCATTATCATTCGACACTGCGACTCTTTTACATCATTGACTGGCTTCAACGACTATTGCCGGTTCAGTACTAAGCCATTTGGCCAACCAACGAAAAATTTTGGCTGTCAACCGACTGCGAGTAATAGAGTGCAAAATCGGTCTATACGATGCATAGCCGACTAGCACTACAGTTCAACGGAAGCTACGACAGTGTTCCAGGACGTGGTGGGTTTTCGCCGGGCAAGCGTTCTCCCTATAAAAAGCCACAAATGTCCGCTTAACAACACTGCAACGTGGCGGATGTGACTCGCCGCAAAATAAAGTCACAGCTATGCATTTCACACTGACGCAGTCCTCAGCCTCCAACATCGAACCTGTGCAACTGATTTTACTATGAAGAATGCTTTAGTGGACTACCGATCATCCCGGCTTCGTAATGGTCATTGATTGCACTAAACCTTGTTCGGGCTCCTGTGCTCATGGATCACTACATGGCAAATTTACCCCCCACTTGTATCTTGACGCAACAGTTTTTGCGCGCCACGGCGCCATTATGATCCTTGGTCTGACTACTACCTGACAATATGCTCGCTCTTATGGACTACATCTTTTCGTTTATTCCTTTCATTGTAACGAAATGTTTTAATATTCCAAAGAAGCTATGCTTGTAAGCATATTTGATCATGCCTTTTAGAGGTGTGTCTCGTTTTACAGAGAATATACTATTTATTTATTTATTTATTTAAATCCAAAGTAGATGGTATTTGGTTGTCTATATACCTAGTGGGAAAGTCAACGAACTGGTGCAAAGGCACTTGGAGAGTCAGTTCTAGAAAGTCTGCACGGAATGTTCCTAATGCCGAATTGCAAGAAAGATCGGCCCAACAGACTTCCGGGAGGTTGAAATCCCCTAGAACTAAACACTTATTCGCAGATTGAGTGCGAATAAAGGCAAGTATCCCCTGGAGGACTTCCATGACTTCTGTATATCACTATAACTGCAAACTAAGTAGAGGAAATGCACAAAACAGCCGATAGGGCTTCAACGGTCTGATCCGACGACTGGAATGTGCAAGTCCTCAACACATCTAAGGTACAGCTCACATACATTACAACGCCGCCGGCTTGGCGACCAACGGAGCGATCAGTTCTAAGCAGCGCGTAGCCAGGTAAATATACCTCAGCGTCCGTGATATCCGGAGACAACCACGTCTCAGTGAAAGCAAGTATGCCGGGACGAGATTTGTCTACAAGTAGACCCAACTCGTGCACCTTGTTCCTTAGGCTACGCACGTTGCTAAGTGCTACCTCAAGGAAGTCGGAACGACCATCCCTGGGTCGTGCGCCATCAGGATTGGTTCTGATAGGGCGGAAAGTAACTTCCGGCTGACCACCTGAAAACCCACCAGACGGAGGCCTTGCTCACCAGCCGCCCGTCTAGTTTTCCAGCCGCCCGTCAAATGACACGATAACCCCCGATAACCCCTCCCCAAACACTTCTGCTTCATCTTCAATCTTTCATTCTTTACTGATCCGTGTTCCGCTCGATTCTCGTCGTATTTCGCCACTTATGATATACGTGTATATGCGATATTTAAATAACAATTACATGCATAGGGGTACAATAGTTCAGGCATCGCCGCAATTGATTGACTGCATTCCAGATGCATTCCTTTCTTCTGTCTGTGTGGCTGTCTCTGTTCGTTTCCTTTTTCTCCCGAGTCTGTCACAGGTACGGCGACACGCACCCAAGGAATTGTCATCCGTTTCGACAACAATACAAGGCACACAGTTCCTCTACTTGGACATGAGCGGAAAATTATCAACTTTTTTACAACTTACTAACCGGACAAATCAATCAATTCTTCCACGGCATGAACCACTGAGTCCAATTTATCTAACAATGCCTCTTCCACATATCTCTTGACTGGAGGACTTTCGACTACGGAAGGCACATTCTCCTGCCAATACAAAGCTTGAACAATCGGTCATTCTAAGATCTTCAATCCGCTTTGACCGCTCAAATGGCCGTGGTTACCACAATCTCTAATCAATTTCACTACATACCCCGGGGGATCTGCGATTCTTTCTTCGGAACCTATCCTGTCCTCCAAGACTTCAACATATTTCAACGTATATTCTTCGAGGCTTCACGTGGTTCTGTAGATGATCAACACATCAAATCCAGAAAGAATGCTTAGCTCCTGACCTACCGATCTGGAACAGGAGAGGACCCAGGCACGCAATGGCCACTCGCATAGCGCATCAGTCAGCAGAAAAATGGGACGCAACTTGACTGCGAATAACGGAGCAAATAAACGTTCAACAAGAAACATAGCCAGTTACAACTTGCCATCCAATGGATTGGCGGCAGTGTTTCAGGACGTGGTGGGTTTTCGCCTGGCAAGCGTTCTCCCTATAAAAAGCCACAAATGTCCGTTTAACAACACTGCAACGTGGCGAATGTGACTCGCCACCGAATAAAGTCACAGCCCATAACTTCACACTGGCAGCTCAATTAGAATCACCATACTGGATAGCTTACTCTTCAATTATCTTCCAATGGATCCCTCAGGATTTATCTATAATTACTCGAGGTATGACTGCGATATGTGGCAGAGCGATTATGTCCAAACAAATGGATCCCGATCCCACTACAACCCAATCGTTCTATCGCATGTTCACCATCGCACAGTCCCAAGCGTGGACATATGAACAATTTTCTACTGACACTACAGTTCCCATAAAATGTCTGCACAGCTGTACATACCTGATCATGCCTCAATTGGCGTGCCTCGCATAGTCGAGAATAAATATTTATTTATTTATTCTAGTGCAAAACATGCTTCAGCAGATATCCACCAATGTAGTGCGCACCGAATGAATCCGGGTTACCAGGCGGAAAAACAGCACATTTGTCATGGTAACAGTAGTTGCCACTTAACGGACGAATCGTGCGGATGATCCAGCGCCGTTTGAATTCTGTCCGCGTCCTCACGACTAACTACTTCTGACCATAACTTGAGATCCTCAGCTTAGACTAAGCAGTCCTGTTGAAGAGTTGCAGGAGGTTATTAATGTAGAGCTTGAAAGGTTCCGGGCCAAGGACTGAACATTGTGGGACGCCGCAAGCATTAGGCAGAGCCAGACAGCGTTTGGTTCACCTTCAGTTAAAGAGTCCGAGCTCTCAAGAAGTTCGCAACCCATGCAAGGACGTTCTCGGTGAGGCCAATTCCCTGGAGTTTGGGTAGCATTCGTTTGTGTGGGACTTTGTCAAAGGCGTTGCTGAAGTCAATGTAGATAACGTCTCGGTGTCTTCGGTCGCCCACCGCTTTGACGATGCTCCTTTGGCAACCAGCAGGTTAGCGACGCAAGAGCGAGTCCTGCAGAACCGGTGCTGTGGGGGAGAGCTTGCGCACAGGCTTTCGCAGTGGGTTTGTAGGGCGCGCTTGACGATCCGTTCCATGTGCTTGCAAATCAGATGTCAGGGATATCGTTCGATAGTTTGCAGGATCGTGCTGATCCCCACCTTTGTACTTAGGCATTACGATCCCTACTCTCCATTCAGGTGGCAGGCGCTCGTATGCATGAAAACGCCGGAAAACTTGAGGTATCGGTTCAGCCATGTTTTCTGTTACAATCTTGAGGAATAACGGGTGAAATCCATCAGATCCCGGTGAGGAGTTGGGGTTCAGTTCAAGAAAGAGTCTCTTGACTATCAGGGGATTTATTTCGACTTGCTCGAGTGCAGGACAATCCGTTGTCAACTTTTCAGTAGTTTGCGATATTTCGAAGGAGTAGATCGTAGTGCACTGCGAGGTTTGTAGTTGAGCCTTCGCTTCATCTTTAAGAGTACTGTGTTCTCTTCCTGGCTGGATAAAGCACGGATACCACTGCCAGCCTTGGTGGTTCGTTTCTGGTACGAGAATAGCTTCTTTGTTCAGGTTCGTTATCATTTCTGGCTCTTTCTTGGTGTGCACAAATTTCTGCTCACTTTGTACTTCGAGTAATCTGACAGTACCTGTGTTGACCCGAATGTGTCCCACAGTTTACGTCGTCTGTTTATCAGGGATCTCACCTCTCGGTCAATCCAGGGAGGCTTTGGCGTAAAGCGTGCCCTTGGTGATAGGAACAACTTTTTCGATAACCGACATCATCTTCAAGCGTAGTAAGTTCCATGCTTCATTAATATTCAAGGATTGTGGAATGGTCCATTTTGCGGTGCTTGCCACTTCTTGTAACCTGGTTGGGATAACCCGCCAGAAGTTGCGACCGCGTGTCCCTTGAGCATATATGGCAAGGCGGCATACCAAGAGAAACAGATTGTAGCGGTCACCCGGCAGAGTGGTTGTAGTACCTTCAGGCCATGGAGACTAGACAGCGCTGGCGTAAGGGTGAGATGCAGTACTTTTGGTGTTTGACCCGGTACCCCCGTGTTGGTGTTGAGATGTGCCGGATCAGCTTACATTCGTAAAATAACGTCGAGAAAGCCAGCTTCGAAGGGATCCTAGTAAAGATTACAATGCAGGAAGTACCGGTCGACATTAGGTGCACTGAAGTCGCCCATTAGCAGACAGTGCAGCCTTCGTCCATTGGTTTTACAGACTGTAATAGACGGACACCTAAGCTCAGCGGTGCTCTGTAAGCCACACCGACCGTGTGCAGCTGGTAGCCGTCATGAATTTGGCACCACAGTATCTCTGAGGCTCTGTCATTGTCGCAAGTGAGCTTCGATTACGTGTACCTTGTGGCAGGACCTCTAGTAGATAATTACCTCGCCCCCATTACGCCCGCAGGAGCGATCTGCAAGCGTGACTTGATTTTCTTTTATGCCAACCCCAACGTCCTGGATCGTTGTTGATAATCAGGTCGTGGTGAAAGTGAGGAAAGCTTGCTCAGTAATGAGCGGATGAATCTCCTCGAACTTGGTTTTGAGGCTATGTACGTTGGCAAATATCACTCGCGGACCGCTAGTTAGACAGGGGCTGGGTAGCAGAAGGATTGGGTTCCAGCGAGTTCTCTGGGTTTGCTGAACAGCGTGGAGGTCCACGATGTGAAGATCAGCTTCGCCGTTCGTTCGGCGATTTCGAAGTTCGTTAACGGCTTGTCTCATACTGACTCTACTTTTTGGGAAAGAACTTCCAGCACAAAGAAGGTTTCTCCTTTAATCCGCAAGGTACGCCTGAGGACGCGGCGACATTCATCCACCTCCTGACTGACGACATTTAGCGGGCGTGTTTTGGATGGATCATCCTGCTTTCTGTCTAGACTGAAAGAAGAGACGAGGTTGATACCCTGCTTGCCACCATCGAATAGGATGGATACCATCCGCTACTAAAATAAACTATTTATTTATTTAAAAAGCCTGGTTGTCAAGACCCCCTTCAGCTGATGCTTCTTTGTTGAATTACATTGCCTTCGTAATTCTTAAGCAACGCTCACGAGATGCTTTGTTTACTCCAGAGAGGTTAGGCTTTTGTGGGGTTGGCTTTCCTTTAATGAACTTCTCAAGTTGGGTAACTTTGTCAATACGGAGCCCCAGTTGCGTTGGGCTATCTTTTGCTTTAGGCCTTGAAACTGCTTTTTCGTCTGTCATTTGTCCGGGTTCAGCAAGGATATTTCTGCAACGTTTATGTCCGCCACAGCAGCGTGGGTTCTCGTCCTTGTTTTTGGCGTAGTTGCATTTAACTGTTCTGTACAGACACTACGCTGAGTTAGTTGTGCACCCACTGAGGAAGAGGTGATCCCGCTTCGATTTTGATCTGGATTGCCAGGACCGACGGGCAACAGTGTTCCCGCTAAGTTTGTGGAGGGGGCACGACTTCTTTCCCCCTTAGGCTTAGAGCACCCAGACTCAAACAGGCACACAATTTTTCTGAAGGTCCAGTGAAACTTGGGAAATCGTTGGAGACCGCAGTTTTTCGTTCCAAGTCAGAAACCTTAAGGAAAGGCCACCGCATGTTATGTGCGAATGTGCGCAGCCTAAGAAACAAGCCAGATGAGATCCACCTCCTTATTGCAAAACACCACTCGGTTCTGCTAGCATTCACAGAAATCCCGCAGTCTTCTTATACGCTAGACCCGGGGTGAGCATCGAAGGGTATCATTTCTCTCGAGCTGACCGTAATGAATTTAGATCTCGGAGTGGCCTCATTCTCTACTGGAAGGCTGACTTCAAGGTTCAAGTTCAAGTTCACGTTCGGGTGGTACTGAAACGGTAGGTTAATCCTGTGAGCGTTCCAGCTTGAGTTGATGGCTGTATCAGACCTTGCTGCAGTGCTCAGAGTTAGGAACGGATCCAAAACGGTACACCTGTGTCCCCTAGCCAACCAGCAGATGCCAAATTTTCCCGCCTTTGCAGTCCCTTCTGTGGCAGTCGCGTGAAGTGTGCAAAGGATAGGAACAGAACCCGAAGGTACAGAATAAGGAAGTGCATTAGGAATATGAAAATAATACAAATGTATGAGGAAAAGTAGAGAAAATGACATCGAAGTATGAAGGTGCGTGTTACTCTGGAAACGGGAAAGGTTGATGTGGTCACCCAACGGGCGTCAAGTTGCTGCGCAAACACCCCAACCATAAATTCCCTAATAACAATTTCCGGAAGCACGTTCCAGCGCTCGAGGACTCGGGGTAACAGCCAGCTTTGGCCCTAATCCGATCGGAACGCTGTTAGTCCATCTGCAAGGAACGACCGCGTAGCATAGAGAAACTAGAGGAATTGAATAACCAAGATAGGTCTAAACCAACTTCCCAGTTGATATACGACAGTTAAGGATTGGGTATCCTCGTGGGTATCCCCGTGGTGCCAGCTGGTTGGTTCGGGTTTACTCCGTTCCAGCAAATAGTTCCGCGGCAGTGTTCCAGGACGTGGTGGGTTTTCGCCTGGCAAGCGTTCTCCCTATAAAAAGCCACAAATGTCTGTTTATCAACACTGTAACGTGGCGGATGTGACTCGCCACAAAATAAAGTCACTGGCCCGTGGATATCCGGAAAGTGCTATCCAACCCAAGGACATCAATCGCTTATGCTCACATTCCTGACGACAACAAACATTCAAAAATGCTGCGGCACATTCAAAGACACAAGCTACATTCATACACAATTACATACGCATATACACCCATACACTTACATGTATTGTTATGCCAAACATGTACTTTTGTACGTTATTGATCACACTGTTAGCTAAACATGATCATGCCTGTAATGGTGTGTCTCGCATGGTCGAGAATAAAAGTTTATTTATTTATTTATTTAAACTAAATAGATGCTCTGGGTGCGCCCGTCTACTTAATCCCTCAACTAACCAAGTATCCACCCGTAAAGCTTCTCTAGCGCCATTTAGACATGGACGAGGCAGAGCGAACAAGCCTGGAGCGAACAAGCCTTGGCCGAACGAATGCCAAGAACGGTCTCGTATATATGTCGCCCGTCAAGGCTCCCAAAGAAGGCCGTATTAACCACTACTTGCAGAAAGCTCTGCTTGCGGCCTACTTGCAGTTGTCACCGGATTACAAAGCCGAAGAATGTATGACGCCTAGATCAACCTCTCTTGATACACGAAGTGTTCGCCCTCACCAACTAAGTACTTTGCAGGAGGGCAACCTCCTCCAATTAGAAGGACGGAGCACTTTGCCAGAGTTATGGAGCGTAACCTTAAAGGTGGCTAGTCCCAAAACTTATGCGCGGCTAGCTGAATAGCTTTGAAACAAACAAGAACATCAACGATGTTCCGTAGCTTCACGTCATCTGCGAATAGCAGCGATGGTACCTCAACCTCTTTGGGTAGGTCATTCACATAGATAGTAAGGGAAGGATCCCTTTGGGATTCTTTGAAGCTTCATCCGCCAATCTTTTATCGAACTTGAGCCGAGCATTCCTTAGGTGTTGTTTAAATCTGTTTCTAGCCTTAGTGTATCAGTCATAAGCCTCGGTTTATGAAGCATTTTGGTAAGTCCGCCAACATTTAGACCTCTCTGTGCGCAGATGCCTGCCGGTAGAATTTCTCCAGGGAGACTATGCTCGTGCTTGCTTTATCCTTGTGACGGGGATAAATGGAGAAGAGTCCACTTTGAGGTACTACCTAAATTTATCCCAGTCATCCTGGACAGTATCGTCGCCTGAGATATGACAATGGAAAACCGAGGCCTTGGCTTTCATTGGTAGTTGGCCGAGTGCCATTTGTTCGGGAGAGGCTCGACAGTATTCTGGTAGCACCTAGACAGAGCACAACTGAAGAGCAAACAAACACGAGTACTGGAACCCAATGCAGATCCGTGAGTTGGGTCACCAACGAACTCGGGTGACTTAGAAAATACAAGGTTTAAGATAGACGGTACTTCTGTGTCCATGCACCTAGTGTGAAGGTCAATGAACTGGCGCAACGGTACTTGGAGCGTAAGCTCAAGTAGGTCGGCGCCGAATTTGCCCGCTGCTGTGCTGTAAAAATGCTCTGACCAACTAACCTCAAGAAGGTTGTGGTCGCCCATCACCAAACACCTATTTGCGGACCGGGGTAGATTAAAGGCAGTTACCACTTTGGATACGCTCCCAAAACGTTTATACACAATTACAATTGTAACATGAGCAGAGGATGCGCCTAGCACAGCCGACAGCACTTCAACAGTTTTGTCTGCCGACTGAAATAAGCAAGTTTTAAAAATAACAAGTTTCAGCTCACATTATGAGCAAGGCCTCCTCCCTGCCGGCTAGCGGAGCGATAGCATTTACATAGTGCGTAACTAGATAGATATACTTTACTGTCCGTGAGGTTCTGAGGCAGCCAGTTCCAGTGGATGCGAGTATGTCGGGATGAGACCCATCTACAAGCAGACCTAACTCTTTCACCTTAATCCTTAGGCCGCGCACATTACTCAGCGCAACCTAAAGGTATTCGGTTGGTTCAAACCTGGGCCGTGCGCTACCAGAGCAGACACCGGCAGGGTGAAAAAGAACGGTGGGCTGACCACTCGTAAACTCACAAAGGGGAGACCTTGTTCACCAGCCAAGCACCTGATGCTGAGAGCCTTGCTGGGCTCCCTTAGCTTCAGCCATTCGGTCAGCGCAAGGTTCGGCTAAACATTAAGACATGTACCGTTCAGACAAAGCAAACCGCACGAGAGAGTTGCGTTCCTCCAGGGTAGAGCGTACGACACGAAGTAGCGGCAGTCGAGGCCTTGTCGCATTAACTGAGACCTTCCACAGTCTAATCTGCTGCCTGACAATAATGCCTGGAAAACCAGACGGAAGGGGCTTTGTTACGCACATTTTAAACCACTGAAGATCTTCTAACCTGCGAGAAGCAGGAAGAGCAGCAATAGGTTTAGCTGCGTTGCGGAATCTAACGCCGTTACGGAATACCATGTATTGTGGAAACTGTCGCGGACCATAACGCGAAACGCGAAGTTGGTTGGTGTCGAATTCACGATGGATGCAGACCACGCATGGTCGGTACAGTATACATAGCTCCGTTAGGGGTATTTTGCTGTACGACAAGGTCGTAAAATATATGGAGGAGGTTTGTTCAGGTACCACTGACGATAAAAGCTTTCGCCTAATGATTGTTTTGTTGCTTGTGCCTGTAAGTGAAAAACAGCCACAGACACTTCGAGATGGCATTGCCTCTTCTTGCTTCGGCAAAAGTTTGATACAAGAAGAAGAGCAATTTTTGCAGTATTATGTGTCAGCATCGGAATACATTACGTATTCCAGTATAATTATATTATCACGGGGAAAATGTCAGATCAACTTTTATCTAAGCTCCTTTAGTAGGCTTCTACCAACGCACATTCCACTAAAGCAGAAGGAAGCTCATTCCAGATACTGACTACGCGGTAGGTAAAATCTCGCTCTGCTTGCCACACGCGCCTTATATTGCTTGAGATTTAGGCGACGCCCGCGCAGATAGTCCAACGTAGCTAACGCAACCAGATGGGCGAGATTGATACCACTGCGTCACTTTATGCCGTTAAAGGTCCTTAACAGATCCCCGCTCAACCTGCGCCGTTCCAAGAAAACTGATCCTAAGCTATGTAGGCGATTTATATATGAGGTCTTTCGTTGACCTACGATCATGCTGTTTGTAAGTTATAGAATCTTTTCTATACATTTTGCGTCACTACGGAGATACGGTGTCAAGGCCTGAACACAGTACTCTAGACATGGCCTAACCGCTGGTTTATATAACGGCAAGAATACTTCTGCTTTAGTGTCACTCAGTGTCCTCCCGAGGCGAAAACCTCTTGTGACGACACAGTGCCGAAGTTTTAACACCAATACCCAGTTAGCACCAGTGACCGATAGGTGACCGACACCCGTCCGTTGCAGCACCAATAGGTGATCGAAAATGCGCCGCCCGGGACGATTTTCAGGAACCAAGCGGGTATTCAGAAAGATTTTCAGCAGAATCGCGCCCGCTCTCATCCTTTTCCCGAGTTTCCAATACGTAAACACACCAACTTCTCCTCAGTATTTGCGCTTCTGCCTCATATCCTGCGACGTCCTCAGTAACCCTAATGTATGCGCCCATTCTTGCAGTTTGCTGTCCTTTCTTTATTTAACCTTTTTTAGCTCACTTCTGGTGAGCATTCTTATCTTATCAGTACAGCGCACAGCCGCTCCTTGCTAAATTCTCAGTTTTCCCTTACTAGCTATAACGCTTGTGACACTGGCCCATAGGAGTTCATCAATAGTACTGGCTTTTTCCAGGACAGTCTACCTTAGCACTGTTTCCTTAGCAACCTCGAAAGATTTGAGTATCTGCGTGCCCCTGCGCTTTAGCCTTGTACGCTCTGACGTAGTTAACCACCTTAATGTATGCTTGTGCTCCTTCCGTTCACTGTCGTTTTATCATGAAACATTTCTTAGCTCCATTGTGTGGAGCAACCACAACTCAAGTGGTCTGCGCATAGGCGCTCCTTTGCTTCTAATTTCTAGACGTTCTGTTATCCATTACGCACTGCAATGTCTGTAACACCTGCTCACGTAGGCGTCCAGCTCTCCCACTGGCTTTTCTGGCTCAGTCTACCTTAGCACTACTCGCTTAGCACCCTAACATGACTGCAGCAACTGCGCGCCTCTGACACCACCTGCGACGTCCACACTTCCTCTACTGTATGCGTGCATACTGCCTGTTTGTTGTCCTTCGTTCATTTAACCTTTTTCAGCTTCCTTCTGGCAATCATTCTTACTTTCTTAGCTCAGCGCACAGCCGTTCCTTAGCTTCTCCATTCTAGACGTTCATTTGTCTCTTACTCTTTGTATCATCTTCGACTTTTTCACCTGCAGGCGTCCAGCTCTCGGACTAGCTTTCTCTGGCTCTCACCACGGTACTATTTTCCCAGCACGAGTCGAGTATGTACGCACCGCCGCGCTTTTGTCTCATAGGATGTGACCTCCTCAGCAACCTTAATGTATGCTTGCATTTTTCTTGTTTGATGTCCTTCCTGCATTTAATCTATATTAGCTCCCTTTTGGCTACCTTCCTTATCTCTTCAGGTCAGCGCACGGCCGCTCCTTAGCCTCTCCTCGCTTGATGTTCAGCCTTCTCTTACTCTCTGCAACGTCTTCGGCACTTGCTCAAGTAGGAGTCCTGCTCTCTTATTGGCTTTTGCTGACTCAGCCTACCTTAGCATCCAAGCATGCTTGGAGTACCTGCGCGCCGCTGCGCTTCAGTCGCTTTTGCTCTGACGTACTTAGCAACCTTAAGGTACGCTTGCGCTCCTCTATTTTGCTGACCTTTCAGCATTAAACCTTTCTTACTTCTTTTCGGTTAAGCAAAAATTACTTATGTGTTTAGCGCACAGCCGCTATTTAGCCTATCGTTCCTAGATATTGATTTATCCCTCACTCATTGTACTGACTTCGGCTTTACTGCCTACAAATCTCCAGCTCTCGGAATAGCTTTTCCTTGCTGTATCCAACTTGACACTATTACCTTAACACCCTAGCATGACATGATAACTTGCGCGCCGCTGGTCATTTGCCTCATGTCGTAAAGTCCTCAGCAAACCTAATATATGCTTGCATTTCGCCTGTTGGCTGCCCTTAATTCAATTAAAGTTTCTTAACTCTGTTCCAGCCGGAAATCTTACTCAATCTGCCAAGCGCAAGCCGCTCCTTGGCCTCTACTTTCTGGACTTTATTTATCATTTACTCGCTGCTATGTCTGCAACACCTGCCCACGTATGATAACAGCCCTCTCACTGGCTTTTCTTGAATCAACAGACCTCAGTGCCATTTTTAGCACCCTAGAATGACTTGTATCTCTGCACGACGCTGCCCTTATGGCTCACATGTTGTGACGTCCACAGCAAACGATGTATCCTTTCGTTCCGCGCGTTTGCTTACCCTCAATTGATCATTTTTAGCTCTCTTCTATTGATCACGCTGTTCTTATCTAGTCGGTCTACAACCGCTCCTTAACCAACCCTTTTAGGTGTTCTGTTCCAGTCTCGCGAGAATGTTTTCGACCCCCTGCTCAAGTAGGAATCCAGCTCACCCAGTCAGCCGTAGCACTATCCTCTTAGTACACCCGGATCTTCTTTATATCTAGATCCTCTGAATATTTTTACTCCGCGCTGCTTTACCGCTAATTGACCTTTGAATCCTTTTGTTCGCATTTATTTATATTGTTACTTATTCATGCTGCTCTCCCTATGGAAGTAGGCTGGTTTCCTGCGGTTCCTTTGGCATTCAATCGCCAATAATCTCCTGACCCTCTTTTCTCTTCCCAAGCGTTGGTTGCATCAAAGTAAACTGACACTTCGTGGATTGCTTGCAGGTAGAACCTTCTGTTCTCTATGTGGCTGGTACCAATCTACACACACTGACATTGCTTTTTGCAGCACGTTCAAAAGTCAATTTTAGCACAAGCATTTTTGCACATTATACAGCTTTTGTCTCAACTCTAAACGTCATAAAATACGACTTTAACAATGCTTAATTGCACGCTCGTTCTGTGCGGTCTTCGCTCTGTTGTTCCTCGCTTTCCCTTTTTCCAAGGTCCGCAACTTCTTGGGGATCTGGGATTGGACTGAGGGACAGCGCTTTCACATGAGACAGGCGGAAGAACCGACAAGGACCCACATGGAGCATGGCTGTAAACCAAAGAGACTCAACTGCGTTCACCACCACGACCGTTGTCCAGTGTGGATAGTCGGACGCAATGTCTTCACACTCCCGGAATATAGACCTAATCCGAAAAATCTAGAAAATTGAAACTTTGAAATTTTCGCCCATCTGGAAACAACCTGACGATTCTTCGCGACTTTCATCCCCGACCGGCCTCATCGCTTATGGTGGGCACGACCAAGTTACCTGATTAGCCAACAAAGGAAAGTGGAAGTGAGTTGAATGCGAATAAGTGAGTATGAAAGCAGTCGGCAAGCTGCACCGCCAGTTGTAAATTAGTGTCCAACAGGACGTGGTGGGTTTTCGCCTGGCAAGCCTTCTCCTTATGAAAAGCCACAAAGGTCCGTTTAACAACAACGCGACGTGGCGGTTGTGGCTGGATGGTGAATAAAGTCACTGCATACAACTAAATACTGGCAAGTCGACTAGAGCCATACTTTAATTTTTTCTTGAGAAGTACAAGAATAAGGTACTCTCGGTCTACATATACCGTTTTCCCTACACTTATAGTGCCTTGACCGTTTGCACTATGCGCCCCTGAAGCCAAAGTTTTGGCATCCATTGCTGACTTTATTTTTCATGGTTACTTCCTCCATCTCCGCAGCCTTTACAACTTTCGGCCACTGCGGATTAAGTACATAGCAACGTGTCTGTTGCGAAACATAATTGCCTGTAAATTCTGATCCCGCCTGATTTGGTGTGCCTCGATACATTCGAGAATAAACCATTTATTTATTTAATTACTTAATATTTCGGCAAGCTATTGGTCCCTCCGGAAGAGAATTAGCAACATAACCCTACGCGCTTATACATTTTCCCAAACCTCCCCCTGCTGTAACGCACCGCCGTCCATATTTTCCCTGCCAACTGTACACACGCTTACCGATTAACTGTACTCATCTGAGCGCGAGAAACACGATTTTAACAATGTATTTTACTTAGTCACGGATACTAGAATAGGTTCTCGCTTTTGTTTACCGACATTGCTCCTTCACGCTTCGGATCCATTGCTCGAATCCTTGCATCCAGCATTGTAGCAAACGATTTAGCAGTACAAAAATAGTTCCAGTCAGAACTCAGTCGGTTCAAGCAGAAGCAGTCACTGTTTGATACTGGGCGGTTTTAAAGCCTCAAAGCTTGACTGAGAGCGTGTACGCTGTAATTTCCCTCCTGATCCCTTCCATGCAGTTTTACTCGAATCCTTCATGAAAGCGAATTTGTTTTAGCACGTACGGAGGTCTACTCGAATCCTCTCGGGTTAATCCTAGCACATCCTCGATTTAGCGTTTACGGCAGCACCGTGTAATCCATCTAGCCTAACTGTCCTCCAACCACTTGTGTCGTTTTCTTTTGTGGGCTCACTGCCTCGAAGTTAACAACAAAACAGCGTATTATCGGAACGTCTGTAGCACCAATCTTTCATTCTTTAGATTAGCAGCCAGCGTGCTTGCATGGAGCATCCCCATCACCCGGAACTCGAGAACGCATGGGAACGGTTGTGCTTTAAGTTGACATCTCTCATTGATCATATTGACCTTATTTTCAAAAAGAATTTTTCCGACTGTCTTCGGATTGATTCAGAACTGAGGCTCCTCATAGATGAACGAATGAAACGGTGGGACGGATTCAGTTCTAAGCAGACTGCAACCACTTAGTCGTAGTACAAAGCAGTTAGGAACTTGTACACTATTAAGGAGTGGAGAAATGACTAATACACGAACGGTCCTCGTTTAGACAGTCCCCAACTGCCCCCAAAAAGCCGTGTTCGTAAGACGAAAAACAAAAGTCGGTGATGGTTTTCCTGCGCTGTTATTCTCTGTATAATATTGCACTTTACAAGGAAGACAATAAATCCGAACTGTTTGTCACGCATTATTCTTTGGTTTACGCTACAGAATCAACGTTTCCTTTTCAATTTGTGACCCTGTCTCCTCCTAACTTTCCCGCTTTATCCATAGGAATTAATTCATGAAGTGTCCTATAACTCTTACTTTACTTAGTAACGCTTCTCCAGTCCCAGTAATTGGTATACACTTGTTCACAAATCCGCGGCAGATTACATCTTGCTCCTCTGTGTCAAGCATTTCGAAGCTCACTTGTAGTTGGCCGGCTGCCCGCTGGATGGAATGTAGGAGGCATGCAGCCTATATACATAGCGGGATCGGCAAGACTCCGTTAATTATAGGCCGAGTTGCTTGACTTAATTCAACTATAAGGTCATAGAGCGCATCCTGGAAAACTTTCTCCAAATCACCTGGAAGTTCTCAACGTAAGTCGAGTTCAGCAAGAAATTTGACAAATCTTTCCATGAATGTCTCTTCTTCAAACTTCCAATTCTTGGTGTCGATATAAACATTCTTGAAGCGCTGATCTGCTCAAAAGACATGCAATGGGAGTGAAGCTAATCAAGGCCCTCTCTGCACCCGTTCCGATGATCAGTAACGTTTCTTAAAGTTCTGTCCTCGGCCCAGAGGTATACAAGATTTTCATTACTGACCTTTTGACCGTGTTTCACGCCGATGGTCTAATCTATGCTTATGATCAGAAACTGTTGATGGTGGTCAACAGCTTTGATGATGCTGGTAGATTGTAGTTGTCACGTACCAGGTTGCAGGACGGGTCCATTATCTGGGCGTTACCTATAAAACGCGCTACGAGCTTTGTCTTTTGATAGGCGCTCCTGATCCGATTGGCATCAAGCACACCGATAGCTCCCTTCTAACAATTATCAAACAAACGAACGGGCTCGGCGTCATTGTACCCTCCGATCTAAATAAATAAATAAATAAATAAACATTTATTCTCGACTATGCGAGGCACGCCAGTTGAGGCATGATCAGGTATGTACAGCTGTACAGACATTTTATGGGAACTGTAGTGACAGTCGAAAATTGTTCATATGTCCATGCTTGGAACTGTGCGATGGTGCACTTGCGAAAGAACGATTTCTTTGGACATAATCGCTCTGCCATATATCGCAGTCATACCTCGAGTAATAATAGCTAAAGAATCCTGAGCGATCCATTGGAAGATAATTGAAGAGCAAGCTATCCAGTATGATGATTCTAATTGAGCTGCCAGTGTGAAGTTATGGGCTGTGACTTTATTCGGTGGCGAGTCACATTCGCCACGTTGCAGTGTTGTTAAACGGACATTTGTGGCTTTTTATAGGGAGAACGCTTGCCAGGCGAAAACCCACCACGTCCTGAAACACTGCCGCCAATCCATTGAATGGCAAGTTGTAACCGGCTATGTTTCTTGTTGAACGTTCTTTTGCTCCGTTATTCGCAGTCAAGGTGCGTCCCATTTTTCTGCTGACTGATGCGCTATGCGAGCGGCCATTGCGTGCCTGGGTCCTCTCCTGTGCCAGATCGGTAGGTCAGGAACTAAGCATTCTTTCTGGATTTGATGTGTTGATCATCTGCAGAACCACGTGAAGCCTCGAAGAATATACGTTGAAATATGTTGAAGTCTTGGAGGACAGGATAGGTTCCGAAGAAAGAATCGCAGATCCCCCGGGGTATGTAGTGAAATTGATTAGAGATTGTGGTAACCACGGCTATTTGAGCGGTCAAAGCGGATTGAAGAGCTTAGAATGACCGATTGTTCAAGCTTTGTCTTGGCAGGAGAATGTGCCTTCCGTAGTCGAAAGTCCTCCAGTCAAGAGATATGTGGAATAGGTATTGTTAGATAAATTGGACTCAGTGGTTCATGCCGCGGAAGAATTGATTGATTTGTCCAGTTAGTAAGTTGTAAAAAAGTTGATAATTTTCCGCTCATGTCCAGGTAGAGGAACTGTGTGTCTTGTATTGTTGTCGAAACGGAGGACAACTCCTTGGGTGCGTGTCGCCGTACCTGTGACAGACTCGGGAGAAAAAGGAAACGAACAGAGATAGCCACACAAACAGAAGAAAGGAATGCACCTGGAATGCAGTCAATCAATTGCGGCGATGCCTGAACTATTGTACCACTATGCATGTAATTGTTATTTAAATATCGCATATACACGTATATCATAAGTGGCGAAATACGACGGGAATCGAGCGTAACACGGATCAGTAAAGAATGAAAGATTGGAGATGAAACAGGAGTGTTTGGGGAGGGGTCAGAAAGCAAAAGAGCGTTTAGATGAGACTGGATAAGTCAGCAAGATGTAGCTAGGCAGTCAGATTAAAGTGGGGATAACAGTAGTGAATGTCGCGAGAAAGTAAATTTGCGGGACTACAGAGGCTAAATAAAAAGCCCGTTAGCATATCAAACGAAGCTCTCAGGCTGAGGGACAGGGTGTGTTGTGACTGCACAGCCTAGAACACGTGCGACTCTGATTTCTGGAAGCAGTCAGAAAATAGGAGACTCGTCAGACCAGGCTAGAGTGGAGCGAGGCCCGAAGTGTTATCCGTCCAATGGATAAAGGAAGGCAGACAGAGTGCGAAAATGAAAGAATGTAATCGTGAAGGAGACACTTAAGGGGAAGTGGAAGAGCCTACAAAAATCTCGAGGTGTTGTGAACAGACCTTTGGACCAGTCGATGGTTTAAAGGTATGGGCTCAGTATTCGGAAAGCAGGAGACCATGAAGATGAGATGAGGATATCGGCTCATGGAGAGAAAGCCGTATTATAAATGTCAGAAAGTTAACAGAGCGTCAACAGGATAGAAGTGTTAAAGATAAAAGCGGATATACTAGTGATGAATCATGAGCAGCAGTGCTCTGGAGGCGGGGGAGACAGAGCATTGCGCCTGCAGAGACTAGATCATTTAGAACTCAGAAGTTCGAGAGAGGTCAGAAGGCAGGAGGCCGTACAGCCAGAACCAGATAAGTCAGGCTAGAGTGTAAAAAAAGGCTCTATGGGTGAGAAGAGGAAGAAAAAAAGAAGAAAGCCAACGATATGCTCCAGGTGCTGTGCGCAGACCGTTGGAGCTTACGGTTTCTGTTCATTAGGGTCACGGAAGTCGGAAGGTACGAGATCGTTGAGACGAGCCCAGAATGTCAGCTCGTAGGGTGAAAGTCGTATTAGTAAAGTCTAAGTGCTGACAGAGAGCATCAACAGAAATGGACATGTTAAGGATAAAAAGGGGACATGATAATAAGGTTCAATCATGACCAGCGGTGGTCTTGCGGTGAGGGTAACAGACTATCGTCGGCAGAGTCTAGATCATAGATCACAGAAGTTCGAGCGATGTCAGAAGACAGGAACGACACAGAATTCGTCAAAGAAAGTCGCTGTAGTTGACAATATGTACTGCTCTATGAGATCATTCTCTCGAAAGACTTCTATGAGCTGAAATTTCCTGTACGTTTCGCTTGTGCGTTCCATCCCTGCGTGCGGCTTACCAGCGAGTTACCCACTCACCAAGTCCGGGTGCAACCTGCTGGAATAAGTTCAGAGGCGATGTTCCAAATCTGTCCCAGCTCTTCTGCATTTGTCTTACAACATCGTGGTTTACGTGTGAACCTGTTCTCCTAGACTACTGCCGCTGTCGTGGAGATGTGAGCTACGTAGGATGCATGCTGGGATGAGCTTCGTGGCGATCTCTAACACTACTTCCAGATCAGCAGAGTGTCTCAACTCTTGGACACATTTAGCAACTCTTCAAACTGATGAGGCATCGAGTTGGCATATATGTCACCTTACTTACCCGGGTAGTAAAAGAGTAGAACACTAGTGACCCAAGTGTATAATGTAATGGCTACATCAGGCCATTGAAAGTTTCTCGTAGCGCCATTTTCTGTCGATCCTCTTCACCTCAGCACTTCTACTTAGTAGCAACTAGTGGTCGTAGGCTCTATGCATCTCTGCACATATCCGGAGCCTGCCAAGTGTAACCCTCTTGCATCCCCAACATTCATTCTTTGTGACTGTCTGCGTCACATTCATTTGCTGACCGTTGACTTATTCTGGGACACTTTAGGTATCCACTAGCCGCTAGAAGCCTACACCCCAATGCCACTGCTAGTTGCGGATACTCGCTATCTCACCTTGTATCATTATCAATTCTTCGTATTACTTATGTCACCACCTTTCAGCTGCAGCCAGTCATAGTAGTTAGCATACATATCTACGCTAGTAGCCAATCTGTATCTCTCCCACTTACTCTCTTGAATTGTTAGCATCACATACCTTCACTGGTTTGCTGACTTCTTCTGTCACTGTATCTAATAAATAACTAGAAGGTTCAATGTAATTCAGATGCTGTCCGCCGGTTCTCTCTCTTGCACAATTACCCTTCGTTCTTCTTATCTTCATTACGTTTACTGCAGAGATTCATTGTAGGCTCCACACATCTTTGCGCTTATCTGGAGCTACTAGGAGACATTCCTCGTTTCTCCATTCTGTAATCCAGATTGTCTGTATCACTTACCTTCGCTGGCTTGTTGATGTGTTCTGTGACACTAGCAATCTACTTGTAACCAAATAGCCTAATGGACTGGCTACATCAGGCCACCGAAATTTTCTCGCAGCGCCATGTTCTGTCCATCCTCTTAAACCTAAGCACTTCTGCTTAGCAGCAACTAGTAATCGTAGGCTCCACGCATTTCTGGAGCTTGCTAAGAGCTACTCTCTTCTATCTCGAACATACTTTGTGGCTGTCTGCGTCACATACATCCGCTTTTTGCTGATTTACTATGGGTAATTAAGGGCATACACTAGCAACTAAGAGGCTTCATGCAAATTCCATTGCTGATCACTGATACTCACACTTACAGCGACCCAAACTGTTCCTCGTCTTACCTCTGGCTCCCGTGTTTAGCAGCAGTCCTTCTTCATAAGCTACTATCATCTTTGTGCATATACTGAGCTGCCAAGGTCCACACTTTTTCCCTCCAAGCTTTAATCTCTGGGACTGCGTGCATCACATACACTTGCTGTCTGTTGCCCTAATCAGGTGTCCACTAGCAATTATAAGGCCACACCTAAATGCTATTGCTGATCCGCGACACCTAATTGGCCGTAGTACAGCTCTCTCACGGGCTTCTCCCGGCTCAGGCCTCCTTAATTATACTCCATTAACACCACCGCATGATTTGATTAGCTGCACGTCGATGCGTCGTAGTCTGTTATGCTCTAACTATCTAACAACCTCTTTGTATGCTTGCGCTTTACTTGTCTGCTGCCATTCTATCACGAAACCTCTCTTAGCTTTCTTCTGTCGTGCAAACATATCCAGGTATTCAGCATAAGCCGCTGTTCTGCCACACATTCCTAGACCTTTATCTACCCACTACTTGCTGTATTGTCTTAGGCATTTTTTACCTGCAATACTCCAAGTCTCGGGCTAGCAGTCCATGCCTCTATCCAGCTTGGCACTATTACCCTAGCACTCTGGCTGCTGCGGTTAGGTCTCAGGTTATGATGTCCACAGCAACCTTAATGTACGCATATATTCTGGCTATTCGCGGTCCTTCCGTCAATTAGCCCTTCTTAGCTTTTTAATTCGGCACTCTCTCACCTGGTCAGTACAGAGACGCCCTTAGCTTCTCATTTACAGGTGTTCATTCCTCAATTATTCGCTGCTATTTTGGCGAAACTTACCCATGTATGAGTCCAAAAGACTCACCGGCTTTCCCTGGGTCAGCATATTCTACGCTCCCCAGCGAATCTTCCCATGCAACAGCTGCATCATAACAAACGGATCCTGTGTTTTATTTGCTTAACGGCGCAACGCTCTGCATCCAAGGTATACGGTAGCAACCAACCTATAGGGCTTTGCTTCCGATGAATATTCAAAAGACACTTTTAGCATAATCATTGTTACACATTGTACATCATATGTTTCCTCTAAATGTTAGACCATGGGATATAAATAATGCTTGTTTCCACGTCTGTTCTTTGCGGCCCTGTTTGTCTCTTACCTTCCCTTTCTCCGAGGTCTGGAACTTCTTGGGAATCTGGGATCGGAATGTGAAAGAGCTTGTGCCTGGGACAGGACATAGAAACCCCCAAGGACCTACCTAGAACACGGCTGTACAACAAGTGGATAAAAATGCACTCACTACCACGACCGTCGTCCAATAATGGTAGCTGGACATGACGCCTTTATACTCCTGCGAAGTATACATAATCCTGTAAATTCTAGAAGCAAGAAACGGAAGTTTTGCTCACCTGGACACGAAGATGACGAAGGTCTAACCCTCCATAGGCCGCAGCCATTATGACCGCCCCGACCAAAAATAACCTGTTCAGCTAACAGAGGAAATTAGAAGGCAATTGACGGCGGTTAACCGAGGGTTAAATCAGTCGACGAGCTGCTCTGCCAGTTTTACATTAGTGTACAAACGGATTTCTGACAGTGTTTCAGGACGTGGTGGGTTTTCGCCTGGCAAGCGTTCTCCCTATTAAAAGCCACAAATGTCCGCTTAACAACACTGCGACGTGGCGGATGTGACTCGCCACTGAATAAAGTCACTGCCTACAACTACATACTGGCAAGCCGACCTGAATCCTAATGAAATATTTTCCTGACAAGTTTTCTCTACAAACTGAATGCACAGCCTGTTTACACTACGCCCATTAGAACCCAACTTGTCGTCATGTTTTGACGAATTTATACCTCAAGATTAATTTTACAATTTCCAAAGCTTGGACAACTTTCGGCTTACTGCCGATTACATATATAGCAACGTTTTTGTTGCGAAACATAAATTGCTTGTAAACGTTGATCATGCCTGGTCAGGTGTGTCTCGGAAATTCGAGAATATACTATTTATTTATTTATTTATTTATTTACCAGTAGCAGGGGTCGGTGCTCGCATGTAGCAGTTTCTAGAGGCTATTGGATTGCCACCTGCTTAATGTAGCAGGATTGTGCTGTTATTCGGAACTGTGTCCCCCACTGTCGACACCTATTCTCGTCAATGCGCACCTTCCCCAGTCCATTTGGGATGTGCTGTAGTTAACTGCGGATAGCGTCCTCCGGTCGGTTATTTTTGACTGTGTTGACAAGATCACTTTATGTTAACTTTCTGCGTCCATTGGAAGTATTTCGTGGAAATCGAGCTACAATTCAGTTTCATTTCCGATTCTGAAATTTCCGACCAAAAATACTTGTGTTTTCATTGCTTGGTTTCGGCGAGCCTGCTTTCGGCGTTTTCTTCGTCAATTGGCCGCATCTTATTTTCGTATTATTCACAATGCCGAAGCAGTCATCCTGTGGTACTTGCTCCAAACTAGTCGGGTAACGTGCAAATGCCCTCACGTGTATTTTGTGCCAAGTTGAATACCACATTTTGTGTGTTGGATTATCAGTTGAGCATTTTCATCGTCTTCGCGAGATCCAACACGGTTTCATCCAAACTATATGTGAAAATTGCCGAAATAAGATACAGCCAGAAAAAGTAAGGCCGACGTGTAGGCCTCAGCGTTTCATTGCAAACAGCTCCGTGTGTTTGGCCCAACAACCTAGCGAGAAGAGCCTTCAGGTTTCGGCTCAGTCGTCCTCCTCTACCCGTGCAAACTCACCGACACCAAGTCTAACCGTTGTGAGAAGCCCAGTTGCACCAGGCCTAAATTGTTTACCTTTGTTGTATCCACCGGACACTGATGTCCCAGCAGGTGGAAGTCTGAGTGCTGAAGACCAGTGGAAGGAACAGAGGAGGAAATTACGAAGGAACGTTGAGCGTTTACGTTCTGTAAGTCAACAGTTAGCCAAACCACTTGAGGCTGGTAGTATACTTCGCCCAGCAAAGCCAATCTCGTCCTACCAGAGGCGTTATAACCTCGTGATATTTCACGCACCGGAGTCCAGTGATCCATCACCCCACATGCGCTACGATCACGATGTCGAGTTTTACAGGGTCTCATTGATAGACTCCTCGACGCTGGTGAGGACTCAGTAAAAGTGAGGCAGATTACCCGTCTGGGAAAGCAAGGCGATCAACAAAATCGGCCTATGAGAACCACTTTTGTGGACGAAGCCAGTTCAAGACTGATCATGTCTCGCCTAAGTAGGCTGAAATGTCTGAAGATACATGTTCGTCCCAACCTGAACCCAGTAGACAGGGAGCGGCTCAAGTCTGCCATCATTGAGTTGAAAAGACGCGCTGGTGAGGGAGAAACAAATCTTCGTATCGTGAATTTTCGGGAGGTTTCCAACCATCCGCGAATCAGGATAAACAGGCTGCTCACACTTTAAGCACGCCCGGTGGCTCCCGCTGCGGCCTGCGAGTAGCCTTCACAAACGTTTGCAGTATTATGAATAAGCGCGATGAGCTTTGTTGTTTCGTTGCGTCTGAGCTGCCAGACGTAGTGTTATTCGCAGAGACATGGTTGCATGCAGTGTTATACACCCAAGAACTTGAACTCAAGGGTTACTCGTGTTTCCGATGCGATAGACGAAAGAATGCCCACGGTGGTGTCTTACTTTACATCCGGCCTTACCTGCGTGGGAGACTTGTGAGCACCTACCGAAGTGACGATGGCCTGTGTGAGCTACTGTGGTGCTCCATACGCCTCAGGCGCGGAGAACTGTTTGTGGGCGCAGTTTATCGCAGTCCCCTGAGTCGTTGTTTGGATTGGCTGCCCCATCTTCAAGCCCACATGAGTCGTCCACACACTCTGCTTCTGGGCGATTCTAACTGTCCTCGATTACGATGGCCTGATGTGCATTTGATGCCTTGGCATAGTGAGGTTGAAGCAAAGTTCGTGGATTGGGTACTTGAAACTGGTACGTCGCAACACATATGCCAGCCAACACGCATATCAACACGTTCAACCTCGTCCTGTCTCGACCTGATGTTAACGAGCTACGAACAACGAGTGCGTTACATTAGGATTCTGGAGCCCCTGGCTACGAGCGACCACTCAGTACTGATAACTTACATGGCATTATCTTTGCCGTATTCACATCCGCTGCAACCAGCTCCCAACTACTGGAAAACGGACTTCGATGGTCTAGCTCGAGCCGCGAGCCAACTGGATTGGTCTCTGTCACAAGCTGCATCTGTGGAAGATTGTTGGATATTTATAAAAGAGAGATTGACGTCATTGTGTTCCCAATTCGTGCCATTGAAATGTCGAAAGGTTGGACCGATTAAGACTCATCGGTTTGACAAGGAGTATGGAAACCTGGCTCGGAGGCGGCGCAGACTGTGGGACAAATTTTTTCTCTCTGGCTCTGCCAATGATTACGAAGGGTACAAATGTCTGCGGAACACCTGCAACAGTGCGAAAAAGAATAAACGCTGACACGTTGAAGTGCAGCTTGCATTAGCCTCGAAGACCGCCCCCAAGAGAAGCTTTGCATACGTGAAGCGACGCCTAAAGCCGGCAGGTGATGTGCCAGTGCTGGACGGCACGGATGGACAGCCCCTAACCTCCAGCACTGAGCGTGCGTCCGCGTTGGCGGCGCACTTCGCTTCTGTATTTGCGAATAACCAGGTGTCTGTTCCGAGTTCGACGTGTAACGCTTTTACCGAACTTGACAGTCTGCAATGCGGCGTTGAAGAGGTAGCTCAACTACTCGCCAACCTTGATGGCACCAAACCTGCCGGACCTGATGGGCTTCACCCACTGGTTCTCAAGTCACTTTCAACCATCCTCTCCCCTGTCGTGACTGACCTTTTCAATAGGTCGCTGTGCGAAGGTTCGTTGCCGGTTGACTGGAAATGTGCGGTGGTGAAGCCTATTTCGAAAGGCGGCGGCTCTTGCAAAGTAGACAATTACAGGCCAATTTTCTGACACCTATTTTGCCAAAGGTTGCTGAGAAAATCGTGAAGAAGAGATTGCTGCAGTTGTTACAGTCAAACGAGGTCCTGGCGCCCGCACAGCACGGTTTTAAGCAAGGTCGCTCATGCTTTACGAACCTGCTTGTGACGAGGCATGATTGGTTGAAGGCAATAAACAAGGGGAAGTCCGTCGACGTGATATTCATCGATTTCAGTAAAGCGTTCGACAAGGTCAGCCATGAGGTTCTCCTTCACAAACTCAGCATGTGTGGCGTCGGTGGCTCTCTGCACCGGTGGTTCATCGACTTTATTGTTGGACGAAAGTGGAGAGTACAGGTGGACGACCATCTAACTGACTGGTACCCCTCTACAAGTGACGTGCCTCAAGGCACTGTGCTGGGGCCCACTCTGTCCCTGATCCACATCAACGATCTAACGCAGCTTCTCTGGTCGCCGTGTGCCTTGTTTGCGGACGACATGAAGATTTGGAGAGAAATCGACGCTCCCGATGACCGTGGCTTACTTCGGCAAGATCTCAACCGCTAATCCACATGGTCTGCAGATGTTCTTCTTCCGGTCAACCCAGCCAAGTCTGTATTTATGAGCCTGGGGAAAGGTGCTAACGGCCGAACCTACACTCTTAATGGCCTAACGCTATATCCCACACCCTCCGTGAAGGACCTAGGTGTACTCTCACGCTACGATTTGAAGTCCGTGGACAACACGAACAGGCTATATCGGAACGGACTGCGCATGCTTTGGGCGCTCAAACGTAGCTTCGGCACATGGTCTGAAGAGGTTGCCACTCGCCTGTTCTCTTCTATCATTAGACCAATGCTAGAATACGGTTCGCCTGCCTACTTTCCGATTACCAGAGGCGCGGCACAAAAGATCGAACGGGTCCAACACATTACTACCAGGCTCATCCCGAGTTTACGTGGCTTTGGGTATGAAGACCGGTGCGAGAAACTAGGACTCTACACCTTGTCCTACCGTCGGGTGCGAGTCGACCTCATTATGACCTACCGAATTCTACATCTCGGTGAGTTCCCCATGCTAAGGCCAATGGTGCACTTACGAGGGCCATGCAGCACACGCCGACACAGATACAAACTTGTCGTGCCGGATGTGAAATGTGTTCCCCACCCACTGTGCTTCGAACGGAGAGTGGTAAACATTTGGAACAGTTTGCTCGAACATGTGATTGAGGCAACATCTGTGCAACAGTTCAAAACGTTGTTAGATTTGTATTTTGCATCTATTCGATACAGAGAACGGCTGCACACTTACGATGACCTATCACATTTGTGAATCCTGAAATATCGTAAGTCGAATATTTTAACTATTACATGAGAACGACGATGATATCCACGGTTGTCAACTTTTATAACGTTTTTCGCCATATTTCGAAAGAGTTGTACAGAATCCATTTCTACTTGCTCTATAATACAGTATTCAGTATTAGTTGACAAGGGTTCACCAAGTTACCTTTTTTAATACAATATACACATTAGTACTTAGCCCCTTCTCTTGTCGTTTCTGTTCTTACCTTTGAATGCCTTCTAGTCCGTGCCTCATATTACGACAGCGAGCGGCTCCTGCTTCTCACTTACTCCATCTCGCACCCCCAGGCTTCTCTGCCTTCTATATAACTTTTAAGTTCCACTGTAGCAATCCACCTTGGCGTTGAACACTTGGTGTCTTTTGAGGCTACTTCCAATTGGATATCGATACCTCAGGTCCCTTTCATTGCTGGCTATGCAACCATATTTTTTGATACAGTTGTAGTATGTAGTCGCGTCTTGCTTATGTTCATAATACTGCATACATATCAGTCAATCCGTCAGTTCCCGAGAGCGAGCAGCTGTGGCCTTGCAATTCATCCGGCTCCTAACATTCCTCTACTCTACCGTTCATTAGGATTGTCTGTTACATTGTAGAAGTTAACATCGTAGTGGAAAACTTTGTGTTTTGGCGTTGTTGTCCACCTTCTTCTGCAACTCTTATTCCATTTCCAGACCTGGCTGGGAAACGCATCGTTCGTTACGGCTGCTCTATTTAGTCCATCTCAATGTCGGACTTTTCCCAAACTACGGATGCAAATTAGTCAAGCCTTCCACCCTCGATAATCAGCGTCTTCTTCTTCTTCTTCATAATATAGCAGGCCTGACCCTCACTCTGTTCTGCCTGCTGGCTGGCTGGTTTACCTTTTCACGGTTGAACGCCACCAGTGTGTGGGGCGCTTAATTCACTAATATACTTATGATCCATTTTCTTCTTAAGCCCTGTTCCATTCCGATCCCTTTCAGCAACGGTAAGTCATATTCGTTTCTGCACTTACTACTACAGGACTTAATAAGTGTTGCAAGAGGGCCCACCTCAAGTTTACTATCCACAACCAACTCTAGTCGCCTTGCTTTGGGTAGCCGCGAACACAGACAACGACACGACCTAGAGTTCCCGCACCTCTTCTTATCCTCCGCGCTAGACTGGACTTGTTTTCCTGGCTGTATGCTTATAACATTCGCTGCGTTTTATGCAGTACCCCAATGTACACCCATTGAGGTTATCTATTTGCAAGCCATTGCTACTTATTCCTTCTGCGCTCACTAGCGCTTTAGGCTGACATGCTGCTGGTTAGTTACCAGTTGCTTACTGCCGCACCTTTGAACACTGACTTCTAGGTTCTAGCAGGAGTTATATAAACCGACCGCGATAGTTGAGAGTAGGGTGGCCCAGAAGCCGTTTGGTAAACGGTCGTTGAACCTTTTCATTGGCTACTCTGTCGCAGTTCCTGGAGTTGGTAAACACAATGGAGCAGTATTCTAGCAGAGGTCGGGCGCAGGTTTTGTATAAAGCAAGCCTAGAGTATTGCAGTGCCATGGATTTGAATACGTAGCTTATGAGGGTGCGCGTTTTGCTGAGCAATGGCTCACTTGCTCTGCGAAGTTCAGAGAACTGGAGTAATGTACACCTAGGTCTCGAACTGTGAGGCTATTAACAAGCGGAGTGCCTTGAAGCGCTAACGCCTTGGGCGGAACGATGCATCGATATGAGAGGACGTTGCACTTCGTCGGCGAGAATGCCAGATTTCAAGTGTTGCACCAAACATCCAGAGCCCTAAGGTCGCTTTAAATCTGGAAAAGACCGGTTTGCATGTTTGATGGGTGAATGGAGAACACCAATTTGATGTCATCGGCGAACGGGTAGGACTTGTCATAGTGTATTACCTCGTAAAGGTCATTGATATATAGCAAGAATAACAGTGGGCCTAGTACGCTGCCCTGAAAAACACCACTTGTGACTGGTTTGGGGAGTGATATAGACTCGTCTACCATTACTGCTTGCGTGCAAGCTGAGAGATAATATTGGAACCATAAGAGCAGGCGGTCTGAGATTCCGTGGGATTCAAGCTTTACTAATAATTCCACGTGTGGTACTCTGTCAAAAGCTTTTCTCATATCAAGGAAAATTATGACTAGTGCTTGTTTATAAGCAATCTGTGCAGCCACATATTTAAGAAACTCAAATTGGCTAGTCTGACAAGATTTGGACGGTAAAACTGCGTGTGGTTGGTTATTGATGAGGTTGCGACTAAGTAGAAAGTTCAGCAAGTTCTCCTTATCAATTCTTTCCATTACTCACAAGGCAGTAGGCGTGTGGCTGATGGGGCGGTAGTTTTCTATATTTTGCCGGCTACCTTGTTTATGTTTAGGGATGACTATGGAATGCTTCCAAGTGTTTGGATACGTGGCGAATTTTATTGAGAGTGTAAATAGGTTAGGAAGTAGAACAGGGAGGTCCTGCCCTTCGAGTAACAGCAGTACACATGGGAGAATATTAAGGCCAGGGTGTGGAGACAGCTTAATTGATCTACTTACTCGGGTTATAGAACGTAAGTCGAAGGTACTAATGTTTAGCGAGTCGTGGGTAAGTTTAGGCACAGCAGTTGGCAAGATCAGGTTGATGTCAGTGAAGCAATCTCAGAAGTGGCTATTGAGAATCTCAGCTATTTTCTTCGGATCGCTGCTTACGGACTCATCGGAGTTTCAGAGAGGTGATGGATGTTGCTGTACGATTCTTTCTATATTTTCATAGCTGGGCGAGGGACTTGGTTTTATTGTAGCTGTTATAGGCAGCGCGCTCTTAAGCTAGCTTAACCATCAACCGGGAGTTCTGCCAGTTGTCTATGACTTTGTTCATGCGAATAAGAATGTAAAAATCATGCGTCTTATAGTATTGGCGACGCATTTTCCGGAGCTTCATCAGCACCTTGTTTAGATGGAATGAAAGGTTTATCGGTTTTGACCTGTGGATGTGCTGGGTTTTCGCCCGGCAATCGTTCTCCCTATAAAAAGCCACAATAGTCTGTTTAGCAACATTACGACTTGACGGACGTGGATCGTCATTAAATAACGTCATTGACACAAGTACAAACTCTCAGTTTGACTAGAGCCATAAATCATTATTTTCAAGTAACGTACTATAAACGGATACAGTCTGTACATATCGTGCGCACTTCAGTTACAGTGCTCTTAGGTTTTACTCTATGCTCACCCGCTCCTAAATTATTTTCAACGCACTGACAACCTTTTCCCCATGAGTGCTTCTATTTCTGCAACACGTACAATTATTAGCCACAGCTGCTTACACGCACTGTAACAAGTCCGCTGAGAAACAAACATGCTTCTAGAGGTCGATAAGGCCTGAATTGGCGTGCCTCGGACAATTCGCGAATAAACTTATTTATTGTTAAGGTATTCTATTGAATTCGTTGGAATGCAGAGGGAACATGTTGGTCAGCTCCAGCGGTTCTAAGTAAATGGCGTTCATTTGAGTGTTAGCGCTCAGAAGTGAGAAGCCCGAGTCAGCTTCTTTGCCTCTCGTTCTGAACAGTGCTTGCGTGTATCTTTGCGATACGTCGTGCCTAGGGGAGCGTCACGATCGTATCAAAATTGGCACTATCCCTGCTTACGCAGCAGAGAGGAAGCCAACAACCTACAGGTATGAACGCTCAATAGGCGGCTGCTGGCCCCCGTTAGATGCCCGATAGACGTTTGAAAAGCGTCCTGATGACATTTTTCGGGGGTCGTGATTTATTGTATTTAATCACAAGTGGCACTAAATTCGGGCGCTCAGTCTACTATTGCAGTGCATCCATCCATTTATGCGCAACTTATTTCCAGTACTTCTAACGCAAATCATCGCACAAAGAATGTTTGCGTACGAACAACAGCGTGCACCTCAAACATTATTCCTAGGTAGAAAAAGGTGATGTTCATTGCTGAGCACCCGAGTAAATTAAAAATGCGACTAAATTCGGACGCTCGAAATAAGTTACTGCGGCATCCTCAAACGCGAATAACGATTTTGTATTGCATGTAGCGGCTTTCAAATACACTCACAAGTGTGCAGACGAACGTACTCCTTTGTACCCTAAATTCTTCGTATCTAAAGAAACATGGGGTTATTTCGAGCTCATGAATGAGGTCCAGACTGGAGCTTCTTTCTGGTGCACAGCAAAAAATGGCAGCAGCTTTTTCCGTATAACAGTACACGAATTTTCCTTGCTTTTAATGCAGTTTAACAATCCCTACATGGGTGCGCGCGTACACACTTCCATGCTCTCTAATTTAGTACCATAGATACGAAAGTATCGAGCACAGGTATCACATACACCACTATCGCACTAACATCCTCTAATCCTTCAAGGTGCACTGTTAGGAGAAAGTGATTCTTGAGGAAAGTAAAAGTTGTCATTTTACCTCAAATGTTGAGCTATCTGCATTCGTTAAGCCAAAATTTCTCGCAGGCTAGCAGGTGTTTTACGTCGTTATAAAACGATGCAACTTTGTACACAAGAACACCAAACAGTTAAGAGAATTGTACTAAAACCCCTAATACAGTATTATTGCACTTGATCTCGGTATGCCAGGTATTTCTGTTTGTAGTCCGCTCGCACTTTGAATTGCTCTATCCAACGGCAACCCTTATCTGCGATGCCACCTCCAGTGCATCCGGCGAAAATTTTGAACCTTATATCGTCTGAAAGCGTTGTTTTATGTAATATTATAACTTACCGATAAAAGCATGGGCCAAGTGCGTGCCCGAAACCCATCCCTTCGCTTGAACGGCTCGCCAGTTCACTTTACTTGCAAGGGCATTTGTCATTAACGCTAGCAGTACGTTTTTGACGTATTCCGTCAAGGACTTTCCACCCAGTTGCTTGAACTCGGCCATTTGAAACGCGATATAGGAAACCTGTCTCCACCAAGTGTTCCATGTTTTTGCCGTTCTCCGGTCGCATGTTCAGCGTACAGAGCTCGCCGACAGAGTCTACCGGCAGTGGCACACGACTGATGGCAGCTGTCCTGTCATTGACCACGCGGTACTCCATGGCGTCTAACCTCAACTGCATGGTACGCATTTGTTCGCGCACGCGAACAATTAAGTTAATGCCTGTTTTCCTGGCAGGTGACTTAGGCTACCAAACTTGAGTCTCCTCTGCAACCCAGGTGGAATGTGCTATCGCGACACTAAAACTTTTGAACTCATGCACGTGCTACATCCAAAAGCGTAGTTCCCCTAATGGGCACAAGCGTTCCAACTCTGAGGGACTGCTAGAATTGTTCCCTCGTTATTGTTACAGCCTCTAACTTACCTGCATTGTACGACCTAGTCCCAAAGCGCCGATTAATCCTGTACCGTTTAGTTTGCCTCGTATTCACCGAATTCATTTGGAATTCTGAGACATAACTTCTTGGTTCGGCTGAACTAATGGTTCTGTTTACATTAGTTGGAGAGCCTCATGGGCTTTCCACTCTTTGAAAAAATTAGATCCCTTTAGTAATTTGAATAATGCCGTAAGAAGACGAACACTGGCAGATGTCAACATTTCGTATTGTCTCTTCAGTGCCAACACAATAACATGAAAATATATAAGACGACAGATAGGGTGAGACCGGAACAAGTTAGAACAGGGTAGAGGGGCAGGCGTGACACCCCTACGCCCAGGGCAGCCGTAGGCTTACGAACAGCTGTTTCTGCACACAGAGTGCGGGTTTGATACGGCTGATCGCGACTGCCTCTGCAAAACGTAGGAAACGGGGGTTAGTATGTCTTAACACGATTGTAAACATTGTGGCCGGATCAAACTGGTGACAGGTGGCAAGTAAATGCCTGCCTATGGATGAAGCAGGTGGTTTACGTGAACAGGTGGTATGAGCAACCGAGGCCTGGGTGATTTGACGCTGCAACCATTTAGGTACATGTTCCCTTATTCTGGAATTCAACGATCGATTGGTACGGCCAATGTAGTGTATACCACAACTACAAGTAAATTGGTAAATGCAATGTGAGTTGGCGCCAATAGGTTGTCTTTCCTTCATTGGGGTAACAGGCATTCGATTCGTCCGGTTGATAAGGACAGTTTCGGCAGCATAATAAGTCCTCTGGACTGCGGAAATTATGCGCTTTGTTGTCCTCATATTAGCGAAATCTCCCTTAAATGGTAGCTCGATGTAGATCTTCTTTTTAGCCACTGTCGATACCTTCTGTCCCGGCACCCTCGCCTGACTATGTTTGTCGATGAACCTACTTGGATAGCCATTTTTCAACAACGTATCCTTTAGCGAGTTTATCTCATCATCTAAACTGTCGGCAGTGCATATTTTCCTTGCACGGTTGAATAGCGTCTTGACCAAGGTCCGTTTGTACCGCATTGGGGAGAAGCTGGTAAAGTGTAGGTACTGCCCTGACCAGGTCGGTTTTCGGTAAACCTCTCTTTTGATGGACCCATCTGCTCTTCGGCAAATCAACACGTCCAGATATGGAAGGCAGTTGCTTTTCTCTGTTTCGTTGGTTACTTTCAGATTCGTATGCACGTTATTCAGGCGATCGACTAAACGCGCAATGTGCTCCTCTGATGAGCTAAACACTAGAATATCATCCACATATCGCTTATAGTAGGAAAGCAGCGATATTTCCACACTCAACTTCTTTTCAACCATCGACATGAAAAAATCAGCTAGTACTGGGCCCAACGGACTACCCATTGCCACCCCATCTATCTGGCGATAAGGAATGTTTTGGAATTGGAAACCGATGTTCTCAGTACATAGTAGTAAGCTGTCCTTTAATAATTCGACTGGCATTGGAAGAGTAAAGTCGGAGCACTCTGCCATTTCACACACGTAATCAACTGTTTCATGTAGCGGAACATTGGTGAAAAGCGATTGTACATCCAATGTGGACATGACTTTATCGGATAGGTTAAAATCATCTAAAGCCTCTGTAAGTTCGAAAGAGTCCTTCAGACGGTGTGGGATGGTCTGCTGCTTTAACGGCGAAAGAACTTCTACCAGCCAACGAGCCAACTTATGCTGTGCCGAGTTTGCCATTGACAAGATTGGTCTAAGCGGTATACCACATTTATGGGTCTTTGGCAAACCGTATAGCTGAGGTATGTTGGACCCTCCCGGTTTTAGGTGGTTATATACCTCATCATTAATTACACGGTGTAAGAGGAGCAACTTTAGGTGTTCCGTGATGCGTCTTTCCACTTCACTAACATCCTCTGTTTTTGTAAGGAGTTTAAATTTGCTAGCATCACTCAGTAAATCTTGCATTTTCCGTGTGTATTCTTCCTTGCACATAATGACGGCTCCTGAGCCTTTGTCTGGCTTAAGTACAATCACCCCCTTTGTTCTCAGCTCTCGTAGTGCACAAAGATGACGCCTTGTAAGCAAACACTTCTCACGCACTGGCGTCATTGTGACCTCATGGGCAATATCAGTTAGTTTGTTTCTAAACCAGTTTGACATATCTGGACTAGACGCCTGTAATCCTGCTAACTGGTCATAAAAATTTTCAAACTGTGCCTCTATGAACAAGCGATTTAGCTTACCAGGTGGGACTTTGTAATCCATTCCGAGCGATAATGCTTCCAGTTGTAAGGCATCAAGGGGAACATTTGACAGGTTTAGAACGTACGTATTGGGGTCACGATATGCAGGCTCCTCCCGTTTATCAACTAGTGAATTCTGCCACCGGACTTTGCATTTCTCCTTTGTACGATCAATAGTAAATTTGCAGAAGTTGGTAAACACAATCCTGCAGCACAACGATAAGCTATCCAGTATTGGCATTAGGCGGGAATGCGTCTCGAGTAGCGCAGTGAGTCGAGTCTGAGCAGTTTCCAATTGAGCAGAGGCAATGCGCCGGAGATTTCCATTGGATGGCTTTAGCTTATTTTTACGCAACACCTTCCAAATCGAACGTGGATATTGAAGTACGGTGATACAGTTTGAGAGAACAGATATTTCCGAACGACAGCAAACAAGTTTACACTTCAGACTAACAATACGGCGTAACTGCCTGACGAAATCAACGGGAATTCGTCTTTTGAGAAATTTGAAACAATTAGATCCCTTTAGTAATTTGAATAATGCCGTAAGAAGACGAACACTGGCAGATGTCAACATTTCGTATTGTCTCTTCAGTGCCAACACAATAACATGAAAATATATAAGACGACAGATAGGGTGAGACCGGAACAAGTTAGAACAGGGTAGAGGGGCAGGCGTGACACCCCTACGCCCAGGGCAGCCGTAGGCTTACGAACAGCTGTTTCTGCACACAGAGTGCGGGTTTGATACGGCTGATCGCGACTGCCTCTGCAAAACGTAGGAAACGGGGGTTAGTATGTCTTAACACGATTGTAAACATTGTGGCCGGATCAAACTGGTGACAGGTGGCAAGTAAATGCCTGCCTATGGATGAAGCAGGTGGTTTACGTGAACAGGTGGTATGAGCAACCGAGGCCTGGGTGATTTGACGCTGCAACCATTTAGGTACATGTTCCCTTATTCTGGAATTCAACGATCGATTGGTACGGCCAATGTAGTGTATACCACAACTACAAGTAAATTGGTAAATGCAATGTGAGTTGGCGCCAATAGGTTGTCTTTCCGTCATTGGGGTAACAGGCATTCGATTCGTCCGGTTGATAAGGACAGTTTCGGCAGCATAATAAGTCCTCTGGACTGCGGAAATTATGCGCTTTGTTGTCCTCATATTAGCGAAATCTCCCTTAAATGGTAGCTCGATGTAGATCTACTTTTAAGCCACTGTCGATAAGTTCTGTCCCGGCACCCTCGCCTGACTGTTTGTCGATGAAACTACTTGGATAGCCATTTTGCAACAACGTATCCATTAGCGAGTTTATCTCATCATCTAAACTGTCGGCAGTGCATATTTTAATTGCACGGTTGAATAGCGTCTTGAACAAGGTCCGTTTGTACCGCATTGGGGAGAAGCTGGTAAAGTGGAGGTACTGCCTTACCTATTGGCGCCAACTCACATTGCATTTACCAATTTACTTGTAGTTGTGGTATACACTACATTGGCCGTACCAATCGATCGTTGAATTCCAGAATAAGGGAACATGTACCTAAATGGTTGCAGCGTCAAATCACCCAGGCCTCGGTTGCTCATACCACCTGTTCACGTAAACCACCTGCTTCATCCATAGGCAGGCATTTACTTGCCACCTGTCACCAGTTTGATCCGGCCACAATGTTTACAATCGTGTTAAGACGTACTAACCCCCGTTTCCTACGTTTTGCAGAGGCAGTCGCGATCAGCCGTATCAAACCCGCACTCTGTGTGCAGAAACAACTGTTCGTAAGCCTACGGCTGCCCTGGGCGTAGGGGTATCACGCCTGCCCCTCTACCCTGTTCTAACTTGTTCCGGTCTCACCCTATCTGTCGTCTTATATATTTTCATGTTATTGTGTTGGCACTGAAGAGACAATACGAAATGTTGACATCTGCCATTGTTCGTCTTCTTACGGCATTATTCAAATTACTAAAGGGATCTAATTGTTTCAATTTTCTCAAAAGACGAATTCCCGTTGATTTCGTCAGGCAGTTACGCCGTATTGTTAGTCTGAAGTGTAAACTTGTTTGCTGTCGTTCGGAAATATCTGTTCTCTCAAACTGTATCACCGTACTTCAATATCCACGTTCGATTTGGAAGGTGTTGCGTAAAAATAAGCTAAAGCCATCCAATGGAAATCTCCGGCGCATCGCCTCTGCTCAGTTGGAAACTGCTCAGACTCGACTCACTGCGCTACTCGAGACGCATTCCCGCCTAATGCCAATACTGGATAGCTTATCGTTGTGCTGCAGGATTGTGTTTACCAACTTCTGCAAATTTACTATTGATCGTACAAAGGAGAAATGCAAAGTCCGGTGGCAGAATTCACTAGTTGATAAACGGGAGGAGCCTGCATATCGTGACCCCAATACGTACGTTCTAAACCTGTCAAATGTTCCCCTTGATGCCTTAAACTGGAAGCATTATCGCTCGGAATGGATTACAAAGTCTCACCTGGTAAGCTAAATCGCTTGTTCATAGAGGCACAGTTTGAAAATTTTTATGACCAGTTAGCAGGATTACAGGCGTCTAGTCCAGATATGTCAAACTGGTTTAGAAACAAACTAACTGATATTGCCCATGAGGTCACAATGACGCCAGTGCGTGAGAAGTGTTTGCTTACAAGGCGTCATCTTTGTGCACTACGAGAGCTGAGAACAAAGGGGGTGATTGTACTTAAGCCAGACAAAGGCTCAGGAGCCGTCCTTATGTGCAAGGAAGAATACACACAGAAAATGCAAGATTTACTGAGTGATGCTAGCAAATTTAAACTCCTTACAAAAACAGTGGATGTTAGTGAAGTGGAAAGACGCATCACGGAACACCTAAAGTTGCTCCTCTTACACCGTGTAATTAATGATGAGGTATATAACCACCTAAAACCGGGAGGGTCCAACCTACCTCAGCTATACGGTTTGCCAAAGACCCATAAATGTGGTATACCGCTTAGACCAATCTTGTCAATGGCAAACTCAGCACAGCATAAGTTGGCTCGTTGGCTGGTAGAAGTTCTTTCGCCGTTAAAGCAGCAGACCATCCCACACCGTCTGAAGGACTCTTTCGAACTTACAGAGGCTTTAGATGATTTTAACCTATCCGATAAAGCCATGTCCACATTGGATGTACAATCGCTTTTCACCAATGTTCCGCTACATGAAACAGTTGATTACGTGTGTGAAATGGCAGAGTGCTCCGACTTTACTCTTCCAATGCCAGTCGAATTATTAAAGGACAGCTTACTACTATGTACTGAGAACATCGGTTTCCAATTCCAAAACATTCCTTATCGCCAGATAGATGGGGTGGCAATGGGTAGTCCGTTGGGCCCAGTACTAGCTGATTTTTTCATGTCGATGGTTGAAAAGAAGTTGAGTGTGGAAATATCGCTGCTTTCCTACTATAAGCGATATGTGGATGATATTCTAGTGTTTAGCTCATCAGAGGAGCACATTGCGCGTTTAGTCGATCGCCTGAATAACGTGCATACGAATCTGAAAGTAACCAACGAAACAGAGAAAAGCAACTGCCCTCCATATATGGACGTGTTGATTTGCCGAAGGGCAGATGGGTCCATCAAAAGAGAGGTTTACCGAAAACCGACCTGGTCAGGGCAGTACCTACACTTTACCAGCTTCTCCCCAATGCGGTACAAACGGACCTTGGTCAAGACGCTATTCAACCGTGCAAGGAAAATATGCACTGCCGACCGTTTAGATGATGAGATAAACTCGCTAAAGGATACGTTGTTGAAAAATGGCTATCCAAGTAGGTTCATCGACAAACATAGTCAGGCGAGGGTGCCGGGACAGAAGGTATCGACGGTGGCTAAAAAGAAGATCTACATCGAGCTACCATTTAAGGGAGATTTCGCTAATATGAGGACAACAAAGCGCATAATTTCCGCAGTCCAGAGGACTTATTATGCTGCCGAAACTGTCCTTATCAACCGGACGAATCGAATGCCTGTTACCCCAATGACAGAAAGACAACCTATTGGCGCCAACTCACATTGCATTTACCAATTTACTTGTAGTTGTGGTATACACTACATTGGCCGTACCAATCGATCGTTGAATTCCAGAATAAGGGAACATGTACCTAAATGGTTGCAGCGTCAAATCACCCAGGCCTCGGTTGCTCATACCACCTGTTCACGTAAACCACCTGCTTCATCCATAGGCAGGCATTTACTTGCCACCTGTCACCAGTTTGATCCGTCCACAATGTTTACAATCGTGTTAAGACATACTAACCCCCGTTTCCTACGTTTTGCAGAGGCAGTCGCGATCAACCGTATCAAACCCGCACTCTGTGTGCAGAAACAACTGTTCGTAAGCCTACGGCTGCCCTGGGCGTAGGGGTGTCACGCCTGCCCCTCTACCCTGTTCTAACTTGTTCCGGTCTCACCCTATCTGTCGTCTTATATATTTTCATGTTATTTGTTGGCACTGAAGAGATAATACGAAATGTTGACATCTGCCATTGTTCTTTTCCACTATTTATCATTAAACCCTTTCCACCCCGACCCTAACCTTTTTTTCTCTCGCTTTCTCTTTTCAATCCTATTTTAATCGGACTTGAGCTTTACTGCATTGCCGTGATCTTGGCTCACCTGCCTAGCCTATTTCCATCAGTCTGTTATTATGCTACTGTGACTTACGCGGTATAGGCTCCGCAGTCTAAACATGATGTTTCCCTTAAATCTAGAGCTTGATAGACTTTTACCATTTACTGGGACTCTTTTCTTACCTCTACTACATGTCATTATCCAAACCCGCCGACTAATGAAGTCCTACACGATCGGCCTCCTGCTCTCCGGATTTATCCAGACTTCTGAGACGTCACCTCTCTTGGTTCGGCGGACTCAACTACTCGATTACATTACCTGGAGCGCTTCGTGGGCTTCCCCATCTTTCATCAATAAACCTTTCCCATCCTGACCCTAACTTTATTATCACGCTCTGCTTTCATTTTCCCTTCAATTGGAGTGCCCGCTGTTACTGCTCTGAGGTGATCTAGTCCCACTGACAAGCCTGTTTCTCTCTGAATACTCCATTGCTACTCTGACTTAATTAGTATACGCAACGCAGACTCAACTCTCTTGTTTCCTTTCCCCGAGATTCTGCTTGATTCGCTCACCATCTACTTTTGCGGGCATTTTCCTGCCTTGCTTTTTACGTGCTGTTCCTACGTGCCGCCTAATCTAGTCTCGCTAGATCAGCTACTTGTTTTCCAGTTTTACTCAGAGGTATTCCACGTTACAAAATTCTGTTCGGCTGACTCAATCTCATGTTTACATCACCTGGAAAGCCTCGTGGGCTCCCCCACTCCTTATCAGTAAATCTTTCTTATACCAACCCTAAGCTTTCTGATCTCACTTTCTGTTTTCATTTCTTTTTTAATCGGTTGGCCAGCTTTACTGCCCTGCCGTGACCCTGTCTCACTGGACTAGTCTGTTTCTTTCTGACTGCTCCCATGCTACCGAGACTTAAACGGTATAGGCTCCTCAGAGTTAACTCTGTTACCCCTACTCTGAGGGACTGCTAGACTTGCTCCCTCGTTATTGTTATAGCCTCTTACTTACCTGCATTGTACGACCTAGTCCCAAAGCGCCGATTAATCTAGTACCACTTAGTCGGCCTCGAATTCACCGAATTCAATTGGACTTATGAGACATCATTTCTTGGTTCGGCTGAACTAATGGTTCTGTTTACATTACTTGGAGAGCCTCGTGGGCTTTTCCACTCTTTATCAATAAATCCTTCCCACCGACCCAGACGCCTTTCTCAATCCTCTACTGTCCTTTCATCATCTTGGTCTCTGGTTGCTTTTCAAACGGAGGACCACCCATGTGCTTTGCCTTAATCTATTTTTGACCGTATTTCTGACTTCATCCATACTACTAAGACGTATATAATCTAAGCGTTGCATGCCCAAAGCATTGCTTCCCCCGAGAACTTTGCTGAACTTGCCCATGTTTTATTATCACTGCTTATTTCCTTCCTAACCTTGATCCTCACCACGCGTCTTCACTACATAATTAAACGACTTAGTCGCAATCCACCGACTAATCCAAACCCTTCGGATCGGCCTCTCGCTCCCCGATATCGCGCAGCTCTCTGAAGTGTCATTGTTCATGGTACGACTAATCTAAATTTTGATGGAACAAATGTACACGAGATAATTCCCTTATTATGATACATATAATTTGAGGTTCATTAGTGATTGCACTTTTGCGACTGATCTTTTCCCTGAGTTCCGGATGCATCGTTGTTGCCTGTTTGTGCGACTGTCACTGTTCGTTGTCTTTTTTCCGAGACTTCCACAGAAACGTTGGCCAGAACCCGAGGATAGGTCCACTGCATTGACCTCAACACTTCAACGAAGCGCAATATTTCCTTATCTATATATAAATAAATAAATAAATATTTATTCTCGAATATGCGAGGCACGCCAGTTGAGGCATAATCATTACGCTGCCTTTGTACTTACCGGATGGACAAAACAATTATCTGTTATCTTGAATGGATGCCACTATCTTAAGGCCTGAACAACTGGGTTCAGCTCGCCTCTTCTTCACATAACTCTTATTCGGATTTGCTGACATTTAGTGTCAACTCGGTCATTTCAGCTTACCGGAGAGCAGATTTTCCTGCATGGGCAAAGCACGTCCTTTTGAAATATCCCAACACAATTCCGTCACACACAATACTCTCACTGTGGCAAAAACAAATGGATTCGACCCTTTACACTACTGAAATTCTTTTCAGTAAGTGGAAAATTCCCATTTCATTATCAAGAACGAAAGACCGAGGGTGAACAATTGTTTTCGATGATTCATCTTCAGACCTGTACAATCATATGGGTGAAATCGCAATGGGAAAGTACAAGGGGATTAACGATCAGTTCAAATGAGATAGATCACGTGTCGATCAAAGGCATGAACCAGTAACAAACAGCAAACTAAGTCTGAGGTACCGTTGCACAATTGCAGTTGCTGTCCGAAGGATCCGTTTTGGCTGGCCAAGGTAGCTGAACAGCTTCGATCAGCTTCTTTTGTGCACACAAAAGAGGTTGGTACAACCGAATGCTGATCGCCTCGGCAGTAGCAAGGGTCCGGAGGCGCAGGCCTTTCGACTGGAGTGGAGGGACCCTGTACAGTATTCAAAAGGCACTGACTGGGTCAACCTCATGCTCACTATCAACCAGATGAGCCATAACTGAGCTAGTTATAGCTCCAGTACCACCTCGACGCAACCAACGTGGTAGGTGCTCCTTAATGCGTTTCGAAAGTTGCCGCGCCGTTTGAGCGATGTAACTAGCGCCACAAGCGCACTTGAACTGATAAATTACCATAGAAGCGGTCGGCGTCGATAACTTGTCTTTGTTGTAAATACGGATGAGTGGCTCCGTGGAAAAGGTACATCTAAGTTTGGCTGCTGGAAAAGTTGACTTGACAGCTGTTGAAAGGCTTCTAGTTACACGCTCAGCAGCGGCGTCTCCCTTGAAGGGTAGTCGTATGAAAAGTTCTTTTTTCTCCGCTGTCTGAACCTGTAACTGGTCGGGCTTACTTTGCATGTTCCTCAAAATGAAACGATCAGGATATCCGTTTTCGCGCAGCAGATTCTGAATGAGCGTCAACTCATTATCCAACTTGTCTTCAGAACAGATCCTGTGGGCCCTTGTGGTTAGACAGCGAATTAGGTTTCGCTTATATCTCAACGGAACGAAACTGTGAAAGTTCGTATACTGGCCACTCCAGGTTTTCTTCCTGTAGACTTGCCGTTGGATCGAGCCGTCTGCCCTTCTAGTTAACAGCACATCAAGAAACGGCAACTGATCGTTCAATTCCTTTTCGTAGGTGAACTGCAATGATCCGTGGGCCCGATTAAAGCGGTCAATAACAGCGTCAAGATCAACAGACTGGTGGGCCACGACAAACTTATCACATCTGTAGCTGCCCGCATTACTATTCCCGTCCATATGTTCGTGGATGCCAATGTCCCCAATCAAGCGAACTTACTCCAGGAGGATTTCTGGTTCATTATTCAGGACAACTCGCAGCTTTCTTGGGCCTGAATGGTTGCGTTTGGCAATTCCCCTCTAATACTTGGTTCAACAACATATTACTGGATACCCAACAGAGACATTACACGGTCCTACAGATGAAAACGTTCGATTTATAGATTATCTACCGTACAAGCCGCAACATTTTCTCAGGAGGTGACAGGACTCATGGATGATACAGTCCCGCCCCATCATGCATCAGGCAGCGAAAATTATGGGTGTATCCTGACTACGACTAACAGAACCAATAATCGGTCAATAAGAAGCATTGCCAATTGCAGCTTGCCGTTCGAATGCATCGATGGCAGTGTTCCGGTGCTTGGTGTGTTTACGCCTGGCAAGCGTTCTCCCTATGAAAAGCCACAAAAGTCCGTTTAACAACACTGCGACGTGGCGGAGGTGACTCGCCACTGAATAAGTCACAGCCAATACTTTCACAAAGACAAGCTGACCATGACTATATACTACCATGTTGGATACAACCCGACACTTTCCTATCTGCATATTTCGTCGCCACTTCATTTTCTGTGCATTCACTATTGTTCTTTGCGCTACACTCACATGAACCGAGGTTAGCGTGTAATCGCGATTGAGCGGGTTTATCAACAGCTCTTTCTAATTGACCAGTTCTAGTTCTGGATCTATTCATGCCTGAATTGTTACTGCACTTTATGTCAGACCGACTGTGCCCACACGAACGTGCCCGAACTCACGACAATGGGCTTTCTTCATTTTTATTTCTGTCCTATTTGTACATTTTCAAATAGGAACACATGAACAACCTCCGATTGTCACTGTTACAATTGCCATGATATGTCTGTGTAATTGCACTTATTTGATCATGCCCTCGAGGGCATGCCTCGCATGGCCGAGAATAAATATTTATTTATTTATTTTATTTATTTAATTTTAAGTTTAACTTTTTTAAATTTATAACAGTGTCGACAAGCAGACAGTTCGTCTCCCCAGGTGCCAACCATAATGGGTTGCCCACTAACACTATCAACGCTGTGTTGTAGAAAATGCAACCAGAAGGTTGAATCGCATGTGCCCTAGATCGGGAGCAAAATCCTTAGGCATTTATGCCACCTTTCGTATTACTTCCACGGGAAACCTTAAGCTGAATGCAGGAAATAGTAAGGCAAAGGGGTCATATTTCCTTCGTGAGGACTGGTGCAAAAGACTCAGCAATGCGGCTACAAATCCGAGAATTAGGCATATTTGGCCTACCCATCATGCATCGCCAAAGCTGGAGATAAGACACGAAAAAGAAATGTGGAGAATGTGTCCATTGCTCAGAAATGGCACACATAGTCGCAAGTGTGCTGGAAGCAATGCACCTTAAATACCAGCTTCTTCTCATCGCAGGTTGCCGCATACTAGTTTTTAATCATATCCAGGAGGTTGTACGCCAGCTTTAGTTGGTGAGAGAGCCACTTCTTTTTGCGATGCACGTAAGCTATAAGCGGCTGATTAATGAAATCTTGGTACATACGTTTCAGTCAGAAGCCTTGTGGCACTACCATACCAAGGTATAACAAGTACTGACGGAAATCATTGGCCATCCATTTTTCTACAACCTCAGGGGCGCGACATTTTCTAAGAAATCCTTTAGTCTAACATGCAGAGTGCAGCGTCAAGCGCCTGTTCATTCGACGGATGGCCCTGGACAGCAAGCATATATTTTCTTTTTATGGACCAACACCGCCACAATGTTAGAGTTTGTTTCGTAACTCGCAGGCTTGTCATGTGCATGTAAATGGTGGAAAGCACGATATCATAGCCATATGATGGACTTAGAAGGGTGAAGCACAAAGATGATGCTCACATTGCCGGTAATCTTCATTTTTCCGCAGGACATCATCAAAAGACGCCTGCTTCTCTTTGACTTACTCCAGACTACCAGCACGATTCTTTAGCCTTCTGGCTATCCCCCTCTTTCCGAGAGCCTGCTGGTCTTACTCACCCTTTTTTAACATAGACACCTCCATCTCTAACCTGTCCATTTCTGCGGACCAACTCTGAATATTTTGAAAGTACAGGTCATTGTTCGGAAGGCCGAACACTCTGTTCCCATCCCCTGTTGCCCTTCCACACCTTATCCGTAACCCAGCGCAATGTGCTGACCTGCTTTCCTCTGACCAGTCTCCTACTTTCTGACTGCCTACAGAGCACTGAGCTGTAAACGGTACAGGTTCGGCGCAACCAAAACACCATTTCCCTCACCTCGAGTGCTTATACCTAAATAACTAATGTAAACTCCCCCATATGTAACATGTCCATTTATGCTGACACTCCATTTGTCTTCCCAACGTAACTGTACTATTAAACCTCAATGCGCCGACTAATACAGCCTAGTGTATTTCGGCTCCTGTTTTCTGACTCCTGTGACGATACTGGCCAATATTAAGAAGACCAACTACCTTGTCCACAGTACCTTAGAGAGTCTCGTCGGCTCCGCTACTCCTAATCAGTAAAGCTTACTTCACTCTGATCCTCTTCTTTCCTTACTTCGTTGTATTCATTCCTTCCATCGGACTGCTAACTCTCAGTACCGTGTCCTGACTGAGTCTCATCTGACCAGTCTATTTTTCTTCTGGCTACCTTCAAAATTACGAAGATACAAACAGGCTAGGCTCTGTTGACTCAATGCTATGTTCCCCTCACCTCAGGTGCCTGCAAGCTATGCTCAATCTTTATTATCTTACTAACTCCGTGAGCATCCTTGACTCATTCACCCTTTATTAATATGGCTCACTTCTCATCTCTATTATACGTCCTAATCCTAACACGTCGACTAATCCAGGCTTGTTAGATCGGCTTCTTGTTCTCCGGATTCATTCAGACTTCTGAGACGTTGCCACTTCTGGTTCGGTTGACCTAACTGACTGTACAAATGCCTTCGGAGGCCTCGTTAAATTTTACACCCTTTAACAATAAAACCGTCCTCACCCTTACCCGAGACGTTATTACTCTAGGCTCTACATTACAAACACTTTGTTCCCCTCGTCTCGAGACTTTCCCGGACTTGCTATCTGGCTTTTCATATGGACGCTGCCATCCCTAAAGCTTTTTATCTTATGACACACATTACTGCATATTACTACATATTTCACTCTTTGAGCTGATTTTCTAATCTCGTATCAGTGGTCTCTTTGCTTCCTACTACTGTGACCCTAATGATTAGGGATGGGCAGACATATCAGTCTGCTCACGTCTCCCTGAAAACATCGTTGGCTTTTCCACTTCACCTCAATAGAACGCTTCCCTGTTCGCACTCTGCATTACTTTTTCAACTGGACGGATATCCCTTCGGACCTGACTCTAATCTACCCTCGGCTGACCAGCCCCCGTTTCTGACTGCTTCCCGACTTCCGAGCCATTATTCCTCTAGCTCTGCGTTCCAAAATCTCTGTTCCCCCATACCCTCAAGTCCTACCCGAACGGCCTCCTGCTCTCCGGATTTATCCAGGCTTCTGAGACGTAATCTCTCTTAGTTCGGTTGACTCAACTACCTGATTACATTACCTGGAGAGCATCGTGGGTTTTTCCCATCTTTTGTCAAAAAACATTTCCCATCCTGACTCCAACTCTTATTATCGCGCTGTGCTTTCATTTCTTCAACTGGAGTGCACGATCTTACTGCTCTGAGGTGATCTAGTCCCACTGACTTCCCTCTTTCTCTTTTATGCTCCAATGCTACTCTGACTTAAGTGGTATGCGCTATGCAGACTCAAAGCTCTTGTCCCCCTACCCGGAGATTCTGCTTGACTCGCTCACCCTTTATTGTTGCGGACCTTTCCCTGATTTTAATTTTACGCGCTATTCCTACGCGCCGACTAATCTAGTCTCGCTAGATCAGACACTTGTTTCCAGTTTTACTTAGAGTTATTCCACGTTACAAACCTTGGTTCGGTTGACTCGACGTCTTGCTCCCATTACCTGGAAAGCCTCGTTGGCTCCCTCACTACTTATCAGTAAACCTTTTCATACCTACCCTAACCTTTTCTCATCTTGCTTTCTGTTTTCATTCATCTTTTAAATCGGACGACTAGCTTTACTGCCCTGCCGTGATCCTGTCTCACTTGACTAGTCTGTTTATCTCTGACTGCTCCCATGCTGCCGAGCCTTGAACGGTATTGGCTCCGCTGAGTTCTCTATTACACCTACTCTGAGGGACTTATAGACTGGTAACCTCATTATTGTTATAGCCTCTTTCTTATCTGCATTGTACGACCTAGTCCCAAAGCGCCGATTAATCCAAAACCGCTTAATCGGCCTCGTATTCACTGAATTCATTTGGACTTCTGAGACATCACTTCCATTGGTTCAGCTGACCTATTGGTGCTATTTACACTACTTGGAGAGGTTCGTGGGCTTCTCCACTCTTTAACAATAAACCCTTCTCATCCCGACCCTAACCCTTTCTTCTCTCGCTTTCTGCTTTTAATCCTTTTTTACTCGGAAGTCCGGCTTTTACCGCATTGCCCTGATCCTGAATCACCTACCTGGTCTTTTTCCCTCATTCTGCTTCTACGGTACTAAGACTACGCGGTATGCGCCCCGTAGTCTAAACATGGTGTTCCCCTAAATTTAGCGCCTGTTTGACTTGCCCACCATCTACTGCTGGCCCCTTTCTTACATTTACCATATGTCCTTATCCAAACGCGCCGACTAATCAAGTCTAACTCGATCGGCGTCCTGCTCCCCGGATTTATTCAGACTTCTGAGACGTCGCCTCTCTTTGCTCATCTGACTCCACTATCCCTTTACATTACCTAGAGATCCTCGTAAACTTCTCCCACCCATCGTCAATAAACCTTTCCCATTCTGACCCAAACCCTTATTATCGCGCTCTGCTTTCACTTCTTTAATTGGATTGCACGATCTTACTGCTCTGAGGTGATCTAGACCTACTGACTTCCCTCTTTCTCTTTTATGCTCCAATGCTACTCTGACTTAAGTGGTATGCGCTATGCAGAAGCAACGCCCTTGTCCCCCTACCCGGAGATTCTGCTTGACTCGCTCACCCTCTATTGTTGCGGACCTTTACCGTCTTTAAATTTACGCGCTATTCCTACGCGCCGACTAATCTAGACTCACTAGATCAGACATTTGTTTCCAGTTTTACTTAGGGTTATTCCACGCTACAAGCCTTGGTTCGGTTGACTCAACTTCTTGCTCACATCACCTGGAAAGCCTCGTTGGCTCCCTCACTACTTATCAGTAAACCTTTCTCATACCGACCCTAACCTTTTCTTATCTCGCTCCCTTTTCATTCCCCTTCATTAATCGCACGACCAGCTTTACTGCCCTGCCGCGATCCTGTCTCACTGGACTAGTCTGTTTATCTCTGACTGCTCCCATGATACCGAGCATTGAACGGTATTGGCTCCGCAGAGTTAACTCTGTTACCCCACATTATTGTTATAGCGTCTTTCTTATCTGCATTGTATTACCTAGTTCCAAAGCGCCGATTAATCCAACACCGCTTAGTCGGCCCCGTAATCACTAAACTTATTTGGACTTCTGAGACATCACTTCCATTGGTTCGGCTGACCTATTGGTGTTTTTACACTACTTGGAGAGCCTCGTGCGCTTTTCCACTTTTTACTAATGATCCATCCTCATCTAGACCCTAACCTTTTCTAACGCTTTCTGTTTTCATTTCTTTTTAACTCGGACGTCCGGCTTTACTGTCCTGCTGTTATCTTTTCTCACTTGACCCGTCTGTCACTATCTGCCTGCTTTTATTTCCTATTATCCTTGACCTTCTCTCTTATTGCGCTCCAATTTTTATTCCCACAGCTTACACTCATTGCGCCTATCCAAGTTATCCTTGTGCGCATGATCTCATTTGCGCTGAGCTCGCTCTTGATTATTGGCGGCACTCGGACCATTGCTAAGTGTTGCTTGACTAGTACTTCCATTAGTATGCTCAACATACCACTCTTCCTATTCCTATGCTCTTTACCTTATGCTCTCACTGGTATAGTACTGAGACCGTACGCAACCTTACGTGACTCCTTGTAATTAGGCCAGGGACCAAAGACTTCCGCGTGTCATCTTCAGAGTCTAGTTGATCGAAGCAACCACGTATAAGTAAAATCTCCAAAGTTATTTAGCTTTGAGCGGCAGTTTTGGCCCCCTGTAACCATTTTCCTAAATTCTGAAGGCTTTTGGACTGTAGAATCATAAACGCTTTAGTGTAATTACTCTTACGAACTACTCCGCGTATTGCCGTCAGCATTCATCCGCTCCTAGCCGATTCCTTGAATTTCCTTTTCCTCTTGGAATGTTGCTTTACCTATCTTGCTCCCGCATTCGGTCTCAACCTAGTTGTCCTCAGTTTTACCTAAGTTGCCTCTCGCATTCTGGCTTCTGCCATCATCATCGGTTTACCTGTTTCTCTAAAAACATCGCATCCTTCGCTTAAATTTTGTTAAAATGCTTTTTTATATCAGTCTTTTGACCCTGCGCGTGCAGAACCTTCCCACGTAGTAGCTGTAGTCTGAGTCACACCAGCGACGTAATGTATAGAACGCGCTTGCGAATTATGTATACTAAACAAAATTACATAAGTTTGAATGTATCATAGGCAACGGTGAGCCCCACCAGTCTGTGTTAGTTCTTCTTGCTTCATTGCTGTCTCTGTTTGGTCACCTCTTGTCCGTTGCCTGTTTTCCCCGCGATTCCCACAGGTACATCCGCCTAAACAAGGTTTGTCCACTGGGACTGGCCGACCCATCCGCAAAACGCTTGGTCCTTTCTCCAGGAAATGAAAAATCCA